>CM060845.1:79640000-80067500 GCA_030762175.1 Metallyticus violacea
CCTGCACAATTTATGAAAACGAGGTGCTTGTGTAAAAGAAAGGGCATTGGACATTCCTCCGTATCTGATGCTCCTATCTCAGTCGCAATGTTCAATAAAGTTTGTATTGGTTCAGGACATTTTACGGTACTTCAGCCACGATTCATGAGTTGGGCCTTTGTGCCTACGCACCTAATGGGGACATCTTCCATGCTTTGTTTATTTGGTTTAAGGGCGCTCTTTAAATCTCTGGTCATTCAAATCAAGGCGTTAAACGACCGATCAGTTTTGCTCAGAGGCCTCTCCAACATATGCCATGTCAACCTGCTTCCACGACATTAACCACACGCTTTTCCTTACTTAGCAACTTTGACTTAATACAGACTTCATCAAGTGACTATTTTTATTTTGAATCGTGAATATTTTAAATGTTTATTCATTATTTAAAAGATCGTTGTCTGCACATTTCTAAATAATTACTTATATGAACCAATTATAGCGGAAATGAGTGCAAATTCTGTTACAGCACAAATTTGTTGCAAAGAATAAAACCCCTGAAAAAAAAATGTCGAGTAAGATAAAAATTAATATAATAAAGCACAACTTTCCATATAAAAATATACAGCACCAGAGACAAAATAAAAAGGTGCATAAATATGGTAATTATTAAAGAAAATTGCAGAATTTAACCGAAATAGAACATACGTTAGCGTAAAAATTGCATTGAGTGCTTTATTAAATTTTACCTACGGTTTATTTAATTATTTACTTCATTTTGTAAAAAAAAAATTGCATTTTGGTACAATAAGTATTTTATAACATTTCCATCATATTTTGTTTATTTATTTGTAAATTTCTTTATTTCAAATTAATAAAAAAGAAAAGAAAATGCAAACATAAAAGTACACATTTTAGCAATGTTCAATGTTGTTTAAAAGATAAATAGCAAATTAGTTTATAATAGACCCGTTTGTTGACATATAACTGATAATAAAAGTTGTTTCAACATTCTTTAAATTCAAATTTCTTACTATATGATTAAAGAAAATGTACTCTATAATTGCATATTAAATTTTATCTTTTTGAATGCAATTACCTATAAGCATGAGGTTTATTCTTGTAACCTTTCAAATTAATATTTATTAGATACTTCATAGGAAATTAATTCATCTCTTCTTATGAAAAATATTAAAATTGCTTTGATGGATAATTTAAATATATAAAAATGGCCGATAAAGTGTTTAACATGTTGTTTCAAATTACTGAATATCATAAAGAAGATTTAGAAAGTTCTAAACTATTAATTTTCATAATTTAATGAAAAAAGAGGAAATTTATATTTATCCAGTCCCAAAATATGTGATATTAATTATTTGTGACATTAATCTTGTGTGTTTGACCTTGTAGTCGAACTAAATTGGAGTAGTTGTAGGGATATCACCATTCAGAAACACTGACGCTTCCGTGTTAATGACATTTACGTCACTGGTAGAGAATCTACAGAATTTTTGTTACAGATAGTACAAATTCACTGGAGTTCAGTCCCGAGCCACTCCCGAGGGGTAGCAGAGAAATAAATGAATAGTGTTTAATGCCCATTTTTGCTATAGAGGCACCACAGGCGATGGACACTGGTAATACATGAAACGAAATGATATATTGGGAAAGGATTTATTTTTTTAAGGAAGGAAACGTTCCAGGCTTAAGTTTAGGGTACCTCCCCGGCAATTGCCATTTATGAGGATTGAGGAAAACCTGGAAAAAACCTCAGTCAGGGAGGACGGTCCTGGCGGGATTCGAACCCCAGACCTCCCGCTCACCAGTCCGCGTCTTAACGACCTCGGCCACCCGTGGCGGTGTAGCGGAGAAAGCCGAGGGTAGTGGCATAGATATGGCTATGACATTTTAACGCAACGGCTTGACACCTCAAATGCTTAAAGCGTCATGCAATAGGTGTAAAGGTAGTGGGTTGTAATCCTCATGTCCTAAAGCTTTTTTTTTTTCTTTGTATCGCTCTCTTCTTTTGGAGTTAAGGGAGAATTTCCGCCATTACATACTCCCTAACAATAGTACTACGCACCCAAAGCGCTATAAATTGATATTTACTTCTCTCTCTCTCTCTTTTTTTGCTGGAATCAAAGGAGATTTGCCACCATTACAGAGATTTACCTGCCCCTATCAATTTAATTCACGGAAAGGAGGCAAGCGTAGGACGTCAGGCCGTAGCGAGTCGCAGAAAACTTCTGGGTCCACCGATTTCTAGAATTTATCGGAGGTTAGCGTTAATGTTAGCGTGTATATATATATATATATATATATATATATATATATATATATATTAATTGCGAATTCCAATAGGACAACGCGAAAAATTGAATAGCTCAATTTTGTAATGAGGAACAATATATTGCACTAGGAAAAATAAGGAGGACAACGCACAGGTTACGTTATGTTTAACAGAAAAATAGCACATGTAACATTTACACGGTTACAAGCATTTTTATCTTTCTTTGGGACTGCGGAGTTTCAGTTTTTGTCCTCCCTGTAAGAAATCTACAAGCAAACCTGTGTTAAGTTAACAACTTTGAGGGAGATGCATCACGGTTGAGTGTTATCAGGTATTGGTTATCTCTGATAGACAAGACTCTGTGGACTTAATTTAACACTAATAAGCGAGATAAAGCAATCTCTGCTTCTAAATATAAGCTAATTGTTGGGCTTAGACTTTCCACAGTGATTTTCAAGCAGTAATCCCCCTACTTGCAAGTAGGTAGCCGAATGAGTACGTAGGTATACGGCTAGACGTATGGAATTTGGAGAAATGTGTGAAATCTTATGTTGCATTACTAAAGCATCGAGTCTGCACTTTAGCGAGCTGCCTTGATCATCAACATCGAAATGCTTTCCTCCGAATGGAAACCAACCTTTTGTTTTGTACAACTGAATTTTAAGTAATGCCTGAAAGTATCTTAAGATTGCTATGTTTATATCTTTATTAATGGAACACATAAAGCAAACAAAAATACATTTGTTAAAGTTTAACTCACTTGTTATGGGCATTGTGTAAATTGCGGCTCTAAGTCTTTTTGTTACCTTCTTGAAACTCGTTCACAAACATATTTCATAATGATATAGCAAAAACACACTGAACTAGCTACCTATTCCGACCGTTCTGAGACTATACAGCATATCATCCACATGTTGCCCACATCTTACATCAGCGAAGCAGTTTAAGGAAGCTTCTAGAACTTTATACACACATTAAGTTTCCAGAACTTCAGAGTTTAAAAAACATTCAGCTCTTTGTGTTTGGTTCTATACGTACAAAATGTGTAAATGTACTGAAGCTTCAAGTTTGTAAGGCATAGCTAAGAACAGTAGATAAACTCCACAATCTAGATGAGTATCGATATAGTTTATAAGGTCTGATGTATTTGTCACATGTCTAACTGACTTTATTGGCCATTTCCTTCAACTAAACAGCTTCTAAGTGTAAGCGAAGCCAACATTTCTAGAAAATAAGTCAGAGTGAAGTTAATTTTTTATTTTCATTTTGGTGTCTAGTTGTGATCGCCAGTGCAATCACCGGTGGCATTCTCGTTCTCGTCAGCATATTCCTGTTCTTCGGGGCCAGAAATGTAAGTACGAACTTTGCACGAGCTCAAATAAGTTGTCACAACTCACAGAACGCATGTGTAATCTGATTATAATAGCTTCAGAATTCTTAGTTTGTGTTTTAGCTTGTAATCTTTTGAGCAGTTCTGAGCACTTATCGCCCATTTTTAAATGTTAATTGTTGCCTAACACCAGGGACGTTCAGTAAGTATGAAAATAAAACTTTACGATGAAACTCCGTTTGACTTCCATTCCATACATTTAGTCCACTTCGCTCCAATGATTTAACCCCTTCGGAATTTAAGGATATGTTTTGGCTCCCCAACAACCCATTGCCCCTTACTTCATAACATCATCTGTGAAACATATCTTCACAAAGAAAGGTTTTCAGAATTCGAAAGAAAATAATCATTAGGGGTCAGACCTAGATGGTGGATGGTTTACCCCCAATTACCTTTAATCCTATTAACTTTTTTTTTTTTTTGACAAGGCGAGGCAGAATACGCCTACTGTAAGTTTCCCACGCCATTTCTCCTTTATGCCCTTATATAAGTACTTCACATGGGTTTCTCCAGGAATTATTTACTTATTTGGCATGATTTCCAACAGAAGAACGCTATTGTAAGACTGTAAAAAAAATATATGGTTTTTATGGTTTTTCTGACTTGACGCACCGAAATTACTTGGGGTGCTTTCATACTTCCGTTGCATAAACTCTTGTTTGGTTTCTGAGTCATGGTGATGAACTCATTTTTCACCTCCAGTAACAATCTTTGGAAAAAAATAACCAGGATTTGCTTTGAGAAGGTTCAAATGATCCAACCTTAATTCCTGATAATGTGCTTTATGATCTATTGTCACATTCGAGGCATCATCTGTCAGAAATTGATCTATGGTATCAGCATATGAATAAATAATTGTGAAATCTTCCAAATTGGACTGCCTTCATTACAGTAAAATTGACACAGTCATCTTGCATAATCATAACTTCCACATTTCTTATAAAGATGGTTTCACAGAATGTCTTGTTCGGAGATCATCTTCAATGGACTCCCAATCCTCTTTGAATTGCTTGGCCTAAAAGTTAACTTGGTTGTTGGAAGTTGTATCATTAATATGTACAGCATTGATCCTCCCTTGAATTTCTTTAGGTTTTTGCGCTTCCTTTGCGAGGAATTTATTCAAGGAACGAAGTTCCAAACACATGCATGGTACTGCACTTACGGTCTTCCCAATTCCAGCAAATTAAAATGTAACTGTCCGTTTCAAGCCTATAAGTGCAAGCTCAACTCTCCAGCAATGATATAATATATCGATGCAGATAAATGATTGAAAATCCTCCATTAACCAATTTTACCTTCTTACTGTTTTAGAAAATGAAACTATCAATTAAATAGCCACAAAGTAACATTCAGAAAATTACCACTGTGATATCATCTCAAGGTAAAAGTGTACAAAGTCTTTTGCTCAAACACTAAATAACAAAAAGCATTGGCAGGCATTAACAGAATTAAAATACCTATTTTTATTGTAACACCAGCAGCTAGGACTTAACTTTTACTTAAGCAAAAAGACAAATCCGCACAAATTATTTCAGGTTATTAGTATATTAACTTTCACAAATATAACATTCAAGTTTTGGTATTGTATGATCAGCAACGGGTAATGACTCTCAAAGTTGTGCCCGTAATCACTGAAACAAAACAATGTTATGTCTTAAGTCTGAAATACCAAACTCTCCGATGAATAACGGCATTCTCACTTTATTGCATCTGTCGTACTAAACCTATGTCTCTTAAGCAAGGACCTGTGAGAAGAATAATTCAGCATGTAACTAAACTGACTTTAGAAGGAAGCCATTGCTTGTGGCTGTTATTTATCACCTGGAAACGCTCGCTTACAAAAGATGTTGAGGCAGAAGGAAGTAACCAACATTAATTCCCATAAATAAGCGAAAACTGATAACCTTATCAGGTGCTACGAGAAATAAGGCACTACATTGTGCACCTTATCACAAAACAACGCCCTGTTACAAATAATACAGCACAGAATCAAACTGCTTGTATCCTAAAATCACTCTGGCCTTATTCTAATGTACACTTACTTTTCCATTAATTTCAGTGTTACTTAAGAGAGCACATAATCATGCTACACGACAGATATATTTAAAAGTTTCTTTTTCCCTTTTCATTAAAATTGTCCGCGAAAACCCCAGTTTGTAAAACGGTCGATCAAACCAGTTCTTTTTCATGTTAGTATACACAAGTTTCCAAGTTTCATTTTCAATATTGTTCAAAAGATAAACCATATCAAGTTTATTTTCTTAACCAGTTTTGTGCATCGGATGTCTATGGTAGTAGGAAGAAAACCACAAGAAACAAAACAAAAGTAGACTGTCTCCGTGCTCTAGTGGTTGTTTTTTAAACTATTAATCAGGAGTCCTAGGTTCGATTCCCGATCAGGTCAAACTGTCTAGGTTTTTTTCCGAGTTTTTCCTTACCCTAAAAAGGTGAATGCAGTTAGCGTTAAGGCGTCAAGGACTCCGAGCTCATTTGCGTCATCATTAAGCCATTTCATGTCATTCATATCTGCAAACTTACAGTTGCAGAATTCACGTTCAATCTACAGGTCGTTAGAAGACCAACGCAGTAAAGCGACAGTAAATAATACGTTAAAAACTGCATATAGAAAGTAAAAGCATTAGATTTATTTTCCTTGAGTGTAAAAGCTATAAACATTTGCAGGAGTAATTTAGAGAAAGAACATCTACGAGTATTTAAAAGTATTCTTTTAAAACTCTTTATCTCAAACGAAGTAAATACAAATACCGACAGAGTTGCTTTTATTATTAAATAATGAGTTCTTGTAGATCTTGCTTCTTCTTCTTTTTTTTTTTGAACAAAATACAGTTAAAACAGCATTTTTATAATCCACACGGCATATATGTTCGTGGTAGAATAAAATAAATTGAAATAACAGAATAGAGAATTTAATTGCAGTAATTTATAGAGATGTTAATCACAGAAAGTTTAATATAAGATTTGATAAAATTTACCTATTGCTGTGTTATTATGTAAACATGTATTATCTTCGTCATCACTGTTATCAGCGTGTTAATTTATTTCCATGCCTGTGTTTCTTTCTAAGCCTTAGTTGGTATCATATATTTCACGTTTTGAGATATGGTGCCTATGCCTTCTCATCATCATTATTATTATTATTATTATTATTATTATTATTATCATCATCATCATTATTATTATTATTATTATTATTATTATTATTATCATCATCATCATCATCATCATCATTATTATTATTATTATTATTATTATTATTATCGTGGTCATTTCTGTTATCAGTGTGTAAATTTATTCCCTTGTTAGTTTTTTCTGTACCTTTGCTTCCTTCTAAGCCGTAGTTGGAGTCACAGAATTCACATTTTGAGACACAAGGCTCATAATTCGTATTTATTTATTTCTCATTTTTATTCTATTTACACTTATCACTTTATAAATTGTGTAAACCCTTTTAAGACAGCTAAAAATCAGTAAACGATCTTATACTATGAGATGTTTAGCTAAAATTTAATTCCTCTTAAAGAAGAAAACGTGCTAAACAAACTAGTTCTATAAATGAGAAATAAAATATAATAAAGTTTAAAAAATCTGCAATTGGCATAGAAACATTTGTAAAAATAGATTAAATATAAAATTATTCGCTTTCTGAATGATAATCGATAAATTATCAGCTTATTTCTTTTCTTCTTTTGTTTTTGAATGGTCTCAAAACTTTTAAAAAATGAAACATTTTACCAAACACGTATCGATTTTTCCGTTCTCTGTGGTTATAGTTCGATCACTTGCACTAAATAGGGATAAACACTTCTGTACATCACTGTGTTTCCCATCTTTCAAGGAATCAACATTTAGAGCAAGGACCAACCGGCTTATTTTGAGTAGGTGACAATTCCGTTGCCACATTTTTTCAGAGCCGTTGATAATTAAGTGAAAGAGGTTCTCTGTCTCACCATATCAATGATATTTTAGCTTCAGCCAATGTCATTCTAATATTAACAGAGACAAACGCGAAGATGCGGAGGAGTTTATCAGTGTTTTTGGGATATTGAGTAACGGTCATTATCAAAAATTTGCCGCCTCTTTTGATGCCGGCTGGATACACGATAAGTCGATCTCGTAGAATGAATAACGAAATTGATAAGGTCATGACGAAGATTATAAGTGCTTATAATTTTGGTGTCATCACTTTCTTAGAGTTTCAAGGCAAAGATAAATATTTCTTCAACAAATGAAAAGTGAAAGAGATTATGACGTCACAAGTGTACTTTTATAAACCTTGCAAGCCAGAGCTACCATTTAATTTGGAGCTAATGGTTGCGGATTCGAACGAATTTCTATATCAAGAAATAGTAAAGCAATAAGTAAATTTCTGAGAGGCTGAAAAATATTTCTGCTCGCAATGCAAAAGTTAACAGTAATAAACGCGCTTGGCCATAGCGAAGAACGAAGAAGAAATGGAAGTTTGCACGAAATTTTCAGAACGTTTAGAGCGATATTACTTGGAAATATACTTGTCCTTGACTCTTAATAATAAACGGCGCACCTTTCTGGAGTATATAAGCATTGTACATGAAGACTGTTTGATGAAATAAATAATTTACTTTATTTTGATGATTAATTGATTCATTTATTGTTGTCAATGAGTTCTGGAATCTTTCCTAAGAGCTTAGAAACTTTATCTCCTAAAGGATTGAATTTTCATATATGTGTTCTTTGTTTTTCTGCAGCTTCACCCTCTAGTAAGCTTCATTTTCAAGTCCCATAAAACTGTTCACATAGACGGCATGGGATTTCCATGGTAACATCCCATTCTGTTTTTTGTTCAAATTTTTATTAAAATAATTTTATGTCAGAGAAACGGAAATAACAGAAGAAAGTTTTTAAATAGAATTACTAAATAAAAACTTTGATAACAAACCCCTTTCAAATTTATTTGATGCATGTATAAATTAGCATTAAAAATTCGAAGTTCTAACGCATGCGCGTAAGAAGCTTTATCAACCTTTCTGATGAAAGCAATATCAATATAACCAATTTCATGCATAAGGGTTGTTAGCACCAAAGATGGTACATGTTAAGCGTTGCCGACTCATTCTAAATAAACATAGAATAAGGAAACTGTTAATAAAGAAAATGCATTTTGTAGTGATTTTGTTGCTAGTCTAGATTGTTGCCAGCTTGACTATTTACATGCATGGCATATTTGTAGTAAAATATTAATTAAACAGTGTTTGATACTATGTAACATCCTGTAATTCGGTTTTGTGTAATAATATTACCCAATTAAGTGTCAGGTAAAATATATAAGTTTATATATATTTTTCTTTGTCTAGCTTTGATGTTTTTATAATCCCTACAAAAAATAGATATATGTACATAATGATTACATCCAACATGATTTTCCGTTCACCAAGGGTAATTATTGGGCTTTTGAAAAAGTATTACTCTGCGCCATATTATGTCGAGTGTTTACAAACAACTGCAGGTAGCTTTGCCAGACAGCACACGGTGTCTAAGTAGTACATTTAATCAGAAATAAATGCAGCATAAAGAGGAAGATTACATTCGACCTGTTTCCTTTAGAATGTAGAATCAGCAATCAAATTAACAGTAATGTAGTACAGAAGTTTGTTTTTCAGTAGGCGGCTAGTACATTTTCCGTAGGTATGGCGTGGTAAAAGTGTTAGAGACTATGACTTTAATGCGGGGTGGTCCGTTTAGGATGTCAGAAAAGTAGAAGTTTATAACACAGAGGTTACAGTACATATCTCTGAGCGTTTGTTGTAACATAAGCAGAAAAAATGTAAGTTTCAAAGGGGCGGTGTTTCCGACTTCAACCGCTTGCTGTCACCGCGCTAGACAAAATGGTGGTCACTCAGCGAACAGCGCTCTCAGAGTGTATAGCATGCAAGATTTTCGGGTGTTGTAAGGACCCAGAGAGCTTATAGATGTGAGTACAACTGTCACATGCCCCTCACGAGACATTATTACGTGGTACATGTTCCTCCCTCACTCAGGCCGAAGGGTACATCATAGCAACAAAGAATAAACCATGTCTCAAAGCTCATAGAAGTCACTCCACCGCTTATCACCACAGCATGGTACTCCGTGTATCGGAGGATTGTCAGGCAGTATCTCAAGATGTTTCCATACCACATTCAACAAAGCAAGCATTGGAGTAGCTTATTTATCACTTTACTGCCATGATGCCTCCAGATATTTTGTGTGGGGATATGTCAAGTCAACAGTGTGCAGAATAAAGCCGACCTGCGATAGGTTTGAGAGGTCTTTGAACAGATCATTCCAGAAATGTTGTTTTCCATGTGGCGCAATGTGTCCGGGAGGTATGAATTATGCAGAATCTGCAATGGCGGTCATGTTGCTAATGTAAGATTACCAGATGTCCCCGGATTTATCTGTCTGTTCCCGTACAAAATCTGTCCCTGGATTTCATTTTATGTCCTTGGTTTTAAAAGTTTCTGCCTTAAATCTTGAAACGTAACTTCAAACACTAAAATCCTTTTGGCTGTGCAGTGTCACTGGGACTGACAAAAAGGAAATGCAGCGCAGTTGTTTCGAATATTCAGGGATTTAGGATTTTTGGAAGCTTTTCTGTTTCTCAGAAGAAGCGTAAAAGACAACACTGCATTTTGTTCACTTTATGAAGTAACTTATAGAGACAAAAGTGGCGAGAATACAGCATTTGTTGCAGCTAAGAGACATAAAAGTTCCGTCTTTCGGCAAAGCAGTAATATAAAAAACGTGCACGAGTATCAAACATTATATACAGAGTGTCCCATTTATCGTGCCCACCCAAAATAACTTTTCTGATGCATCAAATGAAAACTTGTTTCAAACTAAAGTTTTTAACATGATGGAGGAGTTCTTGCTGACGCTATAACTTTTTGTATCTCCATTAATGTAGGAGATACGAGATAGAACTTGTTTTTTTTTTTTTTTTTTTTTTTTTTAATGGCACCATGTACATTTATTCAAGAATGCTTTACCCTCTCCAAGAACAATTCAAAACTGTATAATTTTTACCGAGAAAATAGTAGATGTGTAAATGGTAAGGAGTACAGAGTTATCGAAGAAACCAAACTGTTTAATGCCTTGCCTGTATAAATTACTTACCCAATGTAGTAATGTAGTAGATTTCTGGGGTTCATACTCTCTCAGAGGTTGAGGGGACAGATAACCCATCTCCCTTACCCCTGTAATTGTCGTTGTTTTAGCTTACACGCCAGTGTGCTGTAGTCATTCATCAGAGTAAGCTAGTACTGCACTGAGCAATTGTAATTATAATTCTACTTACAAGATGTACACGCACGAAGAAAAAGTAGATGTGTTGATCTACGGAGAATGTAAATTGCAGATAATGATTGATTCGATTACATTACTGAAAGGTTTAAATGATTTAGTTAAATGCACTGTAGTGTTATTAAATAAAAGAAGCCATGCATTTATCATTTCCATATATATATATATATATACTGTTTTCTTGATTAAGTAATACATTATGACACATTTCTGAATAGCTCTTGGAGAGGGTAAAAACTTTGTTTGAAACAATTTTTCATTTGACATAAGAATCAAAGTTATTTCGGGTGAAGGTACACTCTGTGTGTTATGTATGTGTGTGTGTGGTATGAGTGAGCGAATGAAAAAGAAATAGTGCATGTGTATGGTGTAAGAGAGAATGGGGAAGAGAATGTATCGCTCAAAAATGTGTAGGAAATTAACTTGCACTTTTAATTACAATTAAACAATTAAGAAATATGCAAATGAATCGATCGAGTTCAAAGAAATGCCCCATTATGATTCTGAATAGTGTACTCATGTAAGCTACTTGTAAACATATTTTTGTTACTACGGTCGTATTTACTATTTTATGACTTATTCTTGTCAATAAACCACACAGTAAGATCTTCTCTTTCGAAAGTGAGAAAGTTACTTGATGCAAGACAATTGCATTCTTCTACAGAAATTCACTCTCTTTCACCTCGCAATCACAAAGTTGTTATGGGTACAAATTCATTAGAACATTTTGCTATTCCAAGTACGCTTGAACGTTACAAAAATATGACTTTGCATACTTCAAATTCTGGAAAATAAAAGCATTTAGTTGATCTAAATGCTATATTCGGATGTTACTGGATCCATTCTGCATTTGTTTTAAAATGAACATTATAATAATTTTTCTGTCATATATAGCAAGTAGAACAAGCATAGAGATAATTTAACTTTTCGGTTTTAAAGAAGCTATAAAACTAACAAATAGCATATGCTTTTCATGCATTTATCACGTAAAAGTTGAATTGAGTTGATTAGCAATCAATCGCATTACAAGTAGTTCTTTATTTCGGTTTCTTGTTTTCAGTAAAGAATATTAACAAACTTGTTGCATGTACCTTAACTCCGATATAACTGAGTGCCGTATGTTGAACAGTACGTCATAAAAATGGCATATACTTTTCCCGAACAAGGTTCACATCTCCATAAATTGAAAATGTTTGTTTTTGTGAAACAGGGTCAGCCCAGGTTTCTCATGCCATGGCTGCTATATGGCTGCATTTACTTGATACTGTCCTTCATCCAGCATCTGGTACTCGCCATCAATAACTTCGCTAATGGTGCTACGGGATACGGCGTGGCCATCCTCATAGTCTTGGTCATACACGAATGTGAGTATTTAGAATGTAGCTCTAGGTAGACGACATGATAACATACTCAACATTCCTGAATAAAAAAATATGTTTGTCCAATTTAACAATACCGTGCACTCATTCCACTAAGCAATCTTAGTTTGTGTTCACTAGAGAAACCGGATGACCTTCAGTAGACGCGCGATTCCCGGTAAGACTGGAGTTAAAAGTGCCGCTGACGCAGGTAATTGAATTGCTCAATGGTGTTTACCACGTCAACTTTCGTACTTTGGCCTTGCTCAAGGTTTGGCCGTTTGTGCCCATACTCCCGGTGGGTACACCTTCGGAAAAAGGGAGTGTGAGGAAAAGTGGCCAGGATCCAGGGGCGGTAAGGCAGGGAAGTAGACGAGGTTCCTAAAGCCATCGAAGGACCTTGAGCCCCTCAGAAGGACCGCTTCCACATTAGATTATGGGACTGAAACCTTTTCAAAGCGCAAGCTACCGTCACACCGCACGATATCACCTTGTCCTGGCACTTTCGACCCTGTAAGAGAGCCAATGAAATGAAAAAGGAGTGGAAAATTCATGGAAAGGAAAGATCCATTCTACCATTCGTCCAAGTGACACAGAGAAACCAGGGAAAAAACGGGGGGGGGGGGGGCCCTTGAGCCCGGAACATCCCGAATACAAACCCTGAGCATCCTATTTGGTATTACGTTATGATGAGCTGTTGATAAAATATTGTATTTAAAATTAATTTTTTTGTCGCAAAGAATTTATTATGACGCAACTTTAAAAAAAATTAACTATAGTTATAAAACATGTAAAAGTAAAGTCTATACTAATGATATTCAAAGAATTTACTACCAGCCCTTAGGTATAAATTTGAAGAAAGCTGGTATTTCAAAGCTTGTATTTTAAGTCGGTCCTGGTGGTGTAGTGGCAACTATACTTGCGTCCTAAACCCAAGATCACGCTGATGACCTGAGATGTTAAAGAGCGTCCGCAAATTAACCAATCAAAAACAAACAAACAAAACAAGCCAGTGGTGTTGTATATTACCTAAGAGATTCACTTGAACTTAACCACGGCATATGATGGTGATAGAAGATAAGGTGAGCCTCTCTCATGAGCAGTTGGTGGAAGGTGCACATTGCTCGGACAATACTCCCAAGTCATTATGAACAAACGAATGCAATAGCAGCGAGTGCTAGATCTTACCAAAAAGCCCAATATCAAAGTTGTTTTTCAGAGCATTGATGATAAAATGTCAAAGTACAGATATCTCTTTTCTTGTTTTTATTCCAGCAATGCAGATCTACTGTATATTGGTCGTGTACAGCTACTACAGAGACCTCAAGGGGCAAGGTCCGTCACTACCCTGAGGCCAGTGTCCGATTGTTATGAAGAAAATCGCTCAACTGCAACAAGAGAAGTTGTTACGCACAGTACAAATTGTTTTTGCGAACAGTGGAACTTTTCAAATGCGAAAAAGTGTAAAATATTAAGTTATATATTTAAAAAAAATAATAACCTCACAAATTTTGTAATCGTGATTGTTTAGCTCAGTTAAGGGAACGAGGTATTGCAAAATGCTGAGTAATACTTTTTATTTTAACAAAATTGAATGCATTTAAGCTTTGTTGAACATATTTCTGTTCCATATTTAAAGCACGTATCTTTTTAAAGCTCAAATACGAAATTTTTAACCAATTGTTCTAATTTTTCTTATTATAAAACATTTTGGTTAAAGCATGTGTTGTAACGTACAATGTAATGAAAGAACCTTTTAAACATGCTAAGTTTCGTAAAGTTTATTTTTTATTATTTGGAAAAAACTTATTTTAAATAAACTTTAAAACAGGTTCAGAGAAAAAAAAATGCACATTAACATTACTTTGTTCCCATCATTTAAAGAGCATTATATGTGTACTTTATGTATTACAGTTTATATGTGTTATTTTTACTTCTCTGATTAAGTACCAAACTATTGTGGACATATTAACAGTTTCTTTTAAACTTTATTAGACAGTGTTCCAACACGCTTATGTTCACCTCTTGCACCTCTTGATTTAACGCACACAAGATACATTATCAGCTATGTTTCAGACAATTATAATTTTATCTTTATTTTATCATCATCTCTATGAAGGAGATTCTTTTGGATCCACAGTCCGAGAGCATGACGGTCTTCTAGTTTGTAACTTCAAGGAAAAGATAAAAAGTATTTTGCAAGCCAGCAAGTATTTTAGGAACAATTGAGATAACCATAAGCATGTTCATTTCAGTATATCTCCATATTATTTAAATTTTGTTCTCTAAATCATCCTAAGATACACGGAAACAATATAATAATCTGGAAACAGAGATGCTGCGTTATTAATTACAGTAATATAGTAGGTATAACAAAAAGATAGGAAAGAGGGTAACATAAACATAGCCCGCATTTTAATCATCTTCGTGAGTTTTGAGCGTAAGTTAATACCATCATAAGCATTGTTTGTTTTATGATGAGTATTTTAACAAATAAAACACGGAAATTATCTTAAAACGTGTCTTTTATTCACCTGCAATCATTAGTCGATATGGTCACCAGATAATTAAGTCACTTCTGCCTATATATCATGCATTTATTCCAATAGGGCTTAACATCAGGTAGAGAAATGAAATTACAATCTTTAAGTTTTCTCTTACAATTATACTTGTCAACCTAACGCAATACATTCAGCCTGATTATGTACATATACGTAAACCTAATTAAAACATTCAATTTATGGCAACTTGATTACGTTCGAACATAATTAAGTACTGTCAACCTAATTAAA
This sequence comes from Metallyticus violacea, assembly GCA_030762175.1. Classification (NCBI taxonomy): domain Eukaryota; kingdom Metazoa; phylum Arthropoda; class Insecta; order Mantodea; family Metallyticidae; genus Metallyticus; species Metallyticus violacea. Next base: position 79,655,145 of record CM060845.1, read on the forward strand.
TACATGTCAACCTACTTAAATACACGGCATGTAATTAAGTGCATGTCGACCTAATTAAATATGTCAGCTTAAATATACACATGTCTATCTGTGTGTGTGCCAACCTAATTAAATACATAAAATTCACGTTAACCTAATTAAAGGCACGCCAACATGAATAAATGCCTGGCAACATAATTAAATACATGTCAACGTAATTAAATACATGTCAACGTAATTAAATACTTGCTAATATGCCGTATTTACGGCAATCTAATGCGCAACTTTTTGTGCAAATATGTTCAAATTTGTAGTGCGCATTAGATTTGAGTGCAAATCTGTTCCGTAGTTCGCCGGTTACATCATTCAAATTTATCGTTTATTGCGTCATAATGCATCGCGACTTCGTTACATTTATTGTCGGCCTATTATTGCACAGAGCGTTTGAATAACAGATAGTCGCACAATGGAGGGAAAACGAAGAACAGCTTAAGATACTACTTTCAAGCTAAAGTAATTCTTTATGCTGAAAAAAATGATAACAGAAAGGCAGGAAGAGAGTTCAGTGTAGCTGAGAGCAACGAAATTTACATTATTTGCAACTAAAGCTAGCAGGAAGAAATCCTGACATTCAAGAACACAAGAAGAGAGGAAGAACGGGCAACCTGCGACTAGTGACACCATAAGAAATAACTTTTTCTTCTTTGACCTACGCCATCTGTACTGGCAACCAAACGAGTGATGGATTTTGTGCTCCGTGCTCCAAGATGTAACAATAGTCCGCTTATAAATTTTATGTTCTGATCGTTTATGAAGCGGACGGGCTTATCTCTAAGACGCCGTACCACAATATGCAAAAACCTTTTTATATGACTAAGTTTCGAATTTGGAGTATGCATTACATTCGATAGCGAGTTAGATTCGCGTAAATAAATATCAGTCTATTTAAATATATTTCAACCTAACTAAAAACATGTCAACTTAGTTAAATAAATGTCAACAAATATGTCTACATGAATGAAAAAAGTTTCATGAAACCGCAATGGGTTTCTGAGACCAGTTTCCAACAGCATTAGTTCGTGACGTAACACAAGCAGTGCGTGCAAAATTTTCGAATAATACAGCGGTGTGATTGTGGCCGTTGGCTCTGTTGAAATTGTCTTTGTTGTGTATAATATATGTAATTGAAATTGTGTTCACTGCGATTGCGTGGCACGATTTCTCGAGTACACTTAAACCTATTCTTTATACAGTTTAATTTTGGTGAAACTAAGCCTTATATTTGTTGAATTACGTTAATTAAGCCTACCTTAAAAGTAGCTTTACCTATTAACACTTAACATTATAGAATATTTACAGAGTTAATAATTTTAAAAATATGTAACGTATTACATCTCGAATGCATGGATTTATAATTCTATACATAGTTCAAATTAAATGGAGAAAGTAAATTCTCTTTATTTTAAATAAGATAGAGCTGTTATATTTATTAATCTTAAAAATGTCTAAGAAATACTGTTTAAAATACGACCTTTCATACAGCTAATAGATAATAATAAAATAATAAAATTTCCACTCCAATCTCTAGAATTCGATAGTGATAAAATTCTTCTTTTTTTCCCCCAAATTAAACGCGTAATTTTGGTCGCCTGACATCAGAAATTCAGAAACTCTCAATTACACGATTGAGACTTCAATTTTTATTTCGAAGTATGCATTTTCTCAAGTAATTGTTAAGAATGTCATGTTGGGTATATTTTGGACAAGTAATTTGCAAGATAAACTCACAGGCAAACAAGTGAAAGAAACAACCATATATCTGCGAGACAAATTAAAGAACCAGTGGTGAATTTTCTGTAAAAATTGTCTAACTTCTTAATGAAAAATCAAATGCAGGTATTTAGACCTTACATGCCGTAGGCCTGAATGTGTAGGAGTTGTATGGATGGAATACGCAGTGGAATGCATAGATATAAATAAAAATCTGAAAATAAGGTTAATCTATTGCGAACTGTATTGTAAATAAATTGAAAGACAGTGTAATCTAATAATTTTCACGAGTTTCTGATGAATGAAAGAAAAATTAAAATAGATATAGAAGATGAGACAAAGTTAAAATAATTGTAACTCATAATTGGGGAGGATTGAAATGGCCGAAAGATTTTCTGATCGAAGAAGTTGTGATAGTGTAGGAGATCTTTGAAGCATTAATTATGAGAAATTTAAAGAAAGAAGAAACGTAACAAATTAAAATATGTAGTGAATGTCGTTTTGGAAAATTGAAGACGTACTGAATTTTTAGATGTTTTTTTGAAAACAGCCTGTCGCTTGTCATATAAAACATGACCTACAGCTCAGGCAGATGAAGGAAACATCTTGCAGCATGAATTTATATCAAGATTTAAGCTCGTGAATTTATATTTTTACTATAAAACCATATAAAGACAACTTAATTATTTTATAGTGGTATTTTTGGAACTATGAACATAAAAGTATTCAATTACATTTTCTTTCTCGGCTTTATTTTCCCCAAACATAGCATTTATTGTGTCAAAGTTTGTAGGCTTTCATTACCGGTGTCAGATGTGATTAGAAAAAAACTCCCTGGCTTGTAGGCTTCTTCTTCTCGGTCGTTTCGACTACTTATGCTGTACACATCTTCAGTGGCAGGGATGAGGTCGAAGCGTCCTAGCGAATATCTTGATCGCGACTTCTGGAAAGGAGAAGAAACTCGGCAGACCACGGCCTATATTTCCACCTATAATGTATTGTGTTCTTACAGAATATGTTTCTGACTAGGAATTAATACTAAGTATCAGTTAAGTATTCAATTTAATATGAATGTTTATTACAAAAGCGTGTACACATTACTAGGAACTTATTGCTATGGCGCCACTTCTCTAGTAACAGATCGTGTTGTAAAGATGACCAAGTTTGGGTGCACGATGGTGAGTGTGATATGTCGAGAATTCAGTGTTCAAATTGCTACTATGTTTGGATGTGAAGTGTAACTCGGCAAGAAACGTTTCTTCCTTAAACGTTGTTTTAAAATCTGACATGCTGAATGTATTGTTCTGAATGGATTTCTTCCCATCTTCTAGGAATCAACGCGGACAGACCCATCTGCAGCCCAAAAATCTTTTGTTATTAATTTTTCAACCGAAACTTGCGACTTGAATGACTTTGTCAGAGAGTCTTTGCGTAATTAACTTTCATTCGCTGTTACAATATTGTGAAGAAAATCTTCACTTTCATTCTCATAACCCTATGCTCCATAATAGCTTCACGAAAGTCATTTATCATTGGCAAAAATGTTTCAGTTTATGTGTTGGTTAATGAATAGCAATAAATAAAGGTCACATAATTATTATATTTTGCTTCGTTTATTGCAGTTCCCATTTAATAAGAGTCCAAAGACAGACCACAATGTTCTAGTTGTTCTATATTGTAGACCTGTAGATACAAACATTGAACGCTGTTTTATTAATGAAAGAAAAATCTGTAATCTTCAATGTAGGCCGTGGCTCATGCGCAGAATATTCTTTAAATCGTTCATTTTTATATATTCTTTTATAGGTAATTTGTAGAATATTCTAAATCCCCTTGTAATCGTGTTAGAATTATAAAGAACATCGCGTAATGCCCCAACTCGAGATATTGGTCAGTTCATGAAAGCAACTGCTATTTAGCCCTCTTTCCCCACTCTAGTCACAACATAATTCAGCTCTGCTCATATTAATGAAAACTAATAGTGTTGCACAATCCGTTAACTTTCTGATATATGAAACACTGTAAAACAAACAGGTCTGCTAGAAGACACCCAATTATAACATAAACAGTAGCAATATATATCACTCCGCGCCGCACATGTTTATCTCGGGGTTGCCAAATATGCTGCAGGTTCCATCTGTAACCTTTTCATGATGTGCATTGTTCAGATCATGAATCGTCCATCTTTTGGACATTTTCACACATTTTCAACAAAATATTGCAGCCATTACAAACAAAATTTATTTAAAGCAAATATGTTATCGCCTGTAGGCAGTGAGCAGCACACCTATTCAAATCTTTGTTTATTCATGTATGTTTATATATTTTCTTTCTGATTTTCGCACATCCCCTGCTTGTTTACTTCCCTGATTGATTCGGATATGCCGATATACGCGGAAGATAACAACATCGTTTTGCTAAAATATAAATTATTTATTAGTTTGTTGAACGTATTTAAAACAGCTAGTTTCTGCTTCCTCCCGTATGAATGCTGTTTTCATTCGATCACACATTTTTACACAAACACTTATTTCATTATACATTTCCCAACACCATTTTACTAAACGTCTCTTATTTTCTTTTGGTTATAGCAACTTCCAAATTCAAAATATCATATGAAACAGAATATCGCTATGAACCTCGTTTGTTTTAGAGAAAGTATACGAGGTACGTCTAGAAAGTAAGTTCCGTTTCAATTTATCTCCGCTGCAGCGCTGCGATCGCAGTTTCGCACATGCGCGGTAGACGCTCTGTATCAAGGAGAAGAAACGTGCGCCATTTTGAGATCGCTGTCAGTCACGTACGCTTTGTTGTGCTTGTTTACAATGTCGGTGTTGATTGAAAATCCCGCCGCTTGTGAAATCAGATCTGTGATTCGTTTTCTGAATGCTAGGGAAGTGAAACCAATTGAAATTTATTGGCAAATTTGCGAAGTTTACGAACAAAATGCGATGAGTGATTCAATGGTGAGAAGATGGGTCCGACAGTTCAATGAAGGACGTAGTGAAGTGCACGATGAAGAACGAAGTGGGCGTCCATCTTTGGTTACAGAAGAACTGGTTCACGCGATTGATGACAAGATCCAGGAAAACCGCACGTTTACAATTAGTGCTCTCGCTATGGAATTTCCCCAAATCTCACGATCATTAATTCATGAAATTGTTACCGAAAAACTGAAATTTCGTAAACTTTGCTCACGTTGGGTACCAAAGATTCTTACTGAGCAACACCAAACGGATGGGTAGTGCACTTCAGTTTTTGACCCGTTATGATGAAGGCGGCGAAGAATTTCTGACACAGATAGTCACAGGAGATGAAACTTGGGTTTCTTACGTCACCCCTGAAAGTAAGCGGAAATCAATGGAATGGAGGCACACTTCATCCCCAGCAAAGGTTAAGCCGAAACAAATCTTGACACCTCGAAAAATGATGTGCACAGTGTTCTGGGACTGGAAAGGCATCTCTGAAAGAAAATGTTTCCAACTGGTTGAAGACACAGGCGGCAAACTTCTATGAAGAAGGTATACAAAAACTTGTGCCACGCTATGACAAATGCCTGCAAAATTTCGGCAGTTATGTGGAAAAATAGTTTAAGAGTTGTAGAATTTTGTGCAATAAATAATTTTTCTATATCTGTACACAATTTAATTTTATTACCAAACGGAACTTACTTTCTGGACGTACCTTGTATTACTATGACTAAAAACAACTGTTGGGCAATTTAATTCGTGTCTGTGTTACGAATACAAGTTATTTATTAAAATCGGCATCGAAGTACTTACATTTTTATTATAATAGTACATATTAACAGAAATCTTACGCAACAGGAATTAGACAAACGCCACTAACAATAAGAAAAATGTACAAGGAGTTTGCACTAAGGCTTAGATATCATCAGAATAGTATGGGAAAGGTTTCGAGCATCTAAGTGTAAAAGAATCCGTCTATTCACTAAAATATTCGTTTTATATGTGTGGAATATGATAAAATTGTTTACTGTACCCTCAAATTTCAAATGTTCAAGTGACAAAACAAGGATGCCCTTTCTTCAGTACGAAAACAAACTTAGAAGAAATCCTAAAATCGTTTAAAGAAGTAAGATATTCCATGGATATTTATTTAAACATGACATAAATGAATATTAATTAGTGTTGTCTATGACGTCATAACTTTCACAAAGTGTTTGTAAAGTATTTTTTTATTTCCATTTAAAACAAACTCACAATATGAGAGTTATGTATTCAATCTTTTTTAAAAGAACTTTTCATTTAGTTTTAACTGAAAGTGTGCTTTACGAGGGTTGTTCGATAAGTGTGCGCAAAAATGGAAAAGATTTTTTTTAGAAAAATAATTGTATTTCTCAAATACTATTCTTTCAAATCCATACACTTATTCCAGCGATTTTCTAATTTATTTACCCTATCTATAAAATGCGATTTTTTCAATTCTGCAAGATTGACATTGCACTTTTCCTTTGATGCAAATTTATTTTTTACTAGTCATTTTTTCATGTTGGGGAACAGGAAGTAGTTAGAGGGAATCATATCGGGAGAGTAGTTAAGGAAGGATTTCATACCTTAAGCCCGTTTGGGGTTGTATTCCGGGGTCTCCGACAATGGTGATCCGGTTTTTGCATGAGTGTAGAAAATAAGTACGCTTTCAAGGGTTATCTGCATCTCAGGGTATGTCGCTGTTTGTTTGTGCCTTCATACAACGGGAAGTTCACTCACAACATACGACAGAAGGTGTGCTATCCGAGGAGTTTTTTTTTTTTTATTTCGTCCTTCGGCATTACAATATGGCTATTGTTGTTGAATGGAAATGAATGTACCGTGACCTTGACCTAGATGCTAATATGGTTCTGGGCGCTGGCAAGTTGGTGATTGCAGGTGGCAGCAACTTCCGGGTGTTGGTAAACAATCCCCTAATCACGTTATTAACTCTTCCCTAAGTGTTAATACTTCGCAAAGTATTGATTTTCTCATACGCGTATCTCCGTGGAATAAAACTTGCAATCACTTATACTCAGAACATTAGATATCCGTATCACGCGGCTATGTTTCAGCTAACGTGATATAAAAGCTACACCCCTGTATTGGCGAGAGTATTTAACATAGCTGACAGCACTATTCACCTTGCACGTACTCTGAAACCCCCGAGTGTTGAATGTAAATGCAGAGAGTTGAGTATTGACTGCCTGAATGGAAGCGTCCAATGCCTGAATGTGAGTGCCAACAGTCTGAGAGTGCCCCGAAACTAGGCAAATTGCCTCTTTTTATATAGAATATTAGCTTGGAGATCCAAATGGGCACCGTGGTGCACAGAAGCACGCCCATTAACACAGTAACACTTAAGATGTTAAGAGTTTAAGTGCCGACTAATGATCCACAGAAATTTCTAGAAAGGCGCGAAAATATAGCGTACTGACGCTCGACAGCGTAAAAACGAAGCTTACTCAAGTCATTAGTGGTAGCTTCAGATCTGCATTTTCCCTTTCATTTTTACTCCTACATAACATGAAATACCTTCCATTGTTAGCTATTGCATTTATATCCCAATTCACATATTAAAATTATTCTAATTACTCTTAATATTTACATAATTAAATTGGGTATTACATGTTAATGCAAAAATAGATGAGATATATATTAAACATTTTATTACAATCGGGGGAAACCGCTGACAAATAATGCTTCAAGCTCAATAAGTCTGAGATCGCAATCACAAACATATGAGTTGGAACAGGACATATTTCTTTGCCAAATGAGGATGAGTCCTCTTAATGTCGTTCTTTAATTGCCCCATAATATAGTGATTAATCATCAATGGTTTTGCCCTTTTCCAAAAATTCAATGAAAATTACGCCGTTGCAATCCCAAAACACAGTTGCCATAATATTTCCTTATTTTTTACCTTTTTAGGAACGCTTCTTCCGTTTGGACTGCTTCTTCATTTTCGACGTGTAGTGGTGATCCATGTTTCGTCGACTGTCTCATGCTGTCCCCAAAATTTTCTTGGGTTCCATTTAAACAGCTCCAAATTCTGCGTGAAAGTGACAACGTGTTCACTTTTCTGGTCAATCGTTATCAAACGCCGCACTCACCTGGCCGATAGCTTTTTCATTTGCAAATGAGTGTACACAATATTGTGCACCCGATCTTCAGAAAAACCCACTGCTTCAGCAATCTCCTGCACCTTCAGTTTCCAATTTCTCAGCATCACGTCTGGATTTTTAAACTATTTCGGAAGTCGTTAATTCGACAGGGCATCCGGAATGGCCCTCATCGCTTGTACTCCTTCAGTCAGATCTGAACTCACCAAACCATTTATGTCCTTGGTTTCTGCGGCCGTTGATCTTTTCAAAGGGTAAAATTTTATTAATACAGGAAATTCAGTCTCTCCGCTTTGAACGCTTGTGTACAAACATTAGCAAGAAAATATCTCTCAAACATAAATGAGTTTCAAACTGTTTGAGATACATTGCTTATATCATCATCGTTAATTACATTTTGGAACGTATATTTCAAGTGTTATTCTTATTTTGAATGGAGTTAGATATTTACATCCATCCTACAAGTAGTAAAACAAATTTGGGACTGGAGACCTAGAAGTGCAACATAATTTCTTCTGCCGCAAAAATCGAACAGGTGTGGCCAAGCCATAGACTGTTGGTTCACAACATGGCATTTTCCTTGATGAGAGACAATTATTCAGAAATTTCCATTTTCAGTTACGGAGAACTAAAATGTCTGTAGACATGCAATATTTTAAAACTCCTTGAAGGCCCTGTTTCAGATGCCGGGCCTCCCACCTACATCCTCTGGGTCACTATGTTCTTCTCCAAGGGAATATAATTAACCGCCCAAAGAAAGCACGAATTTGTTGTTTTCTACCTCCATATATGTGTTCGGTGATCTTAATTTTGTCGCAACATTTACTTCAATGTTCAGTTTATTGTTTTCGTACAGTAAAATCCTGAGGTAAAAGCAATAGCAAAAGAGACAATAAAATTAAAGTATATTAGTATAAAGCAAAAATCAAAAGTGGACAAAATGAATGAAAACTCAAAAATCTATGATCTCGTATAGCCGGCTATATGTTGTTCACGTAAGATGCAGAGAACTACCTGAGGAGCATTTTTTTTATTGATTTATTTATGGACGCTCTTTAACATCTCAGGTCATCAGCGTCCCATTCAACTCAGGGCATGAAACGGCCGACAAATTTTGCTCAGAGGCCTCTCTTTCAGGCTTGAGGTTCTTTTTCGTGCCGTAAATGTATACGACACGGGACCCACGGCTTTACTTCCCTTCCGATACTTAGGATTTTTACGCCCGAAAAAATCCATCGGTCCTGGCCGGGTTCGAACCCGCGATCTTGGGTATAGGAGGCAAGTATGGTAACCACTACACCACCAGGGCCGACCTGAGGAGCATACGAGAGATTGATGACTGAGTTTATTTATTTTACAATATCTTTTAAAAATGCCATAAATGTGGAGGTGTCTCATAATCCTAAATCCCTTAGTTGTCGAATATGAAGGACAGAAAGGGTGTCTTTAAAAATGTACACAAGAAATAATCGCATTTGTTTTGGCAGACAGATGAATTTAGATTTCCCGAATAATAAAAGAAATGGGCATTCAGCAGGTATACAGTTTGGGAATTGTTCACGAAAGTATAGCATGTTCAAGTGGTTAGTACAAGAGGGTTTTTCAAGTTGCTATTCTTTCATGACAACGTGCCAGTGCACATGTCAGCCAAAGTGCAAGATGCCATCCAAGAATGTGAGTTTTAGCCAGGCTACCTATGCATAGTACTGATTTGGCCTTCGGATTATTTCCTCTTCAGAATTTTGAAGAAATTTCTTCATGAACAGATTTTTTAAATAATGAAGCTGTCAAGGTGATGTAAACTTTGTTTTCAAACCAAACAGAACAGTTTTCTTTCTCTATGAGTTTGAAGTAAGACGGGAACATTTAATGGAATGTATTGAGTTATCAGAGGACTATATGAAAAATAAAAAACAAATCCTTTCTTTCTTACTCAGGTTGACAAGTTATAGAGCAGCACTCGTACTGTTAATTCTTTGATTTCGCCCTCCCGTTTTTGCACACATTCTCCATCTATGCTGTCGCAGTACCACTGATCATGTTACAGTTGGGCCATTCTCGTCAAAGGTGTCTCAACATTCTATAGCTTGTGCGCTCACTACTAACACTATCTTTATCCACTGGCATATGTTCATATTCATTTTTAAGCTTCAATGAATGTTTAAGATGGTTACATTTTTCTTCACAATAAATTCACTCTGATTGTGACACATAATCATATATAGACTCCATTTTGAGAGCTAATTATATCACTGCAACCAAGAGGAAGACGATGAAACTGCATGAGAGAGTGCTGGAAGCTTCAAAAAAGCTTCGGAAAATATTTTATTTTCGCAATCAAAACTGTTGCATTAATTATTCAGTGACACTGCTGTATTCAATAAGCGTACTATTATCTTCTTCTTGTAAATTGTAGTGAATTATTTCGGAAAGAGAATATTAGTATCGCTTTATAAAATTAGAGCTAATTCACTGTGTTTAGCTAGTAAATATGAAAGCGAAAATGAAGTGTTAAGCATTTAGAACATCTTACGGGCTATCCCACTACATATACAAAATGTTTCCTCCTACTGCATCATCTAACGAACCTGCATTCATCTGTAAATATCTCTCGTAATTGAATTTGTGAGATTCAAAAGCGTGGTACTATATTTTCCTCTAACTGTATCTTCTCTACTGAAATGAAACGGCTTTCATCTTTATACAGTTTGTAATTGAATTTGAGAAGTTCAAAGGCTCTTTGTAACGATTTCAAATCCATTCACCAGAATCCTAAATTATGTCAGTGTTAATCATAAAACTGTAACGATCAATAGCATGTATAGAGTGGTAGGTGGATGGTTCATTACTCAACTGTGGGAGTGCCAATCTCTCATTCGTGGAATGTCGTTGTTTAATACGGTGATGTGAGAGGCATGTGCAGAAAATATCTCATCAATTTTTCGAACCAATGACTGTGAAGAGGCTACTGAGCACTATGGTGGAGAAAACCTTCATGTGCAAACGTGATTGTTTTGTGCCCGAGGGCATAATTCACTTACATTAAACTGATATCCCAGATTACATAAGGTATCTTCGTCGCGTTTTTAATTACGTCCGAAATAACGAAACGAAAAATTTCATGAAAGTTTTGTCTGAAGCTTTCAGCTAAAACACAGTGAGGCTCAACACAAATTAAAGAATGCTTTAGCCAATTCAAATATGAACTCACACGTTCCAGGAGAAGATGCGTTCAAAAAACATGCCCTTAAATTATTCAGATTCGTAATTTGAACGTTGAAACTTGTGCTCGACCTGCATTCGCAAGAGCAGAAACAACTTTGTCTTGTGGTCACGCAGGACACGATGAGTTCCTAAAAACCATGATCACTAGTGATGAGACATACCTCACGACCCAGAAATCACAGCCCAAAGTGAATGTCGGAGTTGAAAGTCATTGCAAAACAAATCTTTTAAAAATATTTCCAGAATTGGTAGGACTCGGGCTGCGGAACAACAAAGAAATACTATAAAGGTATTAGGAAAGGAGCTCTCACAGGTCGCAACTTTTCTTTTCTTGGCCTAAGATCTGATACTTTTTGAGCTCACTTCAAAGAAACAAACACCGACCTTCAATTTTTAAGTATTTTTGGTAACTGTTGTTCAAATAAGGTATCACTCCCATAGTTTCTTTTGTTTTCAGTTCCTCCGAGGTCTATGGCATGAGCATTCTTAATTTTATGTGGTTTCCTTTTGCATGGAACCGTGCGAAATATCACAATGAGCTGGTGGCTGAAGATAAGCGATTATGGAAAAATGTGTAATCTTAATGTCAGACAACCAGAGATGTAGTCATTCGTAGAGCCCGGAAATTAGGCAAAATATTTTTTTCTATCTGGATGGGAATATTTAAGTGTCAGATAGACATGAACATGTTTCCGTATGTAGAGCCTGTTTTTATTTTGCTCTTTTTGCCTATTTTGGCTTCTGTTGCCTACAATGAGTTTAAATTCAGTTTTTTTTTTTTTTTGTCTGCTTTGGATCGTTATGATTGTTTTTTCTGAGATCATTTACCCATTTTATGTACATAAAGAATTTCAATAATTCAAAGCGAAACTTTTTATAAAAATAAAATGACATGTTCACCTCACTAAAATATCCATTTAGACCCTTGTTATACATTAATTTATTTTCAAGCAGTCAAAAAATGTTGTCCTCAACCCATTCACTTAAACATTTTATATAGCAGAACCTTCATTATTGAAAGAAATGCACGGTTACCTCGGACATACGAATGCCAGGAAATAGTGAAAACGAGGGAAGTGACGTAGTTTTGAATAGTTCTGGCCAATGGCCTTATATCGATCTGCGCGAGACAATTCTAGGCAATTTGTTGTGGTATAAATGTAACAAACAACTGCAAGCGACAAGTCCCTACAATGTGTCCACTACGGAAGTAAGAGAGATACTAACCTGATTTTTCTATAAATGCATAAACAGAAAATGAACAAGACAGAAACCACTGCGCATCATTTGTTCATTAGCCAGAATATTCAAAACGACTTCGCTTTGTCTTCATCAACATTTCCATGATGCCCTGAAAGGTGAATGTTCTGGTGTAACTGGTAAGAGTCCTTCAAAAATTGCTTGTTTTAAATATGCTCCAATCACTTCAGTGGAAGTAGAGCGTTTTTTTTTTTTCCTTGATGAAAAATGTTCTCTCTGACAAGCGGCTGACTGTGACAATTGTTATTACTTGTAAGCAAGAAAAATAAGCTAAGGAACTTAATTATGTGATAAAGAAACTTTTCGGTATCTTATATACCTACTTTCATTGATAATAATATTTCTCTCTGTTTTCACTTTTAATAAATGCCCATTTTAATTATATTATTGCCTATTTTAAATGTTCTTTTTCCTGCCTAATTTAACCAAAATAAATGGCTTATCTGCCGTGCTTTGGTGATTAGTAAGGCAAGTAGATGCTCAACCCTTCCCCCTTTACTTTTGAAGATCTGATGCATATAGGGTCGGAAAGAGTGTAAGTGGAAATCTACAACCATTACTTAATTGAAAATTACGTTACAATTCAACAAGTTTCTAGACGCAAGAATTAATTGCCGAGTGGCCGAGGTCGTTAAGGCGCGGACTGTGAGTGGGAGTTCGGGGGTTCGAATCCCGCCAGGATTAACCTTAAGCGAGATAATGTTGAAAAATAGAAACAGTCTTCAAGTTAAGAACTAGTTCCATTGTTCGGTCGAGAAATTTTCAAACGCCCGCGTAAATTTTGACACTTATAACTGTCTTAGTCGTTCATAAGGAAACATTATACAATCTGAATATTTGAGGGGAACTGAAAGTTCTGTATTGTCAATGCTGAATTAGCTAATTTCGTATCTATTAAAGCATAACTACTGCCGATACAGGTCTTTTTAATGGTATTTAACGCCCGTTTTTGCTACAGAGGCACCACAGGCGATGGACACTGATGATACACGAAATGAAATGATAAATTGGGTAAGGATTTATTTTTAAGGATGGAAACGTTCCAGGCCAAAATTTAGGGTATCTCCCCGGCATTTGCAATTTATGAGGACTGAGGTAAACCTCCTGGGAGGACGGTTCTGGTGGGATTCGAACCCCAGACCTCCGGCTCACGAGTCTGCGCATTAATGACCTCGATCACCCATGGTGGAATCTAATTTTTGTATATGTCATATAATTATAGTTTATAGTTTGTAACAAAACTTTACTTTTAAATTAAAATTCGTTTATGGGAAAATATGTTTTAAAAAATCTTTATTGTGTCAAAATACTAACGCTGATAATTGTGATTTCTTTATATGTGCAAATCTAATTTGGAGGAAATGGGGATTAACATTAAAATGTTTAAAAGTCTAAAAGGCCGTTTCTAATTCCACCCTGAGCCCTTGCATGTGTCTGTACATAGTTTCATTTTGAACTGAATGCTGAACATGTTAAGCACTCAATCACTTATTGTTTAAGTTTGGATATATTGATGCCTTTAAGTAGTTCGAAGCAATTATTTACATCTAAATATTAAATGCATGTTTAGCAATTTTAATTGGTTATATCCGTGTTTATAAAACATTTTCAAAAATCTGTATTTAATTGCACATCAATATACATCAAGTAATGATTTTATTTATATAAGAATAGTTAGAACAGATACGTTACACTCAAACCTAGCAGAAAGAATGTAATTTGGAAATAAAACGTTTCGTAATATAGAAATCGTTTCCTTTATGCAATTGTATCTGAAATATTTTAACAGATACTTATGGTCCAAATATAATACTGAAAGGTTTAAATACTATCTCTACTGGCTTTAAGCAAATAGTTTACGATTTTTTATCTTCCAACTTCCCTAATGCGTTTTCGTCTGCTGTTTCCAAATTCCAGCGATAATGGTCATCGTGTAATCTACTACAAGAACTGTATACACCCTGAGGAAAATCTAGGTACTGTTTCCAAATATTTCACGCGTTTCTATGACGTAAGTTTCCTATACAATGCCAGATAAGGAATTCCAACGTCAAAGTGCAGGAAAAACTTCTGTATCTCGTCGCCAGGAAGATGACGAGACACGCCCAGATATAAAAACTGGGTAGGTGTCGATAGCAAGCCACATTAGTCACTTCACATCGATAAGCTCAGGTAAGTGCAAACATTCACATGAGCGTTTCTCCGGGGATATCAGTGCACGTTCACGTGAATTTGGACCGACTCAGTGCCAAATTTTGCACATTAAATAAACCCTACCTGCTTTAGCTCTACATGTTTCCGTTTATACAATGCGAGTTCTTTGAATCACGTTTCATTCATGGCAAAAGATTTGTTTCGTTCATTGTTAATGTAACTGAAACAAAGAACGCTATTTTCTAGTGGCCTGTATTACTGTGGCATATGGAGAGTAAATATTAAATATTGTTGAAAATATGGGGTATAACAATACAGCGTGATTTACATATTGTTGGGCACGTAGACCAGACTGTGTTCTGGTTCCATGTCCTGTGTGTGCGACATATTTGAGCTGGGTGGGCAGAGCTCTGCGCATGCGCATTGAGAAATACGTTGAGTGATAACGCGGAGTCAAGCTGCAGACTTCAAAGCAGAAGGGTATGCGCCAGATGCTTCGAGGGGCTGCCCCAGCGACAGGCAAAGAGGTAATGTGCAAGCAACCTATTCGTAATGTAATAAATCCTGTGCTTCTGATATAAGTTTGAACAATAGAAAACCAATACTCTGACTTCATTATTTTCCTTACATTTTCTGATTTCGGCTAGGGATGTTTGGTATACAATTCTATTTTTAAGAAATAAGCTTGCCCTCATGTCTAGTCAGATGTTATAATGTGTTTAAAGCGAATGGCTTTTTAGTTTGGCCGTGCCAACATGGTAATATCAAAAGCGAGACATTATTAATTTGTATTCTGTTCACACCATCTAATATATAATCGCAAGTTATAATGTATAATACATTTTAATAGTTCTTTAATTTCCTAGTTTATGACAACTTTTCATTTACAAGTAAAATGTTTCACTATATAAGACAGAACTATGCTCAAAAACTATGTAGAAGGTACAATTAAATCCAATTTTAATTTACGGAAATAATTAGAAGTAATTAAGTAGATGTTTGTCTATATATTGAAGATGAAGAATATGAGTTCGTTGGTGCTGTAATGAGCATGCAATAACTCCCGAGATTTTAACATCTGGAACCTTAAGTTGTGGGCCTAGTACTTATTCGCAACACAGGAAACTTAGAGCTGTACCTAACACTTCCACAAGATTATGTTTAGACTTTTGTCTCAAAGTCCTCATGCAAGATGGTTCTCTGCCCCATTGTGCACTCAATTGCCACGATTAGCTCCACACTCATTTCTGTGATGTTTGCTGGTTCAACGAAATGCAGTATGAAGCCCTCAAACCAATGAAAAAAGAAACAATGAAAATGAAAAAAATTCGGCTTCACTTGTCATAATCGTACAGGAAATATATCATATTGATAATTCAAAGCTTCAAAACGTGGTATGTTAAACACTTTTCTTTGTGTAAAATGTTATTAATTAGCTACAGATAGCAATGCTTGTAATAGTATTTCAATGTGTAAAATAAAAGCACTACAAGATTACAATTGCATTTACAGTGTGTAAATTTTGCGATTTGTTGAATATCATTAAATATAGGACAAATGTGCTTTAGTTTGGTTGCCCTGTTCGTTTGGGCAGCCGCGACACCTGTGCTGTAACTCCGCTTCTCTCCTTTTGTATTTGAAGGCCATTTCTGTACTTTTCCCTTACTGATCTCACGGCAGTATGCATTAGCGAAAATGGTTAAGACAGTGGACAGTAAAGATTTGCAATATAAAAGTTATTTTTAATAGGACGCTCATTGTGTGCGTGCTAAAACTATAAACAGAACTTTTTTTATTCATTCTCTCATTTCCATACTGCAATTCACGATATTATGCACAGGTTTAATTTACTGTATCAGTACAAAATAAAAGATATGAATACAGCAGTACATATTTAACACAGGAAAAACTCGACAAAATTGACGCATATGTTGCACGTTCGCCACAAAATCAAACCCATATTTTGCAGAAATGCTGATTTTTTAATATATGGGAACAAATTTAGCATTGAAATAATGGTTGCATTTAATTATGTCAATCACAGCGTGTTTTCCCGATACAATAACTGTTCAGTTGATGGAGGACACCGATTCCATCATCATCTGCAAAGTACGTCTAAGGAAATTAAGTTTTTGAAATACAAGTGGCGCCGACCAGTGTGCGGTAAAGGTATATAACTAAATTTCTATATAATTCTTTTACAAAACCACATGGAAACTGAGCGAAAAATATTAGTCGAAGATATTTATGGTAGAAAGGTCAATCGACAAAATAATTTTCAACTAGTATTTCGCATTTTAAATTATAATATATTTTTAATGTCTAGAGCGTATATTTGTCGTTTAGAGAAAAACGACAAATATACGCTCTCTGGTGTGTTTTAGTTCTTAAGCATGTGTTAGCCTGATAAAGACGCATTATTAATGTTACTTCTCGTAGAGGAATATTTTTGTAATTCTAGAGTGGAACCCCAAAATGCACTTAATGTCTTTTTATTTTAGTTTTTTCCCCAAACCTCGTGTATATTTCTATGCCAATTTATCAAATAAACGACTATCTTATACGACTTTCAATTTGGTCAATTTTTTCATAAGTTTGCTAAGTATCAATGGTTGATTTGAAGTAGTATGGTTAATTTCGCATATAATGTTGTATCATACAAGTATAGAGACTGAATGCGGGGGAAAAAAATACATATAGGTTATAATAAAATAGCAAAAGCTTCTAAATACAGAAAATGATTCATCAATAGAATTGTTCAAAATTCATAAAGCAAAAGATGAAAGAAACCATGTTGTATGTGATGCTATTTTTATGCAGAATATAGGTCCTTTTATAAGAAAGTATGCTGTTAGATAAAAAAACACGTGACTTTATCTTTTGCAGGTATTTTAGACTATATTTGTGCATGGCACTTGGCAACTTTTTGCATCAAAATGTATTGACACTTGATTGTGTCAATTCATATTAATAAATTTCAATTTTACAAATAAAAAAGAGTACTTTGCGATTATTTTTATTAAAAAAGTAACAAAGTTTCTAGCAAAATAATAATAATAATAATAATAACATTTCTATTTATATACCTAATTTCTGAGCATTATGTTGCCACCTAAATGTGTGTGTGTGTCCCCCATTCTTGAATTATTACACGTATATGGGTTTTAATTTAAAAATGTTCCAAGTCTAAAAAACTATCTATTTAAAATAAATCTAATTTAAACCAAAAACGCCAATTCAAATATTGAGAGGAAATTAAAAACAATTGTTAATTTCATTTTTGGTTTCAGCCATCCCCCACTTTAACGTTTGAAATTGCATCTACCTTTTAATGCTCAAATTTTATAGAGGATACAATTGCTGTAACATCTTGTTTTTTATTCAGAGAAAATCAAACATTGTTACCTGGATCCGGTAGATGAAAATCGCGGGTTCAGTTCCGGTGAGGGTCGATAGATTTATTCAGGCGTAAAAATGTCAAGTATGGTTTCCTTCCGAAGGGGGAGGGGGGAGAGAAGAAAAACAAAGATAACGTGCGTTTCGCGTCGTAGAAGAATCTCAAGCCTGAAACAAGAGGCCTCTGAGCAAAATTATTCGGCCATTTCACGCCCTGAATAGAATGGGACGTTGAGGATCTGAGATGCTAAAGAGCGTCCATAAATAAACAAAATGAACACTGTTATCTGGCAATCAATGCTGTTATTTTGTTTGAATCTGAACGTAATAATACTACAAAAACTATTCAGAATTTAATGCAGTAGTTTTGTTTTGATGATAAATTTCAAATGTCCCCTCTTCCGATCTTTTGATTCTTTAATTTTAAGAGGATTCAATTTTATCACATACTTTCTATTGTTTCCTTTTGTTATTGGCGTTAAAATTTGGACAGAATAAAAAAAAATAAGTCAGTTAAGGATGAAAAATCTAATTTGGTTAAAATTACAATTTTAATACCTATTTCGGAACTTCTAATTAATCCCTTATATTCTGTTCTTTCTCGTAGGATATATACTATTGTAAATAATTTATAACAAAAACATAAATAATGCATTAAATGCTGATAGTGTTTAAGTAATAAAAAAATTCAAGCAATAATTACAACAGTTCAGATTACGATGCAAAGATAAAAAACAACATATGTGATAACAGTTGCGTCCTTTTTAAAGTTTAAGCATAACATTGAAATTTTAAATTTGGGGCGAGCAGGTGAAATCTAGAAGTTAATCAGCATTACTTTCAAACTTTTCCCTCGTTATTTAAATTAACATGTATTTTGTTAACATTAAATGTTATTTTAAACAGGTACTTTATTCAGATTGGGAAGTTTTGAAATAAAAGCCCAATAAAGAGAGATTCATTAAGTAAGAACCAATGCTTTTATTGCTTCACAAAAACTGAACTTCAGAATCTTGTATTTCTGCAATTACTGGGCTACTCACACGAGAACCAGCACTTGAGTTGGTTCATATTTCTGATACCATACTCGAAATGAATTCTCTTTTACAGGGGTGTGTAATGATTATAAACATTTTCCTAGATGTGAGCTAATAAAGGAGAAATTGACAGCCTAACATTAATTTATATCAGCAACTTTATTTTTATTCCCCTTTTAAGTTCATGCAAATGTCAGATCCGGTCTATGCATTGCCATGTAATACAATTAGCACATAAAGTTAAGTTAGGATATTAAATGTTTAAGAATCACACACTTACTTGTGACTTTAATTCTTAAAATGTTTCTTAAGCTTCTCGTGTCTTAACATATGGATATTACTAAAATACGAAAAAATTTTGCTTTTGGCAGCAATGAAGGTATATAATACACAGGATGATTAATTATGCTATGAAATATTTTACAAATTTATAAACAAGAACCCTTCCCTAATCAACACGGATAAACCTAAAAGACGCTCGCTTGTAAATTACTCTCCATATCGTATGCTATATTTGAACATTCTGAGATCCCTCCAAGAGAATTTTCTTTAATACATCGCAGATATTTAACAGGCCATTTTTGCAGAAGCGGTAGATATCTGTCAAGGCGATACTCTGTTTTGTCCCACATCACGATTGATCATTGCCAGAACCGGTGATACCGTAACATTAATGAGTAATGTGGGAACAAAGACTTCATCTTTTACATATATCGCGTGAAGTTGAATTCATTCATTGGAAAAGTTATTGCATTGCCATATCCTCCCTACTTCTGCTCCCCATTTAACGTTGTGACAAATTATCATACAAGGCAGGCAGCCAAAGAGGTGGTCATCCCCCCGTATTCATTAAGCTGTGGAATTAACCAGTTCTCCATGTTCAAATGTGTCGTTCTGTGACGTTGGGTTCTTCGAAGTTGTCAAAACATATTTAGTTGTTTATAGAGATTCGTTCGCGTTCAATTCTCCATTCGCACACAGCATGAACAGTTTATTCGTTACCGAATATCCGTCAGTGAGTCCGCAAAACTGTTGACTTAAACTTTTCCTGCATTTCAACGTAGAAATCAAGGCACACTGTTATTAGCGCTGAGAGTTTGCATCAACGGAAGCTTGTGGGTTTAAATTACAGAGAATTTAATAACTCTTTTGGATGCAATATGTCAAATTCTAAAGTTGCTCTTGCACACGTTTAATATCATCCACAATTTCATGTTCCAGGCGAGGAGGGTTTGGAATTGCACTTCGTGGTTAGTCTTTCTACAATTTGCACTATTCTAACATTCAAAATATCTTCTTTTCAAGTTAACTTGACGCCATCTTTGGCACCAATTACTAGCTTCCAATGGTATCTAAACAACAACTATGCACTAAATATTTTCTACAACACACTCAGAGAATTTATCTTCTTTTAGTGCAAAAGCATCATTATTTTCCCAATATTGAATGAGAAATGTTTTAAAATATTTCACATCATTATAAGTAACCAACCCCACTTGTATTTTGCCAAGGATCTATTTTATTCTTCAGTTTTAATACTTCAACAATTGTATCAAAATTGTTTTTTTTTTTTTTTTTGTTTTAAACTGCCATGAATTATGAGGTTGAGTGACGTCAGTTTTTGCTGTACACATAAGTTACATTCTTAATGGCCCAATAGCTAGTCAGCACAGGTTGCTAAGATTGCGAACTCCAGTTTCAAGGCAGACACTGCGCATTAGCATTTTTATGGATAAATTTGGGTTTTTCTCCAGGTTCTTTCTTTACCTAAGTTCATTCTACCTCTCCCCTTTCACTTGTTTTTCATCTTCATTTTTATCAATGACTGACTGAAAACCATAATTTTCGGAACTATCATCCATCATCCATTTACTGCGTAATTTTGAGTTTATGGTTTTGATATTTCCTTGCGGTCTTAGGCACTCTGGATTTTGAGCCTGGAGTCTCACACTGAGCGAGAATCAATTGTTACCCTTAATCTTGTGCAGTTCACTATAGATGCCGGTAATATATCTAGTAGCATATCAGGAAACGATCGGCAGATGGGGCTTGTGGCTCCTTGGGATCTGTTTATTCTCACGAGCGAGGGCACAGAACTCCTCGTATAGACTGACGTTCTTCAAGGGTTGCTTCTAACTCTCCTGGTTCGTTCTTCTTTATTTTATATAACTCATTAATATTTTATTGTATTACATAAGATTCATTAGATTTGTATTACACTTGCATCACAAAATAATTTATATACATAATTATATAAAGCTGAAATAAAAAGCACTAGAGAAATAGAAACAAATAACTCTAAAAAAAAAAAAAAAAAAAAAATCATACACAAGCGTAATACTTCGAACAGCGTGTGTTCCTCAGCATCAGAAAACAAGCTCCCCCCCCCCCCTCCTGTTATCCACAGAAATAGCACCAATATAGAATTTTTTTTTTATATTTACTTATTCCCTTAAACGTCTTGTTTTGTTCATTAGTCAAAGATGTATTAAAATCAAACACGAAGCCACGATATATGAAGCATTTTCCGCTGTTTGTCATTAATTTCACAATCTTCACTAATTAGGTCCATGATGACACTCTTGCTGTGTGCATTTTACAAATCAAGTGTTCAACAATAACAATGATGATTTTTTCTTATTAGATTTATTTACGGATGTTCTTTAACACCTCAGATCATCAGCGTCCCATTCAAATCAGGGCGTGAAACGGCCGACAAATTTTGCTCGAGGCCTCTTTTTTCAGGCTTGAGGTTCTTTATCGTGCCGTAAATGTACGACACCGTACCCACGGCTTTACTTCTCTTCCGAAGGAAGCCTTACTTAGGATTTTTATGCCCGAAATTATCCATCGGTCCTGGCATATCCAGAATAATTATTACTTATGTATGAAAATAATTTTTGCAAAGACTCTTCTCGCCAAGTGTCTTTATCGTAATCATTATTAATTAGATTGAGACTTAATATAAGTAATACGTTTTAAGGAAGAATTTACCATATTTTTTCATATTAGCGAAACAATTTGTCTATATAAATATTTTCGATAATTTTCATTATAGTTTCGTTTCTTTGTGTTATAAAATTAAATTAATAAAAACAAAAAAGTAGATGAGAAAGTGTTATGTTATACCACTAGTTTCAATTTTATAGTGGATATTAAATGTATATCTCAAGATTTTTAGGATAAATTTGCAGGGAAATATAAAGTTCTTTCAAAGCCTTGCTAATTTTAAGTGTGTTTCTTCTACTGTCATTGCAGATAGGAGAATAGAAGAAAGACAGAAAAATGGGAGTACCGCAATTAAACCAATGCTGCTGTGGCTGCACGCTCAAAACCGGCACTATAATAATAGCAGTTCTAACCGCAGTAAGTATTCCAATAAAATGTTTAATTAGGCAAGGTCATAGCTTAAGTGATAACTTATGCTTTATCCTTTATAATGATTCTTAGAAAATCGTATTTTTTATATATAGCTCTAATAAAATGTAAACATGCAAATAACTTAGCTTTCCTATTTATTCTCAGTATATTATATTACATTACATGTTGAATTGTTACTAAATAGAAACTTTGTTTAAATATTAAAACGAATATGGGTCTAATAGTAGATCATTTTAGATAAACAATATTTATGATCCCATTTTAATAATTCGTTACACATTTAGTCTTCTATGTGGCTATCATTATGCATCAACTTGCTGATTAATGAAAATCTTATTTAGTGTAAAGGTTTCCTTCTGTCAGGCAATTATTTTAAATATTGAACATCCGATTGAGAGTAGAAAACTGAAGTAAAGTGTGAAACAAAACTTAATAACCTCGCCCCATCCCAACGAGTCCCTGGTGTCTACTGTTATCGCTTTCGTCTTTAACAGTAACACCTTTTTCAGCGTTTCACTGTTACTTGTACATCATAGATTGGGCATAAAGTAATGTTTCCCGTTTCTCACTTTAGTACCAATATCTAAGAATGCCTTAGTAAATGAATAAATTATTTTATATGCTTAGACTTTTACGGCCGGCGTTGATCCCATAAAATGAAAATTCCGGGGTTTTTTGGCCGGATGAAAACTTACCTAACGTTTCGTCCCCTGCTCCATCGAACATCATCAGAAGACTGTTCCTCGCCGATCCAGTGGGTCAAGTAGGTTAGATGTTTGCTCGGATAGACCACGCCATCAAGCCCAGGATCTTCATTTTATTGAGCTCACTTCCACACCCGATCTCTGTTAGCACTGAAAGACATTGCAGAGACGTGACAACGCTGTTTTCCTGAGCTAACTCGTGGCGTATCATATCAACGTAACATAAATAAGCGGCTGGATAACTGTAATCTCAATTCCAGGAAAAAAGGTCATCAAGGCTTTCCCAAAGAGAGACATTGATTGTTTTCATTTAGGACATCTTTCTTTAAAGTTTCTGCCAGCAGATTAAAGCAGGACATTATGACAGCCTCCTTTCACTTTCTATTGCTGCACAATATGTTGATATTTCTTAAAATGGAACAACATATGTAGAGAAACGCTTCACTTAGTACAAGGTCTACATTTCAACGCTAATTTATGTAGCTAAAAGATTTTTACATGTCACACCAGCCTTTTTGTACAGGTAAAACAAGCAAAAATTTTAAATTTTGTTACAATAATTTTATCAAATTTCAAAACCTATATTTACAAAGTCCTTCAGCGTGACTTAAAGTTGAAGTTAAAAGGTCTTAAATCGTTAATCAATCACTATTATGTTACAGGTATCAACTGCCTATATAAATGTCTAATTGTTGCACTATAACTCTATATTTTGTATCCAGATTGGTGGAGTGATCTTTTTGGCAACTGGCATCGTAGCCTGCAGCATCGATCCACAAGGAGCAGATCCAGACGCAGTTACTGGTAAGTATTTCTCCAACAGCTGAATTTCCTAATGCTGTTTGCATGCCATGTCAAAGAAATATTGGTACAATGCTTCACACAAAATATATCACAAGCAGCCTGCTTCTGTAAAGTTACTTATAATGAGTCATGAAGTCTAAATTAACAATAATCCTGTCCTTAAGGTCACGGTTAGGTTAATGTTATGTTAGATTACCTTATATTTCTAAATTGTTATTCTACAATCATAAATTCTAAATATGTAAAAATATGAGGCGATATTTATCTTAACTTGAAAACATCATTCCTGCGCCTTAAAATAAATGTAAATTTTTATTCAGCATTATCACTTTTAACTTGTTATTTACTTAATATGTCTAAACAATGCATGAATATTACATGCAAAAATCAGCAAACCATCTGTAATAGTTTCTGAGAAAATGGGTAATGAATCTACTGGAGGGGATTGAAATCATTAAAGACACTTATACATATAATAGCAATTTTCATGTTGAACCTCCATGGAATATAAGGTAGATTTTTTTAAATAGTACCTACTGCGTATCCAAAAGAAAAGTTTAGCACTTATTAATAAATTATTTCTGAATTAGAAACTGTTTTTAAACTTTGACTAAACTTAATTCTTACTATTTTATAATTATTTTAATAAATCAGAAAAAAATATTAAAAATGTTCTGCTTTAGGTGCACTTTTCACACAAACTATTAATCCTAGTTTCCTCAGATTTTGAAACCATTTGCAAAGATGCAACTTAATATTGCTGGTGGAATAATATATAATTTAAAGCAACAGTATACGTTTAAAAACTATTTTCATATATTATCATTTTATGTAGGTTTCAAACCTTACTTTCTTTTTCAGAATTCTCATGCGTGCATAAGTTAAAAGCATTCACCAGTTACAACAGAAGAGTTCGTTTTTCACATGCACAGAATTGCATAGCTCTATTTTATATAGTTTTTGAGAAATTAAAATGAAAAAAGATAAAGAGAAATAAGAGAACGTGTTGTATAAAAGCATAGAGGTTATATTTAAATTGCCACTTAAATCCATTTAAATGCCCCAAACACCAAATTATATACAGGTGTAATTTGCGAAATATATAATTTCATATTATGCATAAAACCAAGTATAGACTTTTTGATCGTAAATCTCTACCAAATGCCCTTATCATCACCAGAATTCCTTCTATGGGTTTTTTTGAAAGGACGTGTATATCGAGTAAATCCAAGTACTCTACAAAACCTGGTGCAAGCAATTGGGTAAAAGATGAATTACATTAGCCCTGATGTCCTATAAAGGGTATCAACATAATGCGAAGATTTCGACCCTGCCTTCAGGAAAATAGTGCAATATTTCCAACACTTGCTGTAAGACATTGTCTTTTGTATATAACTGCATACAATGTATCAAACCAAATGTATCTGTTTTTTGTCCATGATGTACACGATAAAATGATCGCACTGTATATTAGCTCTAACATAACTAGTCATTTACTCGTCCTAAATTAAATATGTTCAGAAACAATAAATGAATTTGAAAATATTCCAATTTCGCTAAAAATCAACCAGTTGTTCTGAAACGAAATTACCGTTTCAATTACCAGTGCAATAATTTTTTTTTCCTTCCCCTTTTCAGTGCACTGGAATGATTCTCAAATCATTGTCGTTTTACTAGAAAATAGATTAAATTAATGCTCTTAGTTTATAACTCATATCACTTAAAAAGCCCCATTTTAAAATCTAGCTGCATTCTTGCCCCTAGCAGAAGAAAATGAAACTATGTGAGATCCTATACGAAGGTTCAAAGATGCTGCACACTATTTTTTCAAGACAAACAAAACGAGAAAAAAAATGGGTTGTATCAGTCAGTGAGCAGCGCCAACATATGTTGTAAGAAAACAAAAGTAAATAACTTAACATCTCGATGAATTATCGGTTTGTTTTCCCCTAATTTTTTAATTTTAAAATTAAATTTTCTTCTTTAATACCAGAATATTCTGTGAATAGTTGCTAAAATGCCTTTCTCAAAATTGTTCAATTTTTTATTCTGCAATTAGCATTTTAAATTTATCAAAAAATTACAGAAAATGATTGTTTTAAAAAACTAAACAAATAAATGTAATGATTTTTTAAAAACTAAAATAAAATTTAATATGACTTGAAAATTTGGCATAGAATCATTCATTTTCTTTATTTTATAAAAAAGGATCAAACAATTTGCAATAACCACAAATATATTCATCTTTTTCTGTCGATGAACAGTGCAAATAAGTAATCCATCAATCACTTCGCTGTAGATGACTCATTCACAGTTCTTCAAGGTTATTTGGTATTACAATATTTGGTTACAAAACACACAGTATTGTTATTAATATATTTATCCCCAGGTGCAATTTTTCATTATTCAGAAAAATTAGATACGGAAGTCGATGGATTCTGTTGGTTCATCTGTTTCATATGCAAAATAAGTGCCCGTTTGCCTTATCTGAAACGCTTTACATTTTTCTACTTCCCCTCCTCTTCTTCGTCGTGCATGCTTTCATTGCTCGATTTATTCTTTAGTCTTTTTTAAAAAGAGAGCTTGACTAAAGCAGCAGAGCAATATTTTTGGTCTCTCCTGGTAGATTTTTTTTAATACAGGAATTAGAAGGATTTTGTGTTAAAATTTGTTTGTTTATTGGGGTTATTAGAAAGAAAGAGGTCATAAAAGAGAAATAGCCGGTGACAGGACAAAACGGATTAAGTAGTATATTGGAAAAACGGATTCCAGAACATGTCATCACCGCTCGCATGGGTTTTGCGTCTCGGCCAAGGCCGGCTCCCCTCTCCACTCAAGACCACCTGCCCGTCGAAATTGCGAATAATCACCAGTCTACATTCTTTCGTGTACTGACTTAAGAGCAACGTATATTTCTGTGTAAACGTTGCTATAAATACGAATCAGTTCGTCGCGTTCGTAAGGAATTTATTCGAAAGTTTACTGTGAAATTGCCTACTTCCAAAACTGCAATTTATATCTTGTGAATAAAGTTTAATGACAGGTTCAACGCAAAACAAGAGACACGAAGATTTACAGTTTTAACGGAAAACACGGACGCAAATCTTGAAAGTTTGCCAACAAAATCACCACCGAAATTAGCGCCAATTGTGGTTTTAGTGTCTTCTACGCATGCACTAAGAAAATTATTAAAAATCAAACCTTACACGTTTCCATTGTCTACTACAAGGTGACCCCGTAGCACGTGTGCTTTACTGTAAATGGTTTCTTTCATCAGCGACTGATGGGTTAACCCACAGTCTTCTTTTCAGACAGGGCGTAGTTCCGCCAAAACGATCATGTGAACGTTCAAAAAACTCGCTATTGGTGTCTGAAAATCCAAAATGTATACAAGAAACCGCTCTTTATGACAGAAAAACTGGAATTTTCTGTGCTGTTAGTGCAAGATGCATAATCACTCTGATTTTTTATGAGCAGGCCGTAAATGGAGAGAGGTATCAAAATGGCATTCTGATCCCATTTTTTAATTCGCTGACGAAAGATGAGAAATCATGTGGGCGTTCCAACAAGATTCTGCCACTGCCCATACAGCAGAGGAGCCGATGGGTAAATTAAGGAAGTGTTTGAAGATAAGAGTAATTAGTGCTGGTATATCGCTCTCTCGCTTCCCATGTCTGTGATTATTTATTTATGTGGGACAAAGTGTACAAAACAAATCCTTACACATTGGAAGTACTCAAGGAAAACATGCGAAATGAAATCATTTGGTTGTAATATAAGCTTTTATACACAGTTTTAAGAAGCGGTAACATTTCCAGGTACCGAGATGCAAACCCCGTTAAGGACATACTCTGGAAGCTCTGTAGATAATTTTACTGCTTCTGTATATTGTTTGCATTTCTATGTTTTGTCGTTTTATTTTGTCTAAAAATGATAAGACATTTAATGGGTGAAGCTTGGAACTGTTTCTAAGCAAGCGAATATTCGAATTCTGGTTGCGTGAAATTTATTTAAAATGGTGTCTTCCAATTTAGGAAAATAAAATTGTCCGAAAATGCAGCATCATATAACATGTCAGTTATACGTGTATTAAAAATACCCAACGCAATATTTCTATATGCTAGCGGTAAAGAGATTACACCCCAAAGTAAAAGTGTAACCATTAGTAAATCATTGACACAAAAACTACACACTATTTTCCATCATTAGCTCCAGAGGTAAAGGAGTTGTAATTCAGTTATACCACATATTGCTGATTAGCAGCAAAAACTTTCCAACAATACTGATGAGAGAGGCGCATCTGTAATTATTGATGTAAACTTGAAAGATCTTTGCCTAGGCCAGCATATATTTAGCACTACAAAATATAAAAATAATAAAAAAATTTAAGAAGACTGCTATTATTAGAAAATACTGTTTTTTGTTTGTTTCTTTGTTTTTCTTATACAATTTTCATGTTTATTCCTGTTATTTTAATCCAAATACACGTAAATACAGAATTTGTGGTTTAGATTAATTATCAATATATCTATCTGTATAATTCACTAATGACATCCTTTCAGCGCTACGAGCCACAGGTGCAGTGGCTGCTGTGGTTGGCGCCTTAATACTCACGGCTGCAATCCTTGCAATGGTGGGCGCGACGAAGGTAAGTTCTCTTTCTAGTATTCTGCTTGAATCTATTTCGGAAAGCTCGCAATTGTTTCCAATTAAAGAGTGCGCAAATGCTTCGCGTTCTTTAACATACAAGTGATACACAAAATGTTTTCTATCATTGCTTTTGTCATAATTGTATAACTTAACTGTACATAAAATATAATTTATCTTTGTTATGTGTCAATTTCAGCATCTTGGAGATTATCTTCACTCGTAAATACTGACATTTTAAAAAGTTGAAATACTTTATAAATTTTAACAAATATTTCAGTGCATTTAGAAAAACAGTTTTTAACTTTACCTGCACACATAAAACAGGAAAATAATATTTCATTAACAAAGGAAAATAATCATGGAAATTAACCCAAATAAAAACGAACTCCGCAGTGTCTAAACAACAATAAACATAATTTCTGACAACTGTTTCAATAAAAGATACAAAGAGAAATGTGACCGACCATCTTATGCCATAAGCCATGCTACTTCATTCGCTGCTTTCTTCTATGGAAGTGAGAATATGGAGTGGCGAATCTTATGTCACAAATGTAATGCGCGTTTGCCAATGAGAGACACGCAAACCCCATCTTTTTCCTTTATTGACTTGCGAGGAGGCTGCGTTTGGCAGTGCATAGACAACTTGACGTTAGCCCCTGATCAAATTCTCGGGCAACAAGGCAAATTCTGGTCCCGAACGAGAGAACACTTGTCTGACTCAAATCACGCGATCGTGCTACTGGAGAATCGGACAGCGAGAGACTTTGGCGAGAGCTGCAGTCCCGAGCGACAGCGGAGAGAGCCGAACAAGTCCTTGGTCCCGAACAGGACAAAAGGGATGCACTGAAGTTCCTTTCTCTGTGTGCTTGCTTGTAGTGTGAGTAAGAAAGTCGAATTGTGTTGTGTAGTGGACAATTTATAATGAGTGCATCAAAACAGTTCATATGCCTGGAATGTGGGAAACAGTATAACTCAATAAAAATCTAAGACAGTATGTTTCTAAAGTACACCCGGAAAAGTTGGATGTTATCGCTCCTGTTCTAAAAACACAGCAATCGTGCACTTATCACTATGAAGTGTGCACCAAAAATGTCAGTTATTCATCCAACTTCAAAAGTCACCAGGAGTTTACCATGGTGAGGGTTCAGCTGGAAAGAAAACAATAACCTGCAGCTTATGTAGTCATGAAGCAACATCGAAGTTTCTTTAATTTGAGCATTTAGAATCAGTACATGAAATAAAAGTAAAATCGGAAAAACTACAGTTCTCATCCTTTGACGATTTTAAAAACTGGAAGCAAGAAGTTGAGGAAACAGCGGGATCGATGTTTGTAAAATATGCTGGTGCTCGCACTTCTTCTGACAAAGTTGTAAGCGGCTCTCTCCTCTGTTGGAAATCTCTCCCGGGACTGCCGCTTGCTGCATTTGCATGAGTTGCTCAAGCAGCACCCTCGCGCGACGTAAATGAGACAAGTGTTCTCTCGTGCGGGACGAGAATTTGTTCAGGGGCTAACGTCAAGTCATAGACAGGACTTCTCCCCAAGCATTCTTTAGAAGGGTGAGCATCGAACTCTTTGTTTCTTTTCTTTTGGCTTCTAAATTAGTCATTTGCATTCGGTTTGTATTATTCTTTTTCGGAAGATTCTATTTTTCCTTGTGAGCTTTCGGTAAAGAAATGCTTTGCGGCCGGGAAGATGTTCTTTTGATTAAGGGAATGCATATTCTTGCTTTAATTTATGCCTTTTATTGGTTCTTTAAAATATAAGTTTTAAATTTATCACTCTGACAGTATTATTTCTTTGGCTTATTAAAACGTTAAAAATGTAAAAGAGCAAATAATGGTAATCTTTCACATTGGAGCTACCCTTTAACTTTATTTTGCTATATTGTGCTCCTGTTTAATTCTGTTATTTGCTTTGCCTGATATTCTAATGCTACTAAGTGCTAAAGTAGTAGTAAAGTTTGCAATTGTTAAGTAATATTTTTATTTAAAGATCCAGATTGCTGTAGGTCTTCTCTTGGGTTTTGCATTCTAAGGGAGGGATGGATTCTCTTTTGTTAAAGAGTGAAACTAAATTCAGCATAGGGGAGGGGAACGTGTAAGCGTGGACTGGCTCGCACATTTACTTTTCGATTACCACAGCATCATATCAGAAAAATAAAATTGCAAAGGTGGTTCACATCTAGTCCTATAGCAACATTACTGCCAGTGACTTTATGAAGAATCTAGATGACGAGGTCCATGAAGATTTTCCCAATAATGGTATAACTTTTCAAAAAGAAATATGGCACACGGAGCATGAAAACGTTTGTCACAACATTTTCCCTAGTCATTACAGTCCTCTTATTTAATTGTTATCGAACTCAATAGATTTTTTCTTTCGTCACCAGATGAGCAGAACGAAGATCTAGGCATCATGTTACTTATTTACATTTTGTGTTGTTCTATCCTTGAGGAAATAGAAGCATAATCAATAGGGAAAGTTAGCGTATCTGTTTCGATCTCTAGACGCGCCATTTATGTGAATGCTATGGTTTGAGCAATGGTGGTACACAATTGTTGTAGTGTCAAAAACTGAATACCGCTTTGTGATAAAACTCTTCACCAAAGTAGTGTTTTCTGTAAGTGCTGCCAAACAATGTTTATATGGAGTCTTCTCCTTTATATTCCATCGTGAAGAAATGGACTAAATAGTTTCCCTAAGAAGACAGCATCGAAAATGATTCTCATGACGACCAGCCTAGGAAAAGGTGACTGTTGAGGAGAATTATAGGCGGCTGAAGCTCAAAGCAATCTCATTAGATCTGGAGCTTTTTATTATAACCGTTTTTGCAGTCATTTATAGGCGGATCACACCAAGAAATTAATTTCGCTCAGACCACCAAGAAGATCATATGGAAGCAATCTTGAGTTGCCGGAGAGATTCTTGCTGACAGTGAGTAAAGGAATACAACCACCCCTGCATGGAATATGTGATGCCATGACGGAGAAGAGAAGAGTGGAGGAATATTGTGTATTATGTTCGCCAGCTTTTTGACAATTCTCCAACCTATCAAGAGTGAAGAACTGTCTTCCAGAACACTCATCCTAAAAGCAAAGACAGTACATATCAGCGCTTCTCTAAGTTGACGAAAGATCTTCTGGGGAAGATGATAAGGTGAAAATTGCATAGTATAACACATTGCACATTCAATTCCTAAGTAGTTTTTTAGTATTACTAAGTTAATTCATAGATACGAAAAGTATATCAAAGTAAATGGCAATTTATTGGAAAGCACCACAGTTGATTTATTTCTGTTCACGCACAAGTAAATCAGATCGGAATTTTTGGAATTTACCTCGTACAAGATCAAAATGACGGATTTGATGCCACAAATGCACACCCTGTACATGCATAAGAAAGAGCCCCTTAGAATTTCTGCTGGTACGAGCTTTCCGCCGGATAATTTCTCTTAAAGCCCAAACTGTTAATTATATCGAGAGAGAAGGTTAATATAGGCTCACACACTATCATATTTTAGCAATAAATTTTATTAATTATATATTTTACATTTTAAGTCAAAGAGTTTGATTTAATAGAAAATGCGTTGTATTTTCTTAATATTGCAGGACAAGCCCAACTTGCTGATCCCGTACATGGTTATGATCCTCATTTCTATCATCGTCAACATTATCAACAGCTCCATAGCAGCCGCCAGGTATTACGAAATCAGCAAATCCAGCGAAGGAACTTCACAAATTGTGGGCCTTATTCTATATATCCGTAAGTAGGAGAGTGTTACTTCAACAACTAATTTCCAATCAGTAATATTATAATCTATTTATTATTTGTTGATCTGAATTCTTTTACAGTGCTAAAGAAAGTATAGATTCCCAGAGAAGGGGGAAAAAAAAAACTTCCTATGTCTAAAAATGACTTTTTTTTTTTCAAAATTGAATTTGAAAATGTTGCACACATTAAGAGTCAGACTTTTGCACTCTATGAAAAAAGTAAAAGACGCTGAAATCGAGAGTACAGAAAATGGTAAACGAAAAACGCTAATAATTAAAACAATTCTAGGACACCATAATTTTAAATGTTAAATTTTGGAATTGTTAATAAAATGTTTAAAAAATATTTTGCTTTGGTATTGTAGTGCAAAATATCTGACGAAATAAAAACCAAATACTATAATTTTCTCTTTACAATGGAATATTTTCAAAAATTATGAACGGAGTATTATATGCCCTTAAGGATGAGACAGCTTCTTCACATCACCCCCTACCCCACAAGGAAACAAATTTGCATGTTGCATAAATTAGAGCGAATTTATATTGTCTAATGTCTTGTGTCTTGTAAATAACATGAAGTGTATTCTACTGTTAATATCTAGCATGCATGATATAAAAATTCAGAGGGGAGAGAAGATGATCAGAGGTGGGATATCAATCATATAATTATTTCCAATAAGTTATAATATGAATATGCAGGAAAATTCTTTGTAAATACAAGTGTTTGTAAGAACATAACGTCGCTTTCGAGCCTCCAGCGGAAGACGCGGGCTAACACAATAGAAAAATGCACCTGGCCAGGATGGGTTGTAACATTACTCTTTTGTATTCTAGAGGAGCGATAAATCCTTCAGGTACAGCTGAACATTCCTTAAGAGACGGTAGAACAGGTGAAAGTATTTTGACATAGCGTGGACGCCTGTTCGAACGCTAGTTCGAATAGTGAGTATGAGCGCCTTAGCATGAGCTTTGACTCGCCAATCAGAGCCTTGGATTTTGAACGACTGGAGCCCCTGACCTCTGTCATGAAGCCCTGTAGGAACTGAGTGAGCCACGTGGTACAGATTCGAAGCTAGTATATATGGGGAAACTTCCTCAGAAAGTTGGTTAGTCGGAGTTAGTCACTAGCGCTCTTGGAAGGTAAGGAGCAGAAAGGCACGCAGTTTCCGTTCAATTCACGCAGTTTAACGATGTCTTCAATTAGTCGCGAGCAATTCGGTAGGCAGACACAAGGTTAGTTTTCAGTTTCGTAGGTCAGTGCAGTTCAGTAAGTCTTCGAGAGTCGCTCCGAAGTAAAATGATTCCCGAAGTACGATGCACAACGACGTAATGTCATCAAATCTAGAGCATCGAGAATATTATACGAACAGCCGCGTACTTCACACACTAAAATAACGTCGGCGGGCAAAGCAGCTCACCAGAGGGCATCCAGATGGCTATGGTGACAAATAAACAGGACGACCAGCCCATGCGTCAGAGAGTTATTCTTCTCATAATACCTGTCTCTCTCTATTCCGCGACTCCGAGGGCGCGAAACAGCAGAATCGAACCTCATAGGTTATCGACATCTGCGACTTTAACTACTTGTTAAACTAAACGGTTGCAAGGATCAATTCCGCTACCTGAGTCTAACTAACGAATGAACTTTATTTTCTTAGAAAAGATAATGCTGCAGAAGAAAATTGTGCGCAGGCGGAGGATGTTATCTGTTTCATTGAACAGCTTTCTTTTTCTCACAATAGCGGATCCAATTGCAAACTTATCGTGCGTGAGGTCTGATTGTTCTACGCCGGGACATTTTTTGACATTAGACTTTTTTTTGGCAATGTATAAAGTCAATATTATGTACAATCTTTGACTGTCGTTTTCCCTTGTATTTCATACATTTAATTTTCTCAGATACAACCGCGGCATTCAAACGTTAAACGGGGTTCTGATAATATTAACAATTTAATTAATTTTTTAATTTCTTATTTTA
The DNA here is from genome assembly GCA_030762175.1 of Metallyticus violacea. NCBI lineage: Eukaryota > Metazoa > Arthropoda > Insecta > Mantodea > Metallyticidae > Metallyticus > Metallyticus violacea. Next base: position 79,689,366 of record CM060845.1, read on the forward strand.
TGCCTTACAAGAATCTCGTGTATCATTAGGTTCTGTTTTAATTCTGTATTCGTTCATAGCTAAATTGTTTATTGTGTTAAGATCCGCTATTTAATTTCTAGGCTGATGGTGTTATATTTAAATTCAATTTAACCCTGCAGTGGTCACACCCGTTATTGTGACGCTATTGCTCGCGTAAATTGTTAATCATTCAAAGCACATGTAAATATTACAGTATTTTTTTTAATTTTTAGAAAATATTATGGCTGTCAAAATAACATCATAACAAATAACATAAATCAATGTATTCAATCACTTTTCCCATCAAAGTAGACATACAGAAGAAACTAAACCACATTTTTTTTCCTACTGAGAGAATGAAAACAAACTAGTGTAACATCTTTCAATAACCATATTATATAAATATGCTTCTTAAGAAAGCGAATGTAATCATTTGCATATCGTGTACATGCTTTACCTTTAGGAAATTACACTGCTGAAATTATAATTTTTAAAATTTTTATAATCGACACAAAAGAGTATAAAACATGTGCTCAATGTTTAATATCCGTATAAATCATTATTATATACCCATTATTAATACATGTAAAAGATGCTATTTTTATTTAGGTACAATATATCCGAAAATCTTTGTGGTGGAAAAAGAATCTAAATTAGTCATAAAAAGGAACTTGATGCCAAAGCATAATTACAGTTTATTTTTAGATGACACATTTTAGTCACACATCTCTTGTACGGGTATGGTGAGGATAAACTCACTTACGGCTGTCGTTACAGCATATTCTGCTCACCTTGTTCCTGCTCCTAGCAAATAGATAGAATCCTTTACTGTACATGTAGCATCTTCACTGTCTTCAATATCATAACTTTCTTTTTTCTTCCACCTCTTATATTTCTTTTAGCCATTGCAGTCACATTATATTATCGAGACATAGCATCAAAATAGCCACAAACTTCACTTAAATCAACAGTAGATTACACTTAACACTGGTTCCAAAAAATGGACAATGCTTATGCAGGACGAGAAACATTAAATATTTCATTAACAGCTAAAGTATCCTAGCAAGAGTGAAGACACAACTTAACTGAAGTATAAATAAATACTCAAAATTTCACCATTGTTAACATCAATGAACAATTTTAGAAGTGGAAGTATAACAGTGGGTGATTGTTATCAAAAAAACGTGACCACTGGAGTGTTAATAATAATTGTCCTACTATTGCTTCTTTCTGGTAGAGTAAATCATGCTTAATATCGAATAGGAATCACACTGAGTCTGGCTGGGCAAGATACTTGAGAGACAACAGAAGGAAAGATTTCAGGTATGAACACTCGTGTGGCATTAGCTAGTCATGGTCAAATATCTTGCTGCGGATTGCATTTTTAGAGGACCGATTTTTTTTTTTTTTTTTTTTTTTTTTTTTTTTTTTTTTTTTTTACTGATTTATTTATGGACGCTCTTTAACATCTCAGGTCGTCGGCATCCCATTGAAATCAGGGCGTGAAACGGCCGACAAATTTTGCTCGGAGGCCTCACTTTCAGGCTTGAGGTTCTTTTTTTTGCCGTAAATGTACGACATGGGACCCACGACTTTACTTCCCTTCCGAAGGAAGCCATACTTAGGATTTTTACGCCCGAAAAAATCCATCGGTCCTGGCCGGGTTCGAACCCGCGATCTTGGGTGTAGGAGAGGACCGAAGAGATGAAAACCAGAAGGCACTAGATATGAGCTCCACCGAAGTTAGTGCTTTCTTTTAGGGTGCATCAATTTGTGTACGACTTCGCCAGGCGAAGATTTTTTGTCACATCTTCTTCTTTCTTTCTTTCTTTCTTTCTTTTTCTTTCTTTTTTTAATCGCCCCTTCAGTTTTCGAAGAATTGAGACACATACTTCGAAGTTAACCGTTTCATTCACAAGGTAACAATCTCTTTAGAGTTCTAGAATAATTTGGGCATTATTTGAGCTTCTCACTTCATAATGCTCTGACAGTTGCCTGAGAGATTAATATCGTCATAGTAGATAGAAGAGAAGTCGCCTTCTGCTATGATGTAGGGTGAATCTATGTATCGTGCCTTAGTCCAGTCAACAGCCTGGGCACACCCAACAATCCCAAGGCAGCTCTTGTCTGCTTCTGTCCCATGGTCTCGGACAAACCAGAGCGAGCCGCCCCAGAGAAAGAAAAGTAAACGTTACAAGCTGACTGTTCCTGCGGCTGGCAGTCCCGAACGGTAGCGAAGAAAGTCGACTTGTTACGATTTTAGTAGTAGCGATTTCTTTGGGCAAATAATTTCTACACCTGTCATGAAACCTGGTTGGCTCATTAAGTTAGAGCGTTGTGCTAGTGGTTTGAAGTTAGTGTGTTCCATTTCCCACTGGTAAATATATTTCTGTCAATATTCATAATTTTTCTACTCCGTTTTTAATAAAATAAATTCATTTTTTCATACGTTAGATTAGTTTCGGTTAGAATGGTAAGTTTAAAAACAAATAATAGAAAATAAAAAAACAATATTACTCCATAATAAACTTTCTAATTCGTTACTCTCTCTCTCTCTTTAAATCTTCATAAATTTTATACACTATTTAGAGCTGTTGTATAAATTATTAATGCATTTTTGCTGTATTTTAAGAGACTTAAGTCATGTTGGTGACATTTAACGATTTGGCGCTATAAGAAGAATGCATGAAACCCTTACTAAAACCGCAACCAGTTCTCTACGATTCGCCAGCAGCAGGAGCGGTTAACTTGTAACGTCAAGTAGAAAGAAAGGGTACTAGGGAAAAGAGATAAGCAAGGCATGTGCAAGTAAAGGGATCTGCAACTTGGGGGGGGGGGGAAATCACGGCAGGACATTAGACATTACCGAAGATGTCTTGCAAGTCAAACTTGCAAAAAGTCAGACATTAAAAAAATAGTAATAACAGCAAAGAATTGAGAAACAACCCAGCTACCTGAAACTGAAATAAAACAAACTTTGATAGAGAGCGAAAATATGATGCATATCTTGTTGAGCGCATCTCAGAGAAACAAAGAAAATAAAATGTTGGTAAAGCTGTATTTATGTAATTATTGATATGATATTAAAGTGTCTGGTTCGTGAATTTGAGTGCCATGTATTTCTGATGTATTTTCTTTTTCGTTTTCCAGTTCTAGAAGGGTACTTTCTTCTGGTCGTGTACAGCCTGTACAGGGAACAGAAAGGGGAGTCAACCTCACCGCATCCATAAACCAACAATTTTGTAAGATTGCTGAGGATTTTTACTGTGCTTCATAATTATTATTTATTTTGTAATTGCGAGGTTAGCTGTGATGTACACAATGTTTTTTGTACAGAAATTATTGATGTTTTTTTTTAAACAACTGGAATTAAACGAAATATGGCCATTTATAGCATTTGTGTATATATTATTATACAGAAAGTTTTAAGTATTTAAAAAGATAGGAATACTGAAAAGAATTTTGACCGCCTCTGTTTCAATCGCTTGATTAATTAATAAATTACGAAACTGTGTGCATAAATAAATTACTGAGGTTCTTATCTTTGCTTTTTAATAATTCATGGGGATTTTTACCTTCTGAATCAAGTATTGTGGTTAAACCGTACCGCCCGTACTCCGCTCTCTAACAAACTTATCTTATAAATACTGGAATTGTTGTATTCACTCGGCTAATCAAGCTTTGTTTCGGGAAAATACATTCTGATGGTACAATTAATTTCGATCACTGGAATGTTTCTGATTTCATTCCCAAAGTTTTCTTAAAAAATTCCTACGTGTTCTAATATCGGGAGTGCTTTTGCTGCGGAACATTTAAGGCGTCCAAACTGCACATCTTCGCTCATGTGTGTTTTTTTTTTTTTTTTTTTTTTTTTCCCATCACTGAACCAGTAGCTACAAATTTGTGCACAGTATCGTGAATTGCAATTCTTATTGGAGGCAATTGATACGAAAGTTCAGAATGAATCCTCAACGAATGAGTTGATTCGTGTTCAAAATGCGTTGCTCTAGAGTGTATGTGTAAACATGTTCCTAAATGTACATATGGTACGAACAGGCTCAGAAAGGATATGACAAAAGTAAGAAAACTGACTTGAGGTATGGGCACCTCCACTTGTAGTGCATATAGAGTCCAGATGCAAAATATCTATTAGCCGGACAAGATTTATAACTATAAAGCTCCTTATTTTAAGTGCGCCGACATAAAAAAATAATTTACAAAAAAGTACACTTCTGAAACCTATAGCAATGAGAAAAACATTGGGACTATTTTTTCAAAGAATGTAATTTGGCCAGTTGTTATGAGTTTCTACAAGTAATGAACACTATCATTCGGGCTCTTCTGCTTTCTGATGATTCTTGCTTAAATTTATTGTGGAAGGATAAACTCTCAGGTGATAGCTCAATTTTTGAAGCTGAGCTATAAAGTGTAATGATCTATAAAGAGCAGCACAAGTGCACGTTGCACATGGGCTAGTTCGTGTGAAATCGCACAGCAAAGCTATTTTTATGTTTAATCGAAACTTCGATCTTACAGAGACAGTAAAGAATGCAAAATGTGGGTAATTTATTATTAATAGTTTCTATGATAGAAGAGTATTTTTGAACTTTCGAAATAACTGTGAAATATTTAGGAACATGCTTATGAGCCAGGGTAATATTAAACGAAAGCTCCTGATAAACTGCTGACTGTAAATAGCTCTTTATTAAATATTATTTCATCTTAGGATGTTGCATTGAAATTAAATGTTTTCGTCGTCCTGCAGTCACTTTAAAATCCATTATGGTTCCTTATCCATGATGATTCCTTACTTATATAGAATAAGATAACACTTCACATTACTGGTACCTTTAACAGGAAGCGAAAAAATAAATCCGTAATTAAACGGGGTTGTTTCAAATCATTCCCGCTCACGCAGTTTCTGTGGCGAAAGCATGACGTGGATGCAGCGGGAGTATGCTAACAGTTAATTACAAGTCTTAACAAGAAAGGCCCTGCATGTGCTGTTTGTAAATAATCCTCATCTCGTTCTAAAATAAATTTTATAAATTTCAATGTTTGTAAATTGTTTCTGATACCGGATCATATTTTTTAAAGCAGTAAAATATTTGAACATTGTTGCAATAATTTAAGCAAATGCAACCCTTTAAAATATATTAAAATATGGTAACAACCCCTTAGTTACTAAATATTGTTCATATACCATTATGAAAGTTTCAAAAGAAGGTAAAGTATAATTTTAATTTATTTCCGCAGTGCATAATTACAAATATATTCATTTTCAAAGGAGTAATTTTTTCTTAAAATGCCAAACACATAATCATTTATTATAAGAAAAATATCTGGGAACAAGGTTTTCATACGAGGACTACTCAATAAAGATTGAGAATGTTTTTCTATTTGTGTATCATACAGCGAAGTGCAAATACAGTGATGAAACAATTTTTCATGAGAACAGATCGCACGTGTTTAGCTGGAAAAGTTGTAAGTGTGTATATGCATACAGGCTGTATAAAATGGAGTCGCTTTCTAGCGTGCTACAAGCTGTTCTTAAATTTTTCTTCGTTCTGCAGAAATTCGGTATGTAAACTCATGCGACGTTACAGCAAGCATATAGCAATAAAATGTTCTATCACAATCCACCGCTCTTCGGTGTTCAAAGAGTTTAAGGAGGATTGTGTTTCAGCAACAAAGCAGGGTGGTCCAGATATTCGAACCACTGTAGTGAGCGAGACACATGATTAACACAGCTGCTGTCGTTCGGGAAGTGAATAGACTGGCAGACATGACGGATTTTCCATGGTAGTGCGTTCACCGGTATTCTGTACGATTGCTTACATAAGACGCCTCTGTGTCGCATGGCGAGACATATTTGACTTGTATCATGGCAGGTGATGAGTTTGACTTTACCATTACGATCCAGAAAACAAACAGGAGAGTTAGGTTTGAAAATTACCTAGTTCTACGACTCTAAGCCACGGTTTGGTCTGCAACTCTTCGACTATCGTGGAATGGATTAACACATAGTCCCGCCGCAAACAGCGGTTAATGGGGAGTATTGCAAGATTTTGAGCGTCCTGATCGAACATATCCCACGAAAACGCCCTGAGTGGCAACCACCTGGTTGGGGCGTTCACCATGACAATGCACGCCCTCGTGTTTGCAACGTTATTGCTCAACATTTGACCAGAAAATTAATAGAATGTGTGTCCCATCTTCCATTCGGTCCGTAATTTTCTTCGTATGGCATTTTTCTGTTCCCTCGTCTCAAAAAGGAGCTGAGTTTTGGTTCATCAACGGCTGTCGTGAAGAAGAGAGCCCTGCTGAAGCCTATGGTCAAAAAACGGTTTCCAGCACGTCTCCCAGAACTGTCAGACACGTTTTGCCAAGTGCATATAACTCAATGGGGGAAAAGACCATACTTTTCTTGACCCTGCATTTAGTAAATAAAAACTAATTCTCAGTTTTTATAGTTCTCGTATTCTGCAGGAACGGTTATATCTGGTTGATTCATTTATTAAAAAAGGGCATTGACTTTAAAAAATTAAAGGTCAATTTTTAGTTTTCCAATTTGAGATCGAATGTTCCATATTTCTATTCATCAACTGCTTTAAATTTTACCATGGATGAATGCTGAAAGTGACTATTGACTGCGCCCAGTAATAGTTCACGTTCTCTGAGGTGAGTAATGAAATTGAAAAGATATATCAACATTCTTTAGTAAGCTTCAACAGTCAGTATTACGCCTCAGTGAAAGTTGAATATAGTTTGAGTGAATGACAATACTGAATTGTGAATGCATATTGGAGAAATAATGCCCCCCCCCCCGCCTTCTCTTTGGGTTCTGCTGTACCCGGAGCGGAGGTCTAAACCTGAGTTCAAGGTTCACTCAGTTGGAATTATAACACTTATTTGTTGTTGGTTCTCAAATTTTGAAACTATCCCTGGTACCCCCGTCAGTTATAATATAATTAACAAGCATGACTTCGAATCAGTAATTATACAACTATCTACAGTTGTATCGTGACTCAGTTATGTGTGGAGTTAAGATTTTATAGTGTTTAGAATTAATCAGAGTGTGCGTAAGACTTTAATTCAGCTACATTTATGTAATATTATAGTAGTGTGTAGGAATGACTCGTTCTCATGCGCCACGGTCAGGCATGTTGGAAGTCAGACAGATGCTAATACACTCCGTTATGCACCTTCAGGCATGGGAGCTACCTAGAGATAGCGTGTGAAAGCGCCTGATGTACCGTTATGGATCATTGGCTTAACGGATGGTCTTCATGCGAATTACAACTTACAATAGAAAAGCTTGTAGCTTCAGTAAAATAACATAGCGAATAGAACGACAGATCAGCTATGTCAACAACAGCCTATGAGCAGGACTGACAAAAAAGGCGCGAAACCTAGAGTCAGTTTTCGATAGTATCGTTAGTTTTGTATCGAGTGTATAACGAACAGACCCTCACCCCACAGAATCACACAGTTTAGTTTGGAACCTTCAGTAGCTCCGTCGCCCGAAGAAGAGCGGCATAAGTTCGCGGTATAAAGTCGAGCATCGATGAGAATCAATCATTAATTACGACGCGACTTACTCCACTGAATCATCTGCGCTGAAATCGCACCGCAGCAGCATCTACTTTGAATTCTTCATCATTTGGCGAGCACAAAATATCTAAGCGGCTGCCAATCTTGCATTGCTCTGTGATCCAACCTGAGACGAGAACGCCCAGGTACTCGAATTTGAACAATACACTCCATTAGCTAGCAACGTGGCGTTATTTGTTTTCATCTTCCCCATATAATTCCCTCGCTCGGTCCCGGCAAGCTTTAGATTCCAAAATTTCAACGGGAGACCCTGAGATAGTCTATACAAGGAGGAACTGGTGGTCTGCAGCAGCTGCGTCGAGATCTGTGGTCGGCATTCACAACTCAACACTTAATCCATCAATTTAATTAACCATCCATGCTAATACGCTCCAAATCCCTCGGCTACCAATATATCACCTCACTTTCATTGTGATAGATTGTGTTATCAACCTGCATTTCTTTACTTCCACGATTACGCTCCTGTTTCCTCATCCACAATCTATTTTCTCCAACATATGGTCTGATTTTTTCAGTACCTGGAATTATTATTATTATTATTATTATTATTATTATTATTATTATTATTATTATTATTATTATCATCATCATCATTATTATTAATCATCATAAGTTTTATTTAAGAACGCTCTTTAACATCTCTAGCCATTAGCGTCTCATTCAATTCAGTGCGTTCGTTTGTTTTTTTTTTAATGGTGTTTAACACCCGTTTTTACCACTGAGGCACCACGGGCGGAATTCAGGGCGTGAAATGGTCGATAAATTTTGCTCAGGTGCTTTTTCTTTCAGGCTTGAAGTCCTTTTACTTGTCATAAATGTACGACACGAAACGATTAGCTTTACGTTCCTTACTAAGTTAGGATTTTCACTCCCTGAAAATCCATCGATTCCGGCTGGTTTTGAACCTGCGACCTTGGGTCTCTACGAGGCTTGAAAAATACAAAACACAAACACTGTTAAATGTAGTAAAAATATTATAATCAATTACATTTTTTATTTATTTTAAAAATAAACAATTAAAAGTGACTCCTGCAGTTAGCAACATGGTTGGAAAAGTTTTTTTTTAATGCAGTGACGCTTGGCTTGTGTACTTGTATTTTTTTAATGTCTCATTTTGTAAGACCGGGAGCTTTCACGGCGTTGACAACTACTGAAGTCTTTACGACAGATCAAATGGGGGTGCTGCTATTCATGTTTAACAATGTCTACTTCTGATTTTTATTTTTACTTATGTGTGCCGCTGTACTCAGATGTTGCACTACTTAATACTTACTTTACATACTCCACCTGTTCAAGAAATATGTATGCCAATGTGGGGATAATAAAAACGGAATTATGTGTTTTAAAAGGCTACCAAAATTTTAAATTTATATTCATAGTTTAATAAATGGAACTAAAAGCATAGCCAATATAAATGTTTCAGTATTTAAGGAAGCTTGTATGCAATAAACTGCAAGCGAAAGATATTTAAATTATGTCAAAACAGAATCATTCATTAAAATTAACTTGCCGGTAACGTAATATCACCTCTCCATCCGTGCAAAATCAACCTTACCAACTTTTGTTCATTGTTAAACTCATCTTGCAATATATACTCGTATTCTGGGGTGTTGTGAGAGTAATGTAGTTCTTGATTCAAGCAAAATTCAAATTTGCCACAAAAGTTACGTGTATAGTTTCCGCACAGCAGATATGTCTCTGCTTGGGCAATGCCTGATATTACTATTATTGAGTGTGAAGGGAAGTATTTTGCTCTTTTCGTTCTTACCAAATCCCACTGAAAAAAAAAATATACATACATACATACATATATACATATATATGCTCTTTTAGATAAACAAAATTTAAAATATGCAAATAAACACAACTACATGATAATATATCCTAAAATATTCAAAGTTTCCATGTTATATCAAACTTTCCTTAATTAAGATTTAATATTATGCTTTGAAACGTACTTTCTACGTTTCATTAAAATATGAGCTTTCCAGCTCTAGTTATCAGCGTCGTCGTAAAGCACATGATAAAAGTACGTGCAGACATGAGCGCCGAATCCCCGTGTCGTGTAACAAGGTCAACACAGAGCAACGATAGGCGTTGCTGTTGCAAGCTAATTTTTCAACCTGCGCCGAAGCTCTCAGCATGCAATCTATCAGCATTCCACCAAAGCCCAGTTTCATAAAAGTTGACATGTTTGACAATTTGACAAATTTGTCGGTATATTATGACAATAGATTACTAATTTTTCATGCAAGACAGGTACAAAAAGTCAACTTCTCTCATGATAAATTGCTGTTTCATAAAGCTGACAATAATGCAAAAACAAAATGATTGTTGCTACATCAAACGAGAAGAATTAGCTATATTCATATTTGCTATTTTCCTCGCATTAATATCTGTGCTTGTATATCATACCCTAAATTAAATCTGATAAAGTGCAATTTATTTATCAATTAATGCAATTAATATTATTAGCACATTCTGTAATAATCTATATCAAAGTAATGATCTACATCGCCTTACCGAGTATTTTATAATGAAAGTAAACAAGCAACACAAATGAAAAGTTAATCAGATACAAAAGCAATGTCAGATATGCTACAGGAGCCTTGAAGAAAATATAATTCTGCTTTCTATTGCCTTTTTCGGGAAAAAAAAGTATACAAACTTTTACAGACTTATGCTCATTTTCGCTTGGGTTGTATCATATATTATCACATTAAGGCTAAAATTATCATTATGTTGTAATAACCTATTGCTATCGCACATGCTATGACAGGTAAACACTCTCCTTTCTAATTTGTTGACAAATTTAAAAATATGTAAGCTTGGTACTATTGCATGTGATAATATTGTGTTTCATAAAACAAAACGTCAAAATATTTCTATCACATTTACATCAGCCACATTAAGAGTTTTATGAATGAGAATATGACAAATTTGTCTTGCTTCAAGAAGCAGAAAGTTGTTCAAGTTATTTAATTGCCTACATTAACACAGGATATTGTTTACATAATAGGTAGGTATACATAAGTAAGTATAACATTTTATACAATTGACAACAATCTGTGCGCGAATTTCAAATATATATATCACTTTTACTCTTACGCTATTCAGAAATAGTTCCAAACCCGGTATTTGATTCTTCTCTATTGACATTACTGCCAATCGGCATTCGTCTTGCTAGTTAGCTTGAAAAGGTCCAAGTATTCATAATATAAATACATAATTATTACAATATTGTTAGTCAACATTACGTAAATTATATTTAAATTCTTCTACTGTTCGTGAAATAGTCCTAATAAATTAGGCCATTGTCAACTGGCGTTAGGTTAAGTTGCGCCCTGTGGATGCGCCAAACTGTCTGCAACTATGAGTATTTGATCGCTCAAACTACATCAGTTTTTCTGAGTCCACCCTTATACGTATCATGTTACGTCATGTAGCCTTTAAGGGCATCAGAAAAACATAAGACAGTGCAGTTGTTTGGCAGTGCTGCAGTTGTTTAATGGAAAATGGAGAATGTGTTGCTCGATGCTGATTCCGGAACAAGAAAATCGTCAGTGTGCTGCAAAAATATGTAAGTTCTTTATAAAAATTACCAGCAATAATTCAATAACTGAAAAAGAGTACGTTTATAGTCATTACAGATTATGTGATAAACAAGAAAAGTACTGAATAAGTTGCATACCCAACCGGCCAAATTATGACATAAAGTACTGAGAATTGCAAGATTTTAGACACTATGGATAAATCCAACGTCTAATGCGCTAGGTTGTGGAACAATGAATGCGAAAACAAATAGCGGAAAATAATAGATTATAAACGACAACAAATATACACATAATAAATAATATTTCTACAAAAATATATCAGTGTTGTGGATATTGATCCGTGAACCTAATTTGATCAAATGCGGCTGTTAAATGATACAGATTTCGTATTAGTTAGTGCTGAGTAATGCCATATTTATTCTCTTAACTTCCTAAATGGTAAGATTTAGAGCAAAAGTTCGGTAAAAGAAACATTTATAAAGAATATTCATGACAATAATGTGTTTAACCTCACGAATTATATATATCTAAAAATACAAATTTACAATATATTAAAAAGAAATGAATGTGTACGTGAGGCTAATAATACCCAAATATACAACATATGTATACCGCATCCAACATTTCCTTTAGTTATAAACCTTGTCCACGCAGTATTTTACTTTTAGGCCACTAGAAGTACCGCTGGCGGAGTCCACCTTCAGAGCCTCTTATTGTGCTTTGTCACATCCTTGAATATCGCTTTCTGAACTTCTTCTCTGCAATGTGCATTCTTTCACGAAGATTATTAGACAGTTTACTCCGCAACAGTACATTTTTTGTATATAAAGATATATTTAATACAAATCTGTCCTACGCGTAGGTTCAGAATTTATTCACAAATTCCCTAATCAACTACCTCCCCAAAATTAATACAACTTAGGTGTCGGAATATAAAGGAACACATTACGGAGGCCAAACTTAATCCTGTCAATTAAATGTACAATGTATTAACACCTAGGGAGGATAACAATTTCAGCTTTTCCTATAGGTACGATTGTGTACACGAACTTGAAGTATGAGTGCCAGACGTAAATCACCGCGTGAACGGACGAGGTTTATAAATAAAGTCCGGGATATTAAACACATTATTAATATGTCTAAATTATCCCTATTTAATTAAAAAGTATTATATTGTTTTTATTCCTTAAGTAGTTGAGTATTTTATTTTACTGCATTTGCAAGTAGTGTTATTTATCAAAATTATCGTTTATCATCATCATCATTATTATTATTATTATTATTATTATCATCATCATCATCATCATTATTAAAGGTAACTTGTTTTAATATATGATATTCTAAGGATATTTATTATTTCTGATTATGTATTTATTATAGTTTTTGTAATACTTTATTTTCGTTGTTTATTTTTACTTGTGTTTTGAATTTAATCAATGTGAACTGTTTAATTCCGTATGTTTTATGAAAATGAATTGCAGTTTTATTGGAAACAAATATATATTTTAAAAAAACACATTCTGCCTAGACTATATACAGTAGTTATAAAAAACCGTACAAGTACGTGAAGTAAAATTTTATAGGTAACCTAAACAAAATTCAAATCTGCACATCAATATACAAAAATAGAATTTTGGGAAAATAATCATTTTGATGCCTTTTTTTTCAATGGAATAAAGTACAACGATCTTGTCATTACGGTGTAAACTGACTTGTACAGTTTTTCCCAATTCCATATTGGCGTGAAATGGACTACTTGCTCTGTTTTTTAGTTTTCATTTTTGAGACTTTCAATAGAGTAAATTATTCAGAAAATTTCGACAAGAAGCTTATAAAAGAATACTTACAGTAACTTTCTGTATTAAATGCGAAACATGAAATTCGTAGTTGTAGTTTTAAAAGCTCTTATCAAGCATTAGCATCAATTTCTTCAAGATCCAGATCACTTGTAGGAATCAACTGGAAGATTCATAAATTCAATGCTTAATATATTCTCAAATTTTCGCACTATTTACACAACGCGGATCTAGCCATATTTGATTGCTCGTGCATTTAGTTCGTTTATGTTTGTAGTTACCTGGTTTTTCCTTAATACTGTAAATTGCAAATTCCCTGCTACATTCTATGTGAATTTAATTAGCAATGGTATATGTTTATATCTTCCTGAGTACAATCAAAAATGTGTTAATCCAAACCTTTGTTAAGTGATAGCTCAGCAAAACCTATGAAACACAAAGCACACATAATTTAAATCATAGTTATCCATAGAAGCACGTCTTACATGATGTAATAATGATAAAAAATTTCTAACATAATCTCGATGACTTCCATAAATACCACTACAATAGATTACTTCCTCAAGATTGGAACATTCAAATTTCTTATCCCTTATATATGTTTGTACGGTGAGTTTATTTAAGCGATAACATTGAGAGCAACCCAAATTTGAACATATTTTATAAACTAAATTTCGGTATAATTCTTTAAACAAAAGGTTTGATTTTTCATTTTGTACGATTCTTGCGCGCATTCTTTCCTTTCGAATATATACACTAGTCTTTCTTCTTCCTCTTTCATTACATAGTCACCTCAGCATGACGTGATGATCAGCCTTAATGGCCATAGCTGAGGAAAATCGTACGTTAGTGAAATCAGAGGTTTTACCCATACTGGGTGGCGACTTCTCTTCGCTTCTCTTCTCTTCCTCGGATAGCAAAGAGACTCCAGTTCTGGTAGAGTGCATACACTTTCGGCTCTTCAATTCAAAAATGTTATGCCCGGGGCCTTCTTCGTAACCTACACCCAGTGACCCAGGTAGAATATATATTTAAAATATTTTATTGTAAAGTTTTAAGGTATTATGTTGGCTCAAGGTTTTATTTTTATAAATTTGCTTAGAAGTACGTGCATTTGTAAGTCAAGAGACTAAGTCTTGGTAATTCAGAAACAACATTAAAATGCTTTATTCCTGCCAGGACATTTTATGATATGTTGTATTTTAATATGTTTTCCACTAACCTGATTAATCGTTATGTGGTAAATGTTACCTACATTTGAAGGTTTAAAGCTTAACATTTAAAGATTCAAGGCTTCCACTTTAATGTTTTGCATGTTTTATAATGGTTTTACTTATATATTACTGACATACGTTCACAACAATTACATGTAAAAGTTATTTACTTGTTCTACCACAATTTGTTGTTACTTTAAAATGAAATGTTTTTACAAGTGTTATATATCTTTTATTTTTATTGTTTGGCAAACCATGTTGTTTTATCAATTGATATTCTTCTTCTTTTTCTTCTTCTGTTCTGCAAAATTATTTTTCCATGGCCATATCCTGCAGCATTTCTTACAGCATATTTTCAAAGTTAAAACTTGTCTGACATTAACGGGAACTTGTTGAACTCAGGCTATTAAACCATTTTACTTGAGACATGGGGCAATTTGCAATTAATTACCCATTCCATTTTTTTCTAAAGTATTATTTTATTGTAAAATAAATATTAAGAGCAGCTGTGCAATTAAACAACAAATTATTTAATATAACAGAAATGTAAAACTCAAGTTTTGACCAACATCAACACATTATTGGCAAATTTTAATTTTGAATATATTTTTTGCATTTGGTTTATTGGAGATGTAGCTCATTCTGTATTAAAACAGAAATTGCGCCATACATTGCAAATAAAAAGTTGCTTTAATGAATTAAATTTTGGCATATTTACAAATTTGCGTTACTGGACTTTAAAGGAAAACATTTAAGACAGTGGCGTAGCTTGCAACAAACAACTGAATACAGAATGGAGAAGTTGCTGATAAAAGTATATCCCTACATATTGTTAACAGTATACTATGTGCTTTATTAAAAAAAATCGTAGTTTGTTTTCAAGTATTTGATAAATACAGTAAATTATATACTTTTGTGAAATAATGATTTTTTTTAAAAATTTATTTTTTAGCAAAGGCTTAGAACAAAACTTTAAAATTTTCTTAAAACTATATTTTTACAAAAAGTAACATAAATAAATATATTAAGAAAAAGTCTACTAACAAGGTATTCACATAAAATAAAGCATCCTAGAGGATGCTTCATTTTTCACGTTTCGTATAAATCACATACTAAAAGCCTTTAAATTTGCAAATTGAATTAAAATAGGCATTTTTGCAATCACCCGATATGTATTCATTAAACACATTCATTAAGCGAAGTAAACAAACTTAAATATGAGAAAATACAGATACATACCCTAAAACAAAAAAGAGTGGCTATCGAAGTGTTTATTTGTTTTAAGCTCTGTTCGGCTCAACTCCCGATTCACGGCATGTCTTACAGCCTTTAGCCTCATTCTGTCATCACCAATCACATCGAGTTCTCCATTGCAGACGTACGCTGATAGTGCAGTGGTTAAAAGCAGGTGTCTTGCAATGAAAGCTACCGGAGTTCGAATCCTACCTGTGCGAGAATTGTTTTATTTGTTATTTTTGCAAGTAAAATAATATTTACTATACGCATTATAATATAGCTTCCAATTGCAAAGGCACTAGAAAGGGGGAAAAAAGTAATCTTTTATTTCAAAATAATTAGAAAGTTAATTTTAACTTTATTTTAAATGAAATTGAGACCATTTATATTTTCTTTACATTTTTAAATTAAAATATTTATTAATATGACATTAATTTTGAAAGTGAAGATGATTAATTTACTTTTTTATGTTTGAACATAAATATCTTAAAATTCAAATAAAATGTATTCCATTAAAATATATGCTATTACCGTATTATAGCAAAATCCAACAAACAAAAAATGTTATTACAAAACACGTATTTTTGCCTTCTCAGCTATCAGAATACACGGTCCGAACAAACGCATTTCGTGTTTATGACATAGCTCGGACATGATCTGAAGGCGTCATTTGAAACCCAGCGTCAGCGAATGCTTCACATATTTTCGGAATTGGATATGATTTCTATTTTTTTTTTCCCTCTCTTTTTTGTCTTAGGGTGTACACTATATTCTTAGGTTTAAACATTCAGCATAATGGTTAAAAAAAAAATAAAATAAAACACCATCTTTGGGAAAGTATTCTGCGTCGCCAGCATGGCGAGGTGAAGCAGTTGTGAAACAGCCTGTAGTTATGAGGAAGGCCAGACTTCAGTTTCCTCATTGGGCCACTGTTCTTCTTCGCTGATTTCTACATAGTAGCTGTACACTACCAAAATAAAGTACAGCTGCAGACCTGAAAAACCCAATATACATTCCAGATAAGAAAACTTGCATATATAAGTTACTTTCCTATTAAGTCAAACTATAAATTAAAAGTATGCAATAGGGAAATAAAATTGAAACATAACCATCCTGTTCCAAACTTTACGAGGGAAAGTCATTAAATTACAAAACGTATAAATATAAGCACAAAGAAAATTCTTATTTCGGGACAGAAATAACCTTCTGAATACAACAATTGACTAAGTAATGCACCAATTATTCTTAATTTACACGTTGCATGTACTGATGTGCTTTTACTGTTTAGAGTTGTTTTTAAGTATTTTTCTTTCATACTTTAAATGCGATAACTAGAACTCGATATATAACGATCCCCCCCCCATTTTCTAGAAGTTGCCGCTATTGCAAAAGTTAAACTTTTCTGCTCCTGGCGTCTATGCTGCGAGAGCTTATGATGTGCGAAAAACGTGCCGATGATGCTCGTAATCAAAACCAAGTGTTTCACAAGTTTGCTGCATGTAGGAAAGAATGGGACGAAGGAGGATTTTTGCATACCTCTGCCATTATGAACCTTTTACTTACGTCCCCCAAGTAAGTAAGAAGACTTACTTACTTGCTGCAAGAAGATCAGACTGACACGGGTGGCCGAAGTCGTTAAGGTGTGGACTTGTGAGCGGAGGTCTGGGGTTCGATTCTCGCCAAGACGGCCTCTCTTACTGAGATTTTCTTCCAGGTATTTCTCAGTTCTCATAAGTAATAAATACCGTGAGATACCCTAAATTTAGGCGGGAAACGCTTTTTTTTTTTCCAAAAAAACCATTTTCCCAATTTATCATTTCATTTCATGTATCATCAGTGTCCACTGTCTGTGATGTCTCGGCAGTAAAAACGGTTGTTAAGCACCATTTAAAAACTTCTAGGAGGAAGGGATGAGATGAGGGAGAGAAATACCTAGCGGCGATTAATTGTCATTGGCAGAGTCTCTATATTTTTCCAGACCTTAGCCCAGATGTCCTCAGACCTGCAAAAGCTAAGGTAGTATCCCCAAAGGTGAACCCGAGGAGTCTCCCAAGCACAACCCCCATAGACAGGCACTTCTCCACCGCCACGCCGCACACCATAGCCCGCCTCGCCTGACCCTTTCGACCCAGCTATCAGAATCATGAAATAAAATGGGAAGCGAATAAATATCCATCCCAGTATTCCCCTTAGTGGCCAATGAAAAGCATGAAAAAAACTAAGTTCAGGATGGCCAGCGTGAATGCATTTGAACCCAAGACATTCCAAATGCGTTACCGCCTGAGCCACTCTGCTTGGTATGCTATATGTAATTGGATTGACAAGACACTAGAAACACTAGACATAACGGACGTCTACCTCCACTAACATACAGCATTCTTGTAAAAGTATTATCTGTATACATTTGTCATTCAAATAAAAATCACTTGATAAAGAAGCGTAACTGAGGCCTACATACGCGAGCTGTCTCTGTTCCTCATTTTCGTTAATCCTTGAACACTCTCCCATTTGCTTACGTATTTACAAGCGTTTAGCTTATGACTTGCATGTCCTACAACAGATAAAAATTGGACCAGCCCAAAATTTCTCTACACTATAGACAATGAAGTTTCCAAGCTACTAATCCCTCCATTTTCTCCTTCGTATTTAAGCAATACCCCTGTTGTTTCCTCTTTCCTTTCACGGAACTCCTAGCGGTGGTTCATCCTGTGTGCTTGTTCTAGAAGTACGCATTGTGTTCCACGCACATGCTTTGTATACACTGCAAACAGACTGAGAATTCATACGCACCTTCATTGACGGCGAAAAGCCCGGTTATGATCCACGCTAGCCCTATTGTAATCTTGGTACCGCCTTCAAAGAACGCAATCACGATGAAGATGTGTGTGATGAGGATGGTTAGGGCATACAACGATCCACAGATTATCCATGGAAGTATTAGCGTGGGTATTCTCTGCAACACAAGTGTGAACTTATTACTTCTTACCGTCAGTTTGAATGACTTTCGTATTATCTATTCGAAAATGTAGTTAATATAAGAAAAACTTAAATTCATAACCTAGTTATACAGAAGTGCAACAAATGTCACTAACAATATTACTGTATATTAATAAGTTCACAGTTTTTAGAATAGCCGTTATCGTATATAAATGTCAATTTAATTTTATAACACCTAGATACCGTAGTGAAAACTATAAAAACTGCGACTATTGACTCTAGGTATTGTTAATGATCGACTTCCCGCTGTATAACATTTCTTATGGCTTCTGCATAATGATGTTTCCATACATGGTTATTGAAAATAATACATACACATTAATTATATTAACAATCTTATACAATTCTTTCACGCTTGAGATAATTTTTTTTCATTTAATAATTTACTGATGAAAAATGCTCATATATTCTGTTGTGTAGCATATCTAATGCAAAGTGAAGTTTGTTAAATACACTGTTGGCCATAAAAA
Source organism: Metallyticus violacea (assembly GCA_030762175.1). Classification (NCBI taxonomy): domain Eukaryota; kingdom Metazoa; phylum Arthropoda; class Insecta; order Mantodea; family Metallyticidae; genus Metallyticus; species Metallyticus violacea. The sequence continues at coordinate 79,708,247 of CM060845.1, forward strand.
TTACAACGCTCATAAGAGATGTGTTGAACCGACACCACATTTTCTTACTGTTAGAAGGCACGAGTGTCACTCATCGAAAAGACGATAGCCAATACCAGGAGTGTCTACATTTGATTGCGGGAGAATTGTATTATGCCCATTGTGCGGAAAGTCATTACGATAAATTAGCTCTCGTGTTACGAAACGAATATGAGATTAGTGGATCGAGATAGGATGGGTACACAGACGTGAAGGATCCCAACTTCCCCTTCAAACGGCCGAACAAGTACAATTTGTTGCAATTTTAATGGCCAGCATTGTAGTTTAGTATTCATATTTTCGAATTATATGCATAAAGCTGTAACCCATGTCTGTTAACAGTTAAAGCATTCCTTTTATTTGTGTTATAATTTTGTGTTTCAGAGTTTTGTGAAATTAATTAATTTCTAAAAAAAATTATGTAACCTTCTGTATGAAGACACAGGGGACAGTTAAAATGGAGTGTTTTAATATCTCTCCTCAAGAATCTTCATATGGTAATTTACATATGTGTCTTGCTGCTCTTTACAGATGTAAAAATATTTATTGAAGTTTGATTTATTAGTAATCCTCTATAGTGTCAATACTATATGAGATATTTACATAAATGTAAACAGTTTTGCAGTTTCATGTGATTGATGTTTCTTTTAAAAAATTGCTGCTAATTTTATTTGTTAACTAAAACTAATGGTAACATTTTGACTTCCATAACACTTTTTAACAGCACTGACATCTAAAATGAATTGAGACTGAATTTGCAAAGCTTTAAAATAAAAAAACTTAAATTTACCTTTGCGTGCATTAAACAATCTTTAATTTACTTAAATTCCTAATGCAAAACCCAAGCATCACATTGTCTGCGTATAGTGTTAAATTTACAATATTTTCAATGTCGCTTAAATATACAATAGTTTCTGAATTACCTGCATAATTTACTTTATGTTTTATTGTTTATTTTTCTTTGAAGCAAACTTCACTGTGTATTTATCCCTTTAAAAATTCACCATAAACACACGTGTCAATCAGAGAAAAAAAATTGTCATTTCAAAGATATGGCATTAAAATAGTGTATTATATTTTGTATGTTCTAAAGAAATAGTGAAAGTTATAATGTCGCAAAACTGTATGTTCACCTAACCTATTAAGATCTTTGAGAGCAATAATGAACAGTACTCCGTGAGAACTTACCCTGATAGTTCCCACGATAAGTAGAATAGCGGTTACAAACAGAGCAGTTCCAACAATGGCAAGCACCAGGTGCGTGTGGTTCAAAACTGTAACAAGCCAAAGTCATTAAAGTTGCTATCTCTGAAAACACCACAAATTTAAAATAGTTCGAATGCTTGTCTGAACATTTGGACAAAAGAGCTCACTCAACTAAAATTTACAAAACAAGTGCCCCAAGCGGTCAGCAAATATACGTCTATTTCCGTTAATATAACGTTTGAGAGAGAGCATTTTGTACGGTTTTTTATGTGTGTTTGGCGATTTGAAACAGTAACTTTATTATATTTATTTTGATTATACTCCAATCTGAAGAAGGCAAATATTATTCAATATCTATTTCTGTAAGCCTACTAAGAAAAGATTGCAATGCACGGTTGAAAGTTAATTTTTGAACCCATTTAAACTTCTGCAAAGGAATTATATACTTCCTTAGTCCACAAACAGGTTGTTAAAAGCATACATGTGATATATTCAGCATCTTTCTTTTACGATCTGGACTTCACATCTGTTCCAATTTCACACTTTCTCCGTCGCTTTCTGGTGGATGAACCACAGGTTGCTAACTTAAAATTAATTTTGGTAATGCTTTTCCGGTGTTCTTAATACATGTTTCAATAAGTCATCTGTACATATGGTTAACATATATACTGGGTTGCATTATTAGGATTGGAGAATGTTGTTTCGGTATTTCAGCTTGACTACGCCCTTATTGGGACACTTTTGAAGGAAGGGATGAGGTAAGAGAGAGACAGCGGTCAGAAGCCACTGGCGTGAGGCAGGAACTTAACATTGCTTCCAGAGAGAAAAGCCCGGCGCCGGCGAAGTCCCTTTCCAAGGAGTTGGAGCCCTTCAAAAGGGCTTCCTTACAAGACGCCGGGGCAGAAATCATTCCAAAACGCAAGCCAGCATCATACTGCACCAGCCCAGCTTTCGACCCTGTAACAGAATCAACGGAATGAAGTAGGAGAGCGGAAGAAAGTGAAATCTACCCCAGCATTCGCCTAAGAGACATGGGGATACATGAAAAAACCCAAGGTCAAGATGGCCAGGCCCAAGGGATATGAACCTGGTACCTCCCGAATGCTGCCCTTACAGTTATTATTATTATTATTATTATTATTATTATTATTATTATTATTATTATTTAATATTGACATTTGGAATCTTGTATTCTGCACCCTTTTATACATCATTACAGTTTTTTATGAAGCTCAATTGCTTTCAAATTATGTTGAATATATTTACTTACTTTTTATGTTTTTGGTCGTTCCTTGTAAAGAATGCTTAATGTCCCAAGTCCTGCATAACTTCTTTAGTTAAAAATTGAGGCATAGAGGTCACCTTACCCGCGGATGTTCCAGTTTCTTTGAAGCAGACTTAACAAATTTAAAGGTGACTTGTATTTGTTTAAGTCATTTAGCATTCTTGATAAGGAATAACTACTGTTCATTTTAAAAACTCACAAATACAGTAAAAATCAATCTACTAATAATAATTTTAAATGCTTGAACATCATAAAAAACTGCAACATCAATGTAAAACCCCATATTAGTCTCTGTAAAACCACTTGAGATACAGAACTTAACTGTTTACATCATTTTCTGAGGCATAAACAAACCGTGTACCAAATACTTAGCAACATTCCCATCATGTTATGTATTATAATGGTGCAACACATTGGTGTAATTTACCTCAGCATGTGTGCATTTTTAAACACAAGAAAACATGGAAACTATTTCAAACAGACCTGAAATTGCACTAATTCAAAGAGATTGCCAAAAAGGAATGGTTTAACAAAACAGGGATAAGGTCAAGCAACTCAAGGTGCTAAACAGAAATAACAATGGGTACTTAACACTTCCTTCATGTAATGCAGTTAAGCATTGTAATTACTTCATTATTCCTGTCTGTGAGCCAATAGCGTCATTTAATGGTACCCAGTAAAGTGCCAGTTATCTATTGATCGAACTTAAGGGGCTGCTAATTATAAATGAAGGGAGGTCATTTGTATCTATACATATGACGAAATACTTTAGTGCAGATGTACTTGACATTTTCCTTTCTGCCGATAGAAGTGGCTGACGTCGTTAAGACTCGTGAGGGTCAGGGGTTCAATTACCCAGAATCGTCCTCCCTGATTGAAGTTATTCTAGGTTTTCCTCAGTCCTCATAAACGGTAAATGCAGAGGAGGTGCCCTAAATTTAGTCCTGGAAAACTTCTTTTCTTTAAAAAATAACATTCTTTACCAATTTATTTCATCTCACCCCTCATCAGTGTTCACCATCAGTAATACCTCAGAAATAAAACAAGGAGCTAAACACTACAAAAAAAAAAAAAAAAATCTTTCTCTCAATATATGTTCTGTTTTCTCCCAGTATATGTTATATTTTAGGCATTTTACTTCGCTGTATATCCTATCACGTAAAAACATTTTACAATTTAAATGCTGTGTATTATTATAAATGTTTGGCTTTCGAATTTCCGAAATTATAGTGAGTTTTTTTCTGTTTTCAACAGTTTTAAGCTTTTGTCAAGAGAGTTTAGTAAATTTCAGAATTTGTCATTCTGCCATGATATTAACTTTAATTTTTATTTATTCATTTAAAATTAATGAGCTCAGGAAATAATAATGTAGTTATTTTAGCAATATTAATTTAATTTTCTTAGTAAATTTAACTTTTTTTTATTCCATTCATATTCAGTTTATTACTTGTCCAGAAATATATGGTAGATTATTTAAAACCTATATATTTAACATTATAAATAAATGGGTTACTTTAATAACACTTTACGGGCAGCAGAGCAGAAATCAGCCTTCAAGACTTAAAATGCATGTGCAGGTCGAAGCTCGTAGTTATTTCATGTTACATGGTGCTTCCATTGTGTGTAGGTTGTGTGCTACGCCACTTCATAAATATAGTCTTGAAGAAGGTTTTATGTACTGTACATATGTGATAACGGATTCCTGAAGAGGAGTATTAAGGCGATTTGCCTGGTAATCGTGTTCAAGTTAGAGAAACTTTTCTCCAAATTGTTAATAAGTTATGAGAGACAGGATCTCTCAATGGCAAGAAACATGGTCCAAACCGTCACGTTCTAACGTAAGAAAAGTTTGAAGAAATACAGAAATTTCCTATGAGGATACCAGCAATGCTTTGCCACTGAGGGGTATCGTTTTTAATATTTCGTATAACACAGGTTAATGTTTATTGTTGTATATTTTAAACATAGTATCATTTAATGTATTCAGTAAACTATAAATACTAAAATAAAAATAATTATCTTTACACGCTGCAACTCTATCTTTACGGCACTAAATCAAACCAACCGCCCTCAGGCAGCGTGTAAATCAATTAACCTCAGTGCACTTGTTTTTCTAAGGATAAAATTCTTACGCAAAGTATGTTAAATTATATGCAATTTTAATTGACATTTGCATTACTGTCAATCTTTCTGCAACAAATAATTTTATTATAACAAATAATTAAACTAGCAATATTTCATTCATAATATTTACTATTCAGCAAGCTAGTATTTTACTTGTTAACTTAACGCAAGACTATACGGAAATTATAATAAAATAATTAAGTATCTCTCTTCGTGAATTTTTAGTTTTTATTAATTTTAAAGTTTAGGTATATCGACATGCATTATTATAAAAATTATTAATTGTGACTTGCGTTAGCAAAATAAAAAAGGAAACACTTGTGCAATTGCAAATCGCTTTTAGAGTTAATTTTCGTACTAATCTTTTTTTATTTGTTTAATTTATTTTTTTTTATTTATTTATTTTACATTTTTCAGCAGTTTAGCGATGAAGTTGTTCGCCAGTTTCATCTTATATGTTAAAAAACTCTAAAATAGTTTTTTATAAATAAACATTTTAATATAACTTTTCAATATAATAATAATGTTATTACAATAAAGATGTTATGGTAGGTTTACTGTTTACTGAATTCTAGTAAAGCTATGAAAAATTTTTGAACATTGATTACTTCATATTATTAAAGTATTTAAATCAAAAGCTTAATTATAAAAAAATAGTGTATCATCGCACGGATCAGCATATTCGCAATATTTATTATAAATGTATGAAAGTTTCTCTTTCGTCTATTTCTGAATTTTATTAACTGTTATACGTTAATCCCCATGTTCTACTCCTCTGCGCAAAATGAATAAGTTCTCGCATATTTACTAGTTTTGAAGTGAACGGTAAGATTGATGAAGTAATAAAACTAGTAAACTCAATGAACTAGCGGTGCGCACATTATAACGGTAAAATATGCAATAAGAAAGCAACAACAACATCATGATAACATATTATTACAAATGAACATTCTGAATAAAGATAGGGAAGAAGTAAAATTAGGCACTTATAAAAAGAAGACGCGATGTGTTAGAACCAGTAATAAAACATTTAATGACGAAACTATGTCATTAAATAACAAAAGTCCTGATTTTTCATATTTTTGTTCGTTAAGAAATGTTTATAATCAAAGACTTCAAAATTTGGCAAAAAAGCATTCTTATCCAGAGAAAATATTGTTTTTTTCCGAAAAATGGTTTACAAAACCAAAATGGGGAAAGTGTTGCTTATTGATAACAGAATTTTATCATTTACTAGTCAAGAAATTGCTGTCACTAAGTTTCTAATGTACTGCTGCCTGTGATACATATCGGGGATGTAACTTGTTGTACGATTTAAATGTTCCGTCAACAAAGTTGTGGCTTAGGATCGTACTCTTAGCTAATTGACTAGCAAATATAGACAATCCAGAAAACAATTATCATCTACACAAATTAGAGACTGTAATTTTATTTTAGAACTTTGCCATTTCTACATTTTGACCAAGTAAATGAACTAAAAATTATAGAATTGAATGATTAATTCGTTAACCTGTGGTTGGAGTATTCAATTTTAGATTATGTGTAGAACTGTTACAAATGCAGTGGAGGGATGACATTTTAATTTAAATAAATAAATAAATTCTCTAAACATTGGGGTATTACTTGAAATGGAATAGCAAGTATTAAGTATTGATTTGGGGTATACCAGTTGGATGAAAAACATTTTAAAGCAATGTGTGAAGTATCAGGAAAACACCTAGGTTAATAAGATAATGGATCAAATGGAAAAGAATGGGGTGGAGAGAAAATACATGAGGAAGGGATTTTGGAAGAAAATAAAATTAAGATAAAATATGGATAGACAGATTACACAGGATGCAATAAAGGAGAAAAGCTCGCTAATTTTCTGTAAGGAAATGAAAATAAATCTTGCAAGAGAAAAATATGTTGACAGGCGCAACAAAAAGAAAAGAAATGGAACTTCTTGGCTCAGATCAGGATTAAGAAATGATTGTGAACTAGACACATGCCCCATCTATTAAGGAACTGTAGAAGCTACCCATAAATTGTTTGAATGTCCAGGCATTAATGAATAGAGAAAGGAGCTTATTAAATAAATTTGGCTTAGAATAAGAAAAGTAAGAAAGCAAATTTTATAGCACATAGGAAAAAGTAGAGGATGATATGACCACATTAGGGAATTAGGTGAACTTTTGTTTTAAGTTAAAAGAAAATGGGTCTAGTCAGTATAAAAAATAAATAAATAATTAAATAAAAAGGAGGAAGAGTTGAAACAAATAAAAGCATGGCAGTACTACCATATTACAAAACATAATTTGTTGTTATATTAATAACAAAAGTGTTGTTCTGTTCTTCTGCATATATTTTTAATTGTTTTGTTAATGTGCTATGGCAATAATGACCAGGGTTAAAATCTGTAAATGTTCTTAACTTCATAATCTACTTAAACAACATAAAAACATTATATTACCATATATAAATGAACGTATCCAAAATCATCTCCAAATATTTCAGTAAAGTGTAAAAGTCCTTATAAAGGCATAATATGTTAACATAGCTCCTCAGAAAATAAAACTTTCATTTACCAACTACAAAAAGAGGAAACCAAGTGGAAATATTGACGAAAGAACAAATGCAGTAATTAAAGAAAAATACTTAAAATATTGTCTAGTTGCATTTAGCCACTCATAAAAACTAGATTGATCCAACAAGAATTCGCAAATTGATCAATCCAATCTAACTATGTTTCTGCATTAAAATGCAAAGTTTAGCAAATAAATTGCAGAGTCAGTCCTAAAGAAAGAATTCGGAACTCTTGAATTAAAATTCAAAGTTTAAGAGACACAAAACCCCAATTTGCAGTGGACTAAAGTTCTATGCATAAAGAACGAAACAGGTACATTTTAGTGTCCGAAACCCTTGATAGGCGAAACAGGAGGGTGCGCGTAAAACGACAGGCATTTATATAAAGTTTTATATTTTCAAAACTAATTGTATAAATTAAATTAAATGTTAATATACAGAGTGTTGATTAAGCACAGAATATTACTCAAAATCTTTGAACAAAAATTATAAAAACAAAGTGGTATCTATTTGAGTAAGTCATTTTAATAGGGTTTAATGGCCATTTTAGAGTAAGCTAAAAAACTTACGAAACACTGACTTGTAAGTAATGGCTTCCTTCGGAAGGAAAGTAAAGTTGTGTCCCGTGTCGTAGTACGGCACGTAAAGAAATCTCTGAACAAAATTTGTCAGCTGTTTCACGCCCTGTATTGAATGGACGCTGATAATCTGAGATGTTAAAGAGTATCCAAAAAAAACTAAATAAATAATGTAAGTCATAACTATGGATGCTGATCTCATCACAACTCTTACTGAACGATAGCAGTGCACATATAACTTCAGAAAGTAAATATGTGGGCAAGTTTAGTGAGAAACAGTATAATTAGAGCAATTTTCAATGAAGGAAATTTATATCGTGATGCCTGAAGATATTATTTCAGCTTACCGATATTCGTTTCCTGGTGTCGTTCAAAACAGCATTTATTTTCAACAAGATGGTACTCCTCCACATTATGGTAGAGGGTCAAGTTTTCCTTGGGAAATGTGTGGGAAGAAGAGAATACGTTGAATGAACAGCAGATCATCTGATCTTAACCCCCAATGCTACTTTCTATGAATTCCAAGGTTTATTGTGATAAACCAGACCGTTTTAAAGACCTAAAAGGAATAATTAGAGATGAGATGGAACTGATCTGTGCTGATACTGCATAAAATACAATAAACATTTTTCGTGATAGACTGGGACATTGATTAACCGTGTATGGTTTATATTTCAAACCTTTACTGTAATATAAATGTTTCAGAAAGCGTTCCATTTCTACTCTAAGATATACTAATTTTGTTCTTATAACTTTTGTTCATATCATTTTTGTGAAACTAAACATATAAAATCTCATGGACAATATTCCATACATAATTAACACTGTGCAGTAACATAGCTATATGCTTAATAAGCATGCAAAATTTCAGAAATCTTAATTCAAAATTGAACGATTTTAACATTTCGTTATAAGCTTATCTTAAAGAGAGTGCCAGTCATACAATAAATATTTAATGAACTCAATTATGGCATATTAAAATTATACTTTAATTATTAATGGAATGTATTTTTATTTTCTTAATAGATTTAAAAAAAAACTGTTGCCAATAGATGACATATTGGTGTAAGTTGCCTGCAGTCGGCGTCAGACCGTAGTACGGAATAGAAAGTGTCTTATTTACTCACCTTCAAGAATGGAAGCCGGCGTGTTCTTGCTACTGAGACCACGGTGCACTACCGTTGGACAAAGGTACCCTAATCCCTGCAACTGAAAATTTTATATAATTTTGTTTGATTTTTCAATGTATCCCATCTTTCACTCAACATATTTTTCCAAATATTTTAATTCAAAGTATTCAGCATGTTTTCGTTAGGGTCCGAATATTTATGTGATAAAATATTTTGCGTGCTAAAAGTTTGAAAAATATTTTATAAAACTGAAAAGTATATAATAAAAATTAAAACAAGCGTTTGATAACAGATGTAACATGCCTCCCCCAAATTGCTCTAAAACTTTTTGCCTATTATCACATATTAATGTTTGTAATAAAAAAAATAAGTTCTACATCACATGATGTGAATCTCGCATATTAGAAGGGCATATCAATAGCACAAACACAACAAATTCACTTTTGTTTTGGCCTTCCAGAATGTTAAGGATTTTATAGTAACTGCTATCCTCAAACTACCCTCATATTTTTTCCTTAATACTTCTTCTTTCGAACTTTAGAGAGTATTAATTGCCATTCAATGTATTGCATATGTTTAAATGAAATAATCAACATGTCTACAGTAGTTTCCAGTTTCGTTTAGAATTAGTCATGAAACTGAAATTAGCATATATGAAAGCCAAGTTACATTTCAAATTAAGGTCATTAATTAAATTTGAGTGAGTGATTGAATGAGTTCTAATGCCAGCCAGGCACTGAAGTTCCGCTAAAGGGTGACAGAGGGCAGAAACGCAAATCCTTTGTTAGTGCACGCACCACGGGTTATCATTACACTGAATGAAGAAGGTGAATATGTGTATGAGGTGATGATGGAGAAAGTGCGGAATGAGTGGCAGGGTTAATCGGAGAGAAAACCTGCCCAGTGCTGCTTCGTCCACTACAAATCTCATTTACTGCCATTGCGAACCATCGACCCCGCCACTCCTCGATGGGAGGCGATAATCTGAATTGAAGTATCATTCGTCTTTGTCCAATTAAATTACTACTGATTCAAAATTATCTGCATAATAATATACTATGACTTTGAGTTAGGAAATAGTAGAAGATCCGACTTTATTTTTCTGAAAGATCAATATTTGTTGTATGGTGGATAGTCTGGAGTGAAAGTGGATTCTATCAGTACTTCAGCTTTGCTCATGGCTGGTCCTTTGTGTCTACGGCAATAGGGCATCTCCGGTAGGAAGGGATGTTGTAAGGGAGACATTAAATGGCGGTGACTACGCGAACAAAGATGGGGTCCCTAACAAGTTTCCAGAAAGAAAACCTCTACGCTAATGGAATTATCTTCCAAGTAGTTCGAGCTCCTTGGAAGGTTCACTTCCGTACCAAACTCCGGGGCAGAAACCTTTTCAAAGCGCAAGCCACCATAACACCGCGCCAATCCACCACGTCCTGACACTTTCGACAGTGTTATAGAACGATTATATGACGCGGGAGAGCGAAAAATTCGTGGAATGTAAATACCCATCCAGTATTTTCCTAAGTGATCAGCGGAAAGCATGAGAAAGTCGGTGGCATTACAAACACTTTAGGTATATCAGGTTAAAGAGTTTGAATTGTTTCATATAATCTATCCAGGGCGTGACCGATACACTTCACGTGAATCGTCTTAGGATAACTTACACAAGGACACACAGCAGCTTTCTACATACCGAGTGTGCCAAAAAATGTATATTCACTTTCACAGTAGATATCTATTTAATATATTTCAAAGTTGAACCGAAAAACAACAGTAATGTGTAGTATGATGTTCTGTAAACAGATGTGACTCACATTATGATAGCGTTGCTACGTGACAGGTAAATAAACAATAAACAAATGAAGCCAAGATTATCGTATGATGTTCTGTAAACAGATGTGGCTCACATTACGTTATGTTGGCCATGCTACAACAAATGGAGCTAAGATTATCGTTTGAACAGCGGAAAGAAATTTTGAAGTGCTATTGGAAAACCGAAAATGTTGAAGTTCAAAGGCAATGGAGACGTGTACAGAACAGATCCATCAACGCGAGTAACAATTGCATGCATTCGAGACAAATTTGAGACTCGTGGTTCCGTATGCGATGTTCACAAGGGCAGATCTGGGAGACCTCGCACCGCTTCGGGAAGAAAGGGAAACGGCATGTACTGCAATCGCTGAGGACACTTTCGCAAATGTTGCTCAATCAGTACTTCAACAGAAGTGTATCGACGCTGATGGTGGGCATTTTGAGCAGTTGTTGTGACTGTTAAAGTCTAAGATGATTAGTGCTCATCTTTTTCTGTTTGTGTGAATTCAGTTTTGTTGTGCTAACACAGTATTTTCTTTGCTTGGAGTGTATATACATTTTTGGCACCTTCTGTATACTGTGGCCATGAGATCACAAAACCTATAAATATCATTTAGGAGCTTAGTAATTTTTATGTGATTTACAACTGACTTTTCTTTATAGAGTAGCAAGACAGATTGTCATTTTTCAGTACACCTGCTATAACATTTCTCACTTTTCTGTCACGAGATCTGTAGTTTTGTCATTGCTTACCCAATATGTTTTATTTTAACAAATTTATCTAATGTGACATAATATTTCTTCCTAGGGAGACTATTTCTCTTGTGTGATGTCATCTTAAAATCGACCAATGAAACGAAACAAAATTGTGAATTTTGACCAATCACAACAGGATATTGCAATGAAATTATTAAAAATATATATATATATAATCCGTTTTATCACTCGACGTACATTTGTCTTGTGGTCAATGTAGCCAACTCTACACCTCCACTATATAATTCCTGAGCACGCATCACTTACCATGTTTCAGCTTTTTCAGTAATTATAAATTTAATCAACTTAACTCAAGCAATTGTTTTTGCGTATTCCGCCAGACAGTCCGAAATCCTTTTATAAATTATGTAACAAGCAACCATAAATCTTAATAAATACGTTGTTCAGAATGGTAAAATGTTTTCTCTGTTTTGTTTTTCTCATTTGGTATTAGTAAATATAACGGTAGTGATTGTAATAGTCGACTTTCGTCCATTTCAGTCTCACGGTTTCTGAATAGATTGGTGTTCATAGGTAAGTATAACATTTTATACAATTCTTAATAATCCGTGCTCGAATTCAAATGTATATTATTTTTATTCTTATTCTATTCATGAAATAGTCCCAACCTCGTATTTGGCATTACTGACAATCAACATTCGTCTTTTGCTAGATGGCTTGAAAGGGTTAAGTATTCGCAATTTAAATGAACAATTATTGCAATATTTTAAGCTACTTTTACGGGCATAATATTTAAATTCTTATTTTATTCGTGAAATAGTCGTAATAAATATCACTCGAGAGTCTGAGTTTTCAAGATAAATTCACGAACGTATTACTTGTGATTATTTTTCATTAGCATTGATATATATGTGAATAATACTATGAACTTTTTCGGACGTTGAGGATGAGAACGTTGTTTGTTCTCAAATAAGAACCTGTCTCGATAAAATAGTGGCATAGCTGCGATATGCTTACTTCCTGACAAATGTTGTTACCTGGAAAGACAACATTCTTAACGTGTTTTTAATCTCCAATATTACAGTCGATTTAGCCTTTGATATAATTAATTCACAAGCATCATAATATTAAAAGCTACACAACCTTATCATGCTGCTTCTGAATAAGCAACACATTTTCAATGTTCTGAAGAGCTCCGTGGCGTAATGAATAATATAAATATATTTTGTTGGTTGTATTAGCAGCTTGATACGGGCATGAGTTGTTTATATTAAGCTATATAATGACTTCCTGGTATAACTCATGTATTGTACGAATATTTCATGTGCTTCTTCTCTTTTTGCCTTTCCTGTGTTAATTTCTTTTGACGGGAATTTTTTCATCGTTAAATTTGAAATATAGATTTATAACTAAAATTCTGTAACATTTTTCGTAAAATCTGTGCAATTTGCACATGTAATTCTTTGTCTAAATATTAAACTTGGTTTTGGGACTGTACATTTTAAGGAAAAAATGTTAGTAACATAAATCCTGGCCCTAATCATAAAGCCTTGCAATTAGTTTAATCTTTGATACAATGACAACTACTGGGATGTTTCTGATCTAGGGGATGATCAATATTATATAAGTTATAGTAGCCATTTCCCCACTATTTTCTCGCACAAAGCAGCACCTAAATAAATCAGAGTAATCGTGTTGGGTTAGACTGCAGAAAATATTGAACAATTTTTGTACAGTATTGGAGTGGATTTGGTGGGATTGTTAGGTTCCAAGAAGGATATATATATATATATATATATATATATATATATATATATATATTCAGCCTTACTAAAAGGCTAGTCGAGCCTACATCCCCAATGGAAGCACCTCACCCCTCACCTTAGACAGTGAGGTGAGGCACACACAGGGGGGCCAAAATCCACAGGCGATGAGGTACAGACTTAGACGAGGTCTCTAACACTGTTTCCAGATAGAACACCACGACACTTATGGAATCACTCCCCCCCCTTACAAAGAGTTTAAGACGTTCAAAGGGCTGCTTCAACACCAAGTGCCGGGGCAGAAAAATTTCCAAAGCGCAAGCAACGGTTACACCGCACCAGAAACATTCGCTAAGCGACCAAGGGAAAGTACGAAAATACTCAAGGTCAGGATGGCCGGCCCCAAGAAATCTGATGCGAAACCTCTCTAATGCGAACCCCAAGCATTTCAGCCTGATGCCCTGCTCGATACTGTTGGAATAGTTGACTTAGCCTTGGGTTGTTACAGGGTGTACTCTAGGGAAAACTGTAACCAGATAAGGGTAAAAGAATTCCTTTCAGATATAAGTTTTATGAGACAAATTAATAACTCGAAGAGAAATATTGATATGCCAAAGGCTAGAATAGAAAATCTTTAAAATTCTGTTTTCTATGTTGGTGTATAACAGTTACGTTATTCATTTTCTGAAGAAAAAAAATTCGATTGAAAGAAAGTTTACCTGTTTGTGTTTATTACTATTATATATTATTTAATTTTTTTTAAAAAAAATAAGTAAAATTCTGTTGCTATTGTTCAAAATCCGAAAATACACAAATCTAACTATTTACGTAAAATAAAATAAAACTTACCGCATTTAATACCGCTACGGTAGCGCTGCCAACTTTTAGATCACAGCCACAACAGCAATACTGCAGAACTGGTAACTGCACTCTCATCTTATTCAAGGCATCCCTACATATAAGTGAAAAGATTTAAACTAATCGAATTTAATCGCCTACATATCATTAAACTTATACTTCAACCTGCTTTGAAAAAATTAGAAAAGTGTGGACTTGAAGTTGAAATGTGAACATTCACTTTATTCTCTTACACTTCTAACTGATGAAGAACAGGAATATGTTCAGTATTAAAAAGACAAAAGATAATTGTTTGTGAAAATTGGATACAAATCCTTTAAACGCTGTAATAAAAATACCTGATGATAATTAATTTGAAAGCTACAATTAAAGTACCTACATGTAAATGAATGACAATCAATAAATGTCTCTAAATCAAAAAATATAAATATCCTTAGTACTAAAGGGGTGTTATAAAAAAGAATAGATGCCAATTTAGAAAATCATATATAGTGTTCACTGCCCTTGAAAAAGCTTTCCAATCATTTGATAAAATAAATAATGAATGTTCAATGTAATATCCCACCCAACTTATTGAAATTAATGTAAATTGTAAAACAATAAAATTAGAGAACTTAGATAGGCATACCAGTACATATAAATGATGAACATCAGAAGTTTAACCGTGTTCTCCATTGATAACATTTCCAATCACTAACACTTGCTGATAAGACCTGCGTCATATACGTACTTCAGGTCTTTCATTTTTTCAAGGTAAAAAACTTGCACTAATTGCATTCTGAAAAACTGGTTTTTCCACTTGAAAATTACTGTTTGGCATTTTCCACTCATAGTGCACCAAGACGTTTTGTATTGCTCTTCAAAGAACCAGTTTAAAAATGGACAAATTTATATTTATTCTACACTGTTCGCAATATCGTTATATTACACTCTTTTCACTAGGAGAGAAACGAACATTCACTTACCTGGAGATCCTATGCATGTTACAAACTGAGAGGTGTTATCATTGCAGGCGGGGTACAGTATCTTATCTCACTGTAATGATAGCCGAAGACTCATCACAGCTAGAATGTTAGTTTGCACATCATTACAACACTTGTGGACAAACCCCTTCATACATGTAAGAAGTTCATGCCAATAAGAAGTAAACTATTGTCACTTCTGAGTATTAAGGGAATTTAATTACAGATATTTCTAGACTGACATATTGCATCGACAAAAACCCGAACTACTGACATAAGTCACTTTAACAATTAAAAGAATAAAACCGCACTTAAGAATCCCTTTGTTTCTGACCGAAATGCTCACAAATGTCTGCATCCGTCTCACGTCATCGTATATGGCACACGAATTCTCTGTATATGAAAGTTGAGCAGTTGTACTTGCACTGGGCTCCAAAATAATAAGTATCTCACATTACCCAAAGTTTTGACTGCAGTTGTACATGTACTGAAGTGTTGAAGTTGCCAATTGTTCTTGCTGGAGTAACATATAGACTAAATGTGCATCCGTTACACTCTTGACGATTGATGGAAGCTCCTATATGCAGGATCATGAAGCACAGGCTGTCGACATAGTAAGTGCCTTCGGAAGGCGCGGCTGGCTAAACACACTGCCCAGGGGTTCAGCACGGCGTTGAGAGGACGCAGTACCATGGCAACGTAGAACAGTCTGGCCATGTTCATCGGATTGTTGAAGTCATAAATGAGACGTATCAGGCTGAAAGGAAAATACGACACACAAAAGACGATTACGAGCGCTACGAGAATGTTGGCACTCTTGACACGAGTTCGTCTCTTGTACTCCTCTCCCGTGTTCTGCGGCACGTTGTGGAGGCTTCTTCTCAGGGCTCTGGTGGTTTTTACAGAGAAAATGCCGATCAGGAGTAGAGGGAGGATGCACAGGCATACAAAGTCTGCACACTGGAGTGTAAGAGAGTTCCTAGTGCCACACAGAGCTACGTCATGCCTGTAGTACACGCTGGAGATGTGTGCGCTGGAAGCCACTATGGCAAGAGTCCACAGTGCCGCCTGAAGAAGCGGAGTCTTGTTGAAGCGGTAGAGCAGTTGGTCCGCTATGCTACCCGGGGCTGCCTTTACTGCTAAGTAACGGATTGCACTGAGCATCACCATGGCATACTGGCTCACTCCTATTGCCATGGTGCTCATGATTACAATGAAGTAGCACCCTACTTTGTCCAAAGGCACTGGTCCTTTGAAGCTGCTGTACAAAAGGATGCAATAGTATCCTAATGTAGTCAAATCTGCGAAGATCACATGTATGAGAATGGCATTATGAAGGTTTCGCATGGAAGGGTATCTTAATATAATCACAAGAACAACAATATTTCCCACAATTCCTAAGGTCAGCATTACAGACAGTAATGGAGGAATTAAATAGTGCATCCAAAACTTGCGTTGCGTTGATATGTCATATTGCAGTTGAGTTTTCTGCAAATGCTCCTCCAGGGTTGGTATGTTAAAGTTTACACAAGATTCTACTTTATTTTTGGAAGCCTGTGTTTTCAATGACGTCTCTATTTCATTAAGTATCTTTCTTTTCAAGTCAGTAATGTTACTAAATGAAATCTCTCCATTCTTCATTTTATCAAAGCTTAAATATTTAAGAACCAACTGTGCAGAGCACCTCTCATGCAGATTATCTGTGGAGCATTTATTTTGCCAAACAAAATCGGTCCAATCTAAAACTTCTGGTAGCTCCAAAAAATATGCTTTACAACTGAATATATCAGATGGTCTTTTATCATATGTAGTTTTATGCTCCTTAATGTTGCCTAAATTGAAATATAAACAGTTAAATTCATCTTCCGAAAAATTGCGGCTCACGTGCATACTAAAGTATTGCAAAATACTTTCCACAGCAACTGTAGTGTTTAGATGTGCTTCTGTATTTTCGTGATATTCTAGTTTTGAAAGTTTCTGCACCGTAGCCATGTGCTTGAAGAGATTACTGGAGCAGGGAAGTACCTTTGAGATGCACTTTCCTTGCCAACCAAGCATAGAACTTATGTATTTGGCATTTTCTTGATACTGGGGGCTGAAGTTAAGGAAACAGCTGGTTGTAGCGCTGGATGCATGTGTTCTCTGTGTCCCCAGAAACATTTGAAGAGCTATAACAGCGAAGATCATCTGAAACAACTAAAGGAAGCAGCCTTCAGATGTCAGAAGACATGAAAGTTCCATAATTTTTCAAAATTTAAAGAATAATTTAAATAAAGGCTTGATCTGATATCTTTATTTAAAATTTAATGTAACAGTACAAACTATGTTATTGTTATTATTTAATAGTAACTTACTTACTATTGACTATAATTAATAATTGTAGGTACAAAGACAATCGTAATCCATGAATATCATACGAGGGTAAGTTACAAATTGACGCGGGGTACTACATGTTTGAATGAGACACCTGAGGATTTTAGCACTTGATGGCAGCTTTAGTCCGTTGGCAAGTAGTGACATTCGTCGATGTTTACAATAGCGAAACAATTGCAAGGTGGCTACTACTGTGAGTGAGTGCACAATCATCAGGCAGTGCTCCATGGACGATTTTTTTTTTTTTTTTTGTGGCCAAATGGTTTGAAATCAAATATTATTCATAAATAAATGCTTAAATGCTTCCCATCCAAGGAAGCAACGTCAAACTGTTTAAAATCGGATACAATTCTTTGAAAGATCGACACGTATCAAAGATGAACACCGCGTCGGTCGGCCAACAAAGATTACCACAGAGGCGAGTTCCTAACAAGTTGAAGACTTAATCTGAAGACAGAAGCATGAATGAATGGTGTTTAACGCCTGTTTTTGCTATAGAAGTACCACAGGCGATAGACACTGATGATACATAAGATGAAATGATATATTGAGAGAGGATTTATTTTTAAGGAAGGAATCGTTCCAGGCCTAAGTTTAAGGTACCTCCACGGCATTTGGCATTTATGAGGATTGAGGAAAACCTGGGAAAAAACTCAGTCAGGGAGGACGGTCCTGACGAAATTCGAACCCCAGACCTCCCGCTCATGAGTCCGCGCCTCCTCGGCCACCTGTGGTGGTGAAGACAGAAGGGTAATTATAGACACTATGGTCACTGCTATTGGTTGTTCACACATTCATAATGCATGACAGGTTAGGTTTTCACAAACTCTGTGCCAAAAAAAAAAAAAAAAAAAAAGTTTGTGGCATTAGAGCAGTTTGGTTTGGATTTTTGTTTACGGACGCTTTTTAACATCTCAGGTCATCAGCGTTTCTTCAATTCCGGGCGTGAAACGGCCGACAAATTTTGCTCAGAGGCCTCTTCTTTCAGGTTTGAGGTTCTTATACATGCCGTAAATGTACGATATGAGACCCACAGCTTTACTTCCCTTCCGAAGGAAGCCATACCTAGGATTTTTACGCCTGGAAAAATCCACCGACCCTGGCCGGGTTTGAACCCGCGGTCTTGGATTTAGGAGGCAAGTATGGTTACCACAACACCACTAGGACAGACTCATTACAGCAGTTCAATCGTTACCACGATGATGGAAAGATATGCTAAACCAGATTGTCACAGATGAGGAGTCGTGTGGTTCACTCACCGGCCCGAGACAAAGCGTATGTCAATGCATGGAAACATCTTGCGTCGTCTATGAAAAAAGGATATAAGTGACACCATCCGCCGGAAAAGTGATGCTCACAGTTCTCTGGGATCATGAAGGATGCCGCTCACCGCATTTCAGCCTCAAGGACAAACTGTGAATGCTGACTATTACTGCAACATCCTCTGGAAACTTCGAATCGAAAGCGACCAGAATTCCTCCAAAGACGTGTCGCTCTTGGATTAAAATGTGCGTCCTCACACTGCCAATAAGACAAATGAAACGCTGCGAAATTTCAAGTGAGAAGACCTCAAGCATCCTCCGTACAACCCCGACCTTGCTCCAAGAGACTTCCATTTGTTAGGTCCTTTTAAACATCGTCTTTCAGGTGAACGCTTTTCCCAGCGATAAAGCTGTAGAATCGCCTGGTTCTGACAGTAGCCCAAAGAAAGCTGCTGGATTTCAGGGGCTTAATGCAATGATGGGGAAAATTCCTCGTTGTATTGGAAGATTATGTTGAGAAATAAACGTATTCTTATTTGTTTAAGTTTGATACCCATGTGTTGCTTACCTAATGGCATACCCTCGTAGTAGCATCGTTTACCAAAGAACGGAAAAAGAAATATAGCTATCGAAATTCACAACATTGAGCTTATCTAAGGTTTTAAAAGTAGGCATGTTTATGTTTGGAGATAAGATCTCTTTGTAGCTGCTAAAACTTCTTTCCACATCCACTGAAGCCAGTGTGACAAATTGTATATTCACTCAGAATAGCAACTCTGCGGATGCAGCAAATTGCATAGTATTCAAATTGGAAAAAAATATTCAGACTTGAAAAAGTCTAGTCAAGGTCGGTATCCGCACCATGGATCTTCAGCCTTTTGAGCTGATGCTTTAACCAACCGATACCGTGTCTTCCTCTCAGCACCTCTCTCACCTGTAAATTTTTGTTTTTAATTGCGTAAAACGGGCGAAAATTTTGCTCAGAGGCCTCTGTTTTCAGGTTTGGTTCTTTTAAATGCCGCAAATGTACGACACGAGACCGACAGCTTTACTTCCCTTCCGAAGGAAGCCATACTTAGGATTTTTACACCCGAAAAAGTAAATAATGAAGGAACTCCGCTCGAAAAGCTCAAAGGGATGAATAATTTAAGGAGGGTAAATAATTTAATTCTGCCAGAAACCACTACTTCTAATGCCAAGCGTCCAACAAAGAACATCATTGTACAAGAAAGCAACAAAAAGCTCCGTACACAAGCAATACGTATGTGCAATATAAGCTATTTATCATACAGTTTCACATAAAATGTAAATGAGGAGGAAACCAATACCGCAATGTGTGATTTGTTATGAAAAACTTTCAATTCGACAAAATCATCCCTTAAAAAGTCATTTTCCACCATGGATGGTGATTTAAAACACAAACCGTTGGACTATTTTCAGAGAAGAAAACTATCAGTTTTGTCATCAAGGAAAAAACAAACAATCTCATTTGCAGGACCTAACATGAAGGCTTTGGAGGCATCTTATGAAGTCATTTTATGAGTAGCTAAATTGTAATACCTCACCTGATAGGAAAGTCATTAAACCACCAGTAACTATAAATACAGTTAAAATAATGTTGGAGGACACGGCAACAGAACGACTTCTCCAGTAGATATCTAATTCTAAATACTACATACTAGAAATAACTGGAAAAAAAAACCAGTAGTGTTTTTATAAATATGGAGAAACGCTTAATTTGACCATTGCACCACAAAATAGCGCATTTCTTACTGGTACATTTAATGCCCTGCGTTGAATGTAATGGTACGTCACTGGAAAAGGTTGAGATCCCCTGTGCTAAAGTTAGTGTGAAACAAAAATTATGTTGCTATTACTTTTCGAAAGCCATAGTAGTTTCGCATAAACACGCTAGAAAATTGTACTTAATTTTTCTTGAGGATTGTTTAAATAATTTATGAGTAGCTAATAGCATTTTTTCTATGATTAACCATCTTCTGATGTCTAGTATTTAACTTGAACATACGGATGGAGTTTTTCTATTTTCTTTTCTCTCAGTGCTGCATCCAGTTAAGGTACCAAGTCGACCTCTGTTCGTTCTTTCAGGCTGCTTATATTTCAAACATTTCTTTGGCAGACTTTTCTCCGGTATTAGTATATGTTCACATCGTTATCATTTTTTATATTTTGCGTAGTCTGCTGTTGAATTTGTTTCCTTTTAAAGTACCATATTTGTATTTTATCGTCTGGATTTCAAAGCTAATTTCCGAAAAAAGTCTATTTCTATTTGTAGTAATTTGGAATTGGTCTTAAAATTTAAAATTTGCAAGGTTTCTGCTCCATATTTTGAAGTTTCTTACCACAGGCTTGAAAATCCTGATTTGTTTTGCTATTTAATTATCTTATCCCTAAGAATGTTATCTAAGGTGTGTATTGCTGTTTTTCCTAATGCTATTTTTATTTTAATCTCACAAACATGCCTAACATATTTTGGAATTATGAATCAATAGGATTAGTGAAATTTTTACAATATCACTATGCACATATTGTTGTTTGATTGGAACATTAACATGAGCAGAAATAATATCGGTGAAAGTTTTTCTTGCCTTCTACATGTACTCAATCTGCACATCACGGGTCACATGGCAAACGTCAATGCGATACTGGAGCATCTCCCATACCCGCCACACCATGATAGATGCAATGGGGAGCATTGCGCTGTTAATAAGCACATTTAGGTTTTAGGTTAGAACACAAAGACAGTGCCTTTAATGAACTGCTAACCATGATGGCCATGGCAAGATCTTTTAGTTGCTGTCGAAATACGTCCGGTGTAGCGTCGTAACCTCACGATAAAAGTGCGGGGGTGCTCCATCTCGTTGGAATTAAATATGGGTGGTTTGGTAGCTGAAGCTTCAACCACAACGTTAACACGATGGAATATGATATCGCAGTTTCAGAGTTTTTAGCGACGTTAAGACTGTTCACTGTGCCTTTGGTAGAAGATGTATTTATAATTAAAAATCAGTCCATAGCAAACACTTCGTCTGCCCGCAATTCTTGCTTCCCGTTGCAGAAAGCATTCCGTCGATAAAAGTTCGCAGGTGTCAGAGTATGAAGAAATTGCAGTGGTATGGTTTTTGCTGCTATTACTATGGAAGAATTTTTCAAATATTCTAAGTTGTTTTTTGTTACGATTGATGGAAATTTGGGGACCACGTTGATAACAGTAGCATTGCCGGTTGATGGGCGGACTGTGGATTTTCTTTTGCGTACACAGTCAGTCTTTAAATCGTGTACCCTACACATGGATTAAGTTATCTTTCTCATTCGTTGAACGAAAGTTACAGTGTGTCGGTCCTGGTGGTGTAATGGTAACCATGCTTGACTTCTCAACCCAAGATCGCGGGTTCAATCCCGGCCAGGGCCGATGAACATATCCATGTTCTGGTTCACTTCTACTGAATCTGGAACAATTTTATGAATAAAATTTCGCATTAAAAATAATAATGTAACTCGCTGCTTTCTTAGCGTAAATGCATCTCGCAGCTAAACAGACGACAAAATGTATCCCATTGTTGTCCGATTAAATATAGTGAGTTGCGCTGTCATGTTGTAGGATTAAAATTAATCTTCCATATTATTTTTGTAAGTTCGAGGGTAGGTCCATAAATTTCCGGCCTCGCCGATAAGGATTATCGCCTTCACAAAACCCTTATCTGGTGTCATACCTTATCTGTTAAGTAAATAATTGCAACTGTAACTTCCGCTCCGCTGTGTTGTTGTTCAGATATATTTGCATAAAGAAGTCTATGTGTATAAGATTGTGACATGTTCAAAATGGAGTATCCAGCTGTTATTAAGTTCTTCACAAAAGAAGGACTTACTCGGAATGAAATTAAACAGCAATTGGACGGTGTACGTGGGAAAGCATCCCCCTTATATTCTACCGTAAAAGAATGGGCCAATTTTTTTCGAAAGGGTTGAGAGAACATTGAAGCCGAAGAGCGTGCAGGTAGGCCCTTGGAAGTGCTCACTCCTGAAAACATCGCTCTTGTGGAAGGAGAAATTATGCAAGACCGTCGGCTCAAAGTTACAGAAATAGCAGCATTTTGGGCCTTTCTAAAACAACAGTCCTTCGAATTATTCATGAACATTTAAACATGATTAAGGTTAGTGCAAGATGGGTGCCTAGACTTCTTTCCTCAGTCCAAAAGCAGCAACAAGTCATCCGTTGTGAGGCATTTTTGGAGTTCTGCCGTGGCAACGAGAGAGAAGTTCTGCAAACCATTGTTACAGGAGATAAAACTATGGTCCTCTACAATGTTTCCTTGTCTAAAATAGAATCAATGGAGTGGCGTAAACCTGGCAAAGCACCGCCTCTAAAGGCCAAGATCACTCAGCTAACCAAGAAGATTATGGCCACAATCTTAAGAAGAGATGCTCTTCATTGATTTCAAGGAGAGGAACACCACAGTAAATGGGGACTACTATGCTGGCCAACTGCACACACTACGTGCTTCTATCAAAGAGAAAAGGCTAGGAAAGCTGAGTGGTAGTGTGCTCCGCGCCTTCTTCACGACAACGCGCCTGTGCATACAGCTCTTGTTGCAAAGGAAGCTGTAAAGAAATGTGGCTTCAAGGAGATCGGCCATCCACCCTACAGCCCAGATCTAGCTCCTAGTGACTATTTCCTCTTCTCAAAACTCAAGAAGTACCTTCGAGGAACGAAATTTAAAGAAGTGATGGATGCTGTTTCTGCCATTTTGCAGACAAGACTTCTGACTATTTTTCGGGGATGGGATTCAAATGTTAATTCAAATATGTGAGAAGTGTATTGCAATAAAGGGTAACTGTACTGAAAATTGAAATATAGTTTTTGTCTTTATCATACCTAGAAAATAGTTAGGCCGGAAACTTATGGACCTACTTTGGTATCATACAAAAATGATTATAATAATGTAAAATCTATCGTTTCGTTTAGTTATAGTATAGATAGCTGTCAAGTATTTGTTTTCTGTAAAGCAAATGTTAAGTTACCTTATTTGCTAAACTTTTTACGTACTACCCCGCTGTAGCTCACGTACCATCAATGGCACGCGTATTATAGGTTGAGAACTCGTGCTTTAGTTTAATATACTTCAAATATAGTCCTCTGAAATGTAAACATAATCCATTCTCCATGGAAGACGGCGCCTCCATCTGCAGTACTATTTCTGGACATCTATCGAATTGATAGGTCTAAATATCTTTAAATTTCAACTTTTGATTGAAAGCGAATACCTCGCAGAGGTTCTTTGATCTTCGAAAACAAGTCCTAATCATACGGGCTCGCGAATAAAGGCTTCATCTTCATGTTCATATGGCTCTGTCTTCATTTCCAATTTCAGTAGACTGTGGAACTAAACGAACAGCATTTTCAGATTCCTTAATGATATTTAATGAACAAACGAAGGTGCAAGTCCACCTTTCAGTGAAATTTACACTCATGTCCAGTGTCTTCCAATAAAACCCTTACAGCCTCAATATGGAAAACGTCTGTTGCAACGATGGGATCTACTAGTGCGTGTGTGGCCCATGTTTCTGGTTGTGCTTTACATGATGAAACGCTTCCACCCATCTTGCAGTAGTTCGTGGTAGGACTTCACTGCAACAAGCTCCTGAAATTCCCTAAAGCACTGTATAGCACTTTTTATGAAACACCTTTATTCATACCACTAAACATTTTAGAACGCAATTGTTTATTACAAAACAGAAATAATCCTACAAAATACGGTTACTTGGAGACTTTTAATGTTGCAAGTTAATGAAATAATTGCTGCTCTAGAGACTATAGGATTCTAATTGTCATCACTTGGAGCACGGATTTACAGCTGTTACTTTTCGAATGCCGTACTATAAACATTAATGCAACTCATAAGTTGTTACCTTTTTCTTGTGGTTGCCATTCGTTTGTCTGTTTTTGTCAGTCCATTTCCTTCAAATCTTATACATGCCCCTGCCATATTAATGGGTATATCTCAAATAACCAATCCCATAATTTCTTTAATATTATAATTTCCCAATTTCTCTAGTTACTTTCGGCACTTATGGGCCAATCCGTATGAAATCGGATATCAAGGAAAATCATAAGTTAGTGCTGCCTTAAAAAATTATTTATAAGGAGAATTAAGATATTGTAATTATGTGAAGGCAGTTTTTTTTCCTTGTTTGAATGCGATAAAATTATCCATATTTGTGAATAAACAACAATTTCAAAGGACATAAATAAATCATAATAAATAAATAAATTCGAAAACATTGATGCTAAACATTTTTAAAATATTGATATTATAGCTGATACATATTCTGAGTATGTCATATTGAATGTAAATTTTCAACAAGGACATTAATCAAAATTCATATTTGATCAAATTCTCCGCCAAAAAAAAAAAGAAGTAAAAAAATGTATATCGGCTCTCTCTCTCTCTCTCTTTCTCTCTTCCTATGTCAAAATATCTGGCAATATTATTTTGATGTTCCATTAAGAAGGCCCCTTAAGCAATAATGCCGTTAAATTCCATTAGGATTATGCGGATCTTGCTAGTTGCAATCATGTATAGTCAAGTGAGGCAGAGTGAGAAATCAACTGTATCGCTTTGAGTTGAGAGTGCTATCAGCGTGCAAAACGTATTCAGTACTCTGCTTCTAAGTATGAAATTATTTTTTCTAAACTCGTTTAATTTAGAGCACAACTATAAAATATATATTTATTTGTTTTAATAATTTCCACTTTTGTCATAGTTTTATTTCATTGCCTTTGTGGGGATATATGTTTAAATATGCTTAAAACAGATTTTTTTCTAATCTTGTAAACTAGCTATTATGTTTATAAATAATTATGTTCAGCAAGATATGGGCTTTAAAATAAACTTTATATTTCTATTTTAGGGAATTCGTGCGCTGTGTTTTTTCCGGGCGTAAAAATCCTAAGTATGGCTTCCTTCGGAAGGGAAGTAAAGCCGTGGGTCCCGTGTCGTACATTTACAGCACGATAAAGAACCTCAAGAGGCCTCTGAACAAAATTTGTCGGTTGTTTCATGCCCTGAATTGAATGGGACGCTGATGACCTGAGCTGTTAAAGAGCTATAAATAAATAAATAAATAAATCTATAAATAAATCAATCAAAAAATAAATAAAAAAGTGAGCTAAGTTTAATAAAATACAGTAACTTTGGCGATCTTTTGCATCTCATGTTTTTACAAAAGCGTTCGCTTTATATGCAGCACATAATAATGTTATAAAATATACATTTCACTTTTAAAAACGGATGGTTATTTTTATAAATTGCCGTCCGATTTAACTGGAATCGTTCGTGCTTGTGGCCCTTTTAATTTCCTTTTTATTTTTTTTTCCCTCCCTAAACCTTTCTGAAAATGTTTAAACTGATTTGAACGAAATTTTGTACAGAATTTAGAGTCAGGCTATTTAAAAAAAAAAAGTAACCCAACAACCTTAAATTTTGGGCAAATCGCCCCAATCTTATTTTCGTCCTCTTTCACTGTGGAAAGGTCTTAAGTTCTATGATCTTCAACCAATCTGGACCAAATTACATAATTGCTATGTAAAATGATAGGCTTATGGCATGATCCTTGCTGACCCTGATTTCAACCCCTAAGAGGTACAGAACGCGGTAAGAGTGTCCCTATCATCCTGTGTCAAAGTTTATATCTGGGGCTTTTCGGGACCCCTTACAGGAATGTAATAGTTAATATAACAAGCCTGAGTAACTCAGGGAGTTGACAAATGTTTGTGCA
This sequence comes from Metallyticus violacea, assembly GCA_030762175.1. Taxonomy (NCBI): domain Eukaryota; kingdom Metazoa; phylum Arthropoda; class Insecta; order Mantodea; family Metallyticidae; genus Metallyticus; species Metallyticus violacea. The sequence continues at coordinate 79,734,697 of CM060845.1, forward strand.
AGGTTTTACAAACTCTGTCTTTTAGTGATTATTTAATCCCATATTCTCAGGTTAGGACGAAAATTCTAAATGATTTTCTGGTTTAGCGCTAAAAAGGAAGAAATTGTATCAAAAACTAAAGTTTTATGTAAATAGCAACAAAGATAACTTTCACATCTAAAAGCCAATCGAACATCCGGGCAAGAAATAGATGGTATATGGGAAGTGAACCAAAACTAGGTGACTACGAGGTTTGGAATAAAAAAATAACTTGGAATAATTTAGATATTCTGTAGAAAATTGCATTAAGGAAGTTAACATTTTTCTAATAATAAAACGAATGGTTGTCGTTTTCCGATAATTTAAGTAGCTTAACGATTGTATATCATTGTAATTGTTTCGAGACTAAAACAAACGTTAGTTTAAAAGCGAAGTTAAATTATTTCACGAAAAGTACTCGCTTTTACGCAAGATAATTTCAGAAGAAATGCTTTTACCTTTAATTTAATTATAAGCAACTAAATATAATTTCGAGAAAAACAATAAAACTTAAGGTTTTATTAATAAGTTCAAAGAAAATAACCAAATCGTAGCACAGATGTTAGAAATAAAAAAACGAATGTAACAAAAATGAACTTTCACTCTTTTTTTTAGTACCATGCTATTTCATATCAGTGTGATTCGATTTCTATTGATGCATCGAATACCTATAAGCACTATAAGTCCAATCATTCGCTGAAAGACGTTCTCGTTAAATTATCAGCAACATTAGTTGTAACTTGCCCTAAACAATTTGTACTTGTTCTTAAATGGGAAGAGATCCATGAGTGTAGCATTTCCCATTCCGGTATTGATAACGGAAAGTAGACCGGATATTTCAGCTTCCTACAGAAGAGTGATAAAGCTCTTGGTTGCTAAAAGTGTGTAACATGCGTATAACTTACCTGCACTTTACAGATATTTCTGATCCACTTCATCGCATTTCTAACAGAAGGCTGTATGTTCATCGTAGGAAGACAATTGGCTGCGTTGACAAATGCCAGCTAGCGCTTGATACGTGGGAATGAAATGCAACGTGCATGGCGACAGCAAATTTTATAGCTCATTGTCTCTGTCACACACACGTCATCATTCTTCCTCTGAACTTAGCGTTTTTCCCAGTTAGGATACCACCGGTCCTGAGCTGGGCTGGCGCTGGTATAAATGTTTTTCTTCTTTACTTCACCTCAGACAGGTACATTATTTTTTTTTTTTTTAGCTCATTGGGGAATATTGCCTTAAAGTCAGAGGTCTTGAGTTCCAAAGGGCCTGCTTCTCTTTCAACGTCACATATTCTTATCTCCTTATTTTACTAGCTTATACTATTCTGTTTACGGTTTAAGGAAGCATTAATCTATCTATAAAGTATAAAAGCATATATTTTTTTTAAATTAACTTCATAAATTTACATACTACACTCACAAAAATTGGAATTCATGCTTTATATACTTGCATATTTTATGAATATGATGTAAAACGTGAGATTTTAATTATCAATTTTAATCATTTAACAAAATGCATGGCATATTTGTCGTTCAGTTTTATGTGGAGAGTATTAATTAAGTGCTAAATATAACGTGTTTTATATTTTAGTTTAAAAAATAATGTTATGAGAACAAACTGTTCAGGGTAGGCTATGCAACTAACAAAATACTGATGGGGATAAAAAATGTTTTCGCAGAACATTTAAATTACGATATATTTTCGAAATGTAAACCATTTACGACCAAGCAATGTCTAGTCTATCATGAAAGATGTCCATTTACATTTCAACTCTAATGTTCCTTTTAGATCATTGATGCTTTGTTTGTCACTATGCACCTCGAACATGAAATATCCCCAGGAGTTTGAGGTCTGGCTAGCCATTCAATGCCGTCTCTTCTTTAAGCGAAAACTTGATTTAGGAAATCTCTTACTCCTTTGGCGAAATGTAGAGGAGGACCATCATGCTCAAACTCTCTTGAACGCCTATGAAATACTTTTCTGTAAGCTGAAATAATATCATCACGCTAATCTTCGAAACACCTATAAGAGTTTAAAATTCCTTTAGGATAATTGGATCAATTATGCTATTTCTCACTAAACGTTCCTTAAGGATTTCATGTATGCGCTGTCATCCAGTAAGAGCTGGAACGAGACCAACATCGAGATTAATAACAATTACTTATTTTCATTTAAGATTTTACAAACTCGTTCCTTTTGTCAAAATCGTCTTCACTTGACTTTTGCATAAGCTGAATATGGAGACCATTTATATTATTTCAACAATTTCCCTAAAGAAACTGATATTAAAGTCAAGTCTCATCTATTTCGGAGATTTATGAAGGTCTTTTTCAATTAATAAAATCGTATAAATTGCATTTTCTTCAAATTTAAACGTTCTTATTTTGCTTATTCTGTATGTTCTTCTCTCTCCTTGTATCGTTTACTATTTTAGAAACAGTTCACTGCTATACTTTTATTTTGATGAACTTCATTAAATAAAGTACATCTAGGTAATTTCTCTTTGTCCTCATAACCAGCTATCGTAAAGATTTCGTTCTGTTTTTTATTATTCAGAATTAAAAATTGTTTTCAGTTCAACAATTTATAAAGAATGATTACTAATTTATACTATTGTTTTGTTAGTCTCATGGCCTACTCTAGATAGATTTATTTTGTTTGTTTTTATAGCTTTAGTTCAAAAGTTATGAGCAGCTTTCCAAACCTAATTTACAATCTGTCTATTTAAAAATCTGAATAACTTTAAAATGTCATATTGATTGACACTCTTTTAGTAAACAATTTGTCGAAATAATGATATATTTGTTTTATTAGTTTTAGATTATAAGTTTCTAACATAAAGCATAATGAAAAAAGTTATTCATTTGGGATTCTTAATACTATTCTGTAGGAACGCTAATTTTTGTGATGGTAACATGAAATTTTTATATGAAGTTATCTCAAAAAGTTATGTGTTTTCATAATGCTCCCGAACATGGCGATTTTCAGTTATGAAATCAGAACATGTTTGAACCAAAGTAAAATATCACTCTTACATCTTTTTTTTATGAAACAGACAGCATTTCCATAATGGTATTCATTTTTTTTTTCATTCTCTTTTTCGACCTTCCTTAAGTGTTGTAACATTGCCCGAAAACCAAAGTTCTACCAAATATGATGCGTTCCGGTAAACATTGTCAATTACCAACGCTCTTTCTCGTTTCGGAAGCAAACAACATATCGGAATATATAATGCCATGTCCATCATAATTTTCAGAAAGCATTAATACCTTTAAATATTAATTTTCTTATATCTTCCAAAACACATGGGTTTCGCATATATGCCAGACCCAAACTTGATTTCATATTTAGAAACAATGCGGATGTGAAAGCCTTTGAAACTTCAATGAACTTCCTTTCTGTGTGTTTATAAAACAGGCTTCATTGATTTCGATAGATGTTGAGCGGAGTTTCTCCATATATAAGGGCTGATCTCACGAATTTATTACAAATTGAGAATTAACTAATTAGAATTTAAGTTAATTGAGGGAGTAAATTCCCAATTACATCTAACTAAATACACATTCAATTAGCTAATTCGGATTTAAATCATCACGGCCTTCTGAATTATAGAAAATTATAGAAAACCATGGACACAGCAAAGAATACTCTATACACCACTTGTAAAATACCGGAGATCGTTATTCATTCGTTTTTCATGACAATTACAAATCAGAAATGGAGGGAAAGAAGAGAATTTAATGTGTAAGGATGAAAACGAGCTATAGCAGCGCTCGCTCGATGCGCAATTTGTTGGGCCGTTGCTCTACTAAATAACATGTAGCGTTAACCCATAGTGTACATTCATTCATTGGAGAAATGTCTTGATTCCTTAAACGAACAGAATACGCTACTTTTAATTACCTTTCATTTTATACTCAGTGTTTGACAATTCAGATAAACAGCTTTCGAAATATGGGAAAACATAACCTCACTTAACTTAAGTAACATAAAGACCCCTGTTTTATGTAAGATTTACGGAAAAACAATAAGAAAACTTTTAGCATTATTTAAATATTATAAAGAAATTTGCCTCTCTGTTGGGAATTCTAGGTCATGTTCTATAGAACTTAAAATATCTAATGCTATACTTTACTCAGAGAAAATGCATTTGGAAATCTGTTTCCTCCATACTATTAAATAAATCTTCTCTCGAAAATTATCCTTGGCCGTCTTGGAATAATGTGATCTTCAAATAGCATATTGCTATTGATGAAAAGTTAATTGAGAATTAACTCGTTAAATTGCCAAATATACTGCAATTAACTTGATTGGAGTTTAATGACGGACCAGCATCCAACTGTTGATGGTGAGATGCATCACCTTACTTAAAGGAGAATTAAATAGGAATTAAAAGTTAATTGAGCTCAGTGAGATCGGCCTAAGACTCTCCTGAAATCAAAGCGATAGCTACTAACTTTCGTTGTGCGTAATTCAACATAACAAATTTATTGAAATTCAATAGCTGCTATGTTTACTTCCTATATATTCCTACTTTGTGTCATTTGCACAGTGTTAAAAAAGGAATGTTAATATAACTGGTTTACATCTGAATGAAGGCGTTTTATCAGCACTTTTTTTAACCATTTTCTATACATTTTAGAACCTTTCTTCAATCATAATTTTGCACCTTAAAATCCGCTCTCTGTGACATTCGCTCTAGTGGTGTTTACAATTGGCTATAAACACAACATTCATGCATTAATTTTGCTTCCTAAATTGTGTATAAAATATCACTTTATAGAAGATGTTGGAATTGTCCTCTTCCCTTGGCTAAAAAAACTATTGTATTGGGAAAGCACGTTTTGACACGATTAAGTTTGCCCACCCTGTTTCTGATTACATTGCTGATGTTTTGGTACATACCAAACCGTACTTGTTCTGATTTCAGGAGTGATTTTGTTAAGCAGCTTTCATGATTTTAGCCATTTCATGTTTTTTTTTTCCTCCTGTTAAAACTTTACTTTTTCCGTTTTTTTTTTTTTTTTTTTTTTTCCTTTTCTTTTCCAGTGAACAAGTTTATTAAAATATGTGCATATTTAGCGTAATGAATCACTTCTTTGGAAGGAGGCGGTTGGGAAGTTCTGAATAAATTTCTTACACACAGGACGATCTCATTTAAATTAACATTTACAAGCAAGAGTTTATTGCGCTTAGTCAAGTATTTGCGGTTTTTGCAGATGAATGTACCCTGGAGTGAGACCGGGGAACAGATGACATTCAAGGACATTTTAGAGGAGGAGAAGCAGAATTGCTGGATAGGTACTGCCGACGGTGCTACTGCTAGTAGCCGAGATGTAAAACGCCACGTAAACGGATAAGATTTACAACTAAAGACCGTACATTTGCAAAGGGGCAAAACTAACTGGTAGAAAGTATTCCTGGTAGAAAGTGTTCGAATGCTTCAAAATAAAAAATGGCAACCAGGAACACTAAAGGTATTTCATTTCTTTAAAATGTTTTCAAGTGTTTTGCTACGTTTAAATTAATGGGTAGGATTGCGGCAAAAACTGGATATCAGAGAATAACAGTTTAATACATATATATGCTCAAATCTTATATGCCTTTATTTTTCGATATTAAATAATGCATAAAAACAGTGTTTGTAACAAATTATTTACAGAGAAGCCAATGTTTATATTGTGATAAAACAAAACGAGGAAGAGGTGCGTCTGAATTGCAAATAGCCTCGGCTTATGTAAATTTTCTTAGTAGTAATGCATTTATTCGCCTTTCTATTAACTTTAAAATTTATAAACTGTTTTTCAAAAGAAAACTCTTGAACTGAGATGTGCCTTTTACATTCAAAAAGTTATTTTAAAGTAACCAGCATGGAAATAATAACAATAGAAAACACGTTTTGTTGTGACAGTTGAAGGCCGTATTTCTTGTACGATTCAGATATAATTTATTACGTTCTCTGTGGTGGTAGAATAATTTCAAGTAAAATGATGTGGTAAGCCAATATATGAACGTATAAGAGTGCAATCATTTGCTGTAGATATTTTTAATAGATTAGTGTTTAATACTATATACAAGGTGACTAATATTGTGACCCATGTGAAAATTGCACCTACAATTTAATTTTAGCGTACATTTTTTCTCAACATTAATTTAATTGCATTGTTTTTTAACCATAAAATAAAGCAAAAGGTTTCAGCATCAAAATTAATTCCGGTGCAAATGGTTTTCATCTAGCAGCAAAAAGAGAAATATTGCTTTGTATTGGGCCCTTCTGCATTCTATGGCCCGTTTATTCTAAAAAATGTTCCACAGAACTATTTCATGCAATAAGAAAGGGATGTTGCCAACGTATTAATGGGGTTAAAAATGGAAATAACAGAAGTAAATAAATAAAGGTAACAAGCGCATAAAATTGTCATTTATGGCCAATTGGCTGCAAAAGTAGACATACTTTTTGCTGCGGGTGGATGGTTTTGACGGATTCACATAATCTCCTAATTATGTTCATATTCACTCTCGCCTATTATTCTAAGCAAGGTTTAAATGTTTAATGATGGTGTGCATATATGGGAGTTTCATACCAATATATTGTAAAAAAGGGCCGAAAAGTGTAGCGACAAATAGGGGGTGGGGAGAAAAACTAGTAAATTATTAGCCATCCGAAGTCTTTTATAACTGAAATCGTTACAAGAATTAGAAAATGGCGGGTGATGTATGTCACAAATGTCGGTCCTGAATGTTTAGTGATAACCATACTTGCCTCATGGACCCAAAATCGCCGGTTATTTCCTGGCCAGCGTCGATAAATTCTTAGGGCGTAAAAATCCTAAGTATGGCTTTCTTCGTAAGGGAATTAACCGTGAGCCCAGTGTGGTAGATATAAGGCACGTAAAAGAACCTCAAGTTTGAAAGATGGGACCTCTGAGCAAAATTGATTGGCCATTTCATGCTCTGAATTGAATGGGACGCTGATGACCTGAGCTGTTAAAATAACGTCCGTAAATAAACAAAATTAATAACAATTGTTAACAAGAGTAAGAAACACAACATATACAAGCGCAAGGAGGGGTAAGAGGTAAAGGGGAATTAAAATAACCCGGAAGTGTAAATCGAGCAAATAATGCAACAGTATACGTTTTGCATTGTATCTCAGAAATTTATAAACTTATCAATATGATATTTTTATGAGTTGTGTGCAGTTTAAGAAAAAAATCTTTCCAACTCCACCAATAGCTTGTGAGAAAACTGCATGATAATGGCACAGAGTTTTCAGCTTTTTTTTTAACAAGATTTTAATTTGGTTTAAACATTTTAAATAAAATATGTTACATTACAGAATTAAAATTTACACAGCATATTTGGTTAAGTTTTCTTAATAACTCTAAAAATTTTCATATTATTAGCTTTAAAAATTCCTCAGATACAGTGTAAAATGTATACTGTTGGATTATGTGCTAGATTTATACTTACTGCTTACCTTAAGGCAAATTTCTCTAACCAAACACGCAAACACCCAAACTAACCTGAGTAAATATTCTTTATTAAAAGGTTCCTCGTGAAATTGAAATTTACCTAGAGTGACATTAATAGGCTTTATGGTTTATGTCTATTTCCATAATTCCCTTACCGTTGTTGTTATATACTAAAATGTATGCAGTAAAATTATATAACGTTCGGCATCTCTGAAAAATAAAGATGAAGGAACCATACACAGGGCCGTCCTGGTAAGGAAAAATGGAATGTATACACTTGAACAATAGCTCCTATAGGTTATAGTACATATTTCATAAAATAAAAATATTACATTACGACAGAACAAATAAAATACGTTTAAGATATGCACAACTGAAATACAGTGTAACACGAGTAGTTAGGTTAAGAAGCGGCGAATATCATCGATTCAGGAAAATTATATATACAAGCTATAACTGATACCGGCCGTGTAAACCAATGAATTTTGAAGAAAGAAGCATTTTATAAATGTAATGGATAGGAAGAATCATAAAGAGAATAGGGATTACATGAATAATGAAAATGATTTGGGTATATCAATAAAATGACAAACATACAAAAATTACAACAGCATAACAGCTAACAATTTTTGGTAAACAAGAAACAATATGAATGGCAACTTGATGAAAGTTACATAAACCATTAGAGTTAACATTATTAATAAGTCCTCAAATTCTTGAAAATTGTATTTTAGCTACTTGCTTCAGTAAATAAAGCATTATAACAATACTAAAACAATAAATTAAGCAAAATCTGCCCATACATTTGCTATAACAAGGATAATCGCCTTACTTATACCTAAATTCGTAGTTTAGAACCAGTTGTATTAGCGGACTTTATGGTACTTTTATCAGGCTGTGGATAAACCGCTTTTTTATCGGCAAAATTAGCTAATTCTAAGTTTAGTACAGTAAATACAGAGATGATTATTTTTCAGTATCATTTGACGGCAGGAAACAAAAGCCTCCTGAGTATAGCATGTGTTTATTTTCATTAAGTTGGCTATGCTTTTACTGTATACACAGGTAAATCGATGATGATATTCTTCGATCCAGATAAAATGCATCATAAGGATAAGTTTTGAGGATTTTAATGCGAATATATTATGAAATTGATCAAGCAATTTTTGTGTATAATGCTTTTATAAAAAGGTAATAACGTTACGGATATAATGTAACTAAATTAACAATTATTAAAGAAACAGATACAGATCAAACATTTGAATATTCACAGAACTATAGCTCGCTATATGTCGAACAACTGTGCTCTTTTTGACATCTATGTTCAAAACCAAGCTCAAAAGTACAGATTTGTTTTCTTCCTTTGAAGAATACTAGTTGTTCCACTTATAGCGAGCGAATATTTAAGTGTTTTATGTGTTTCTGCTTCTTTGTTAGTTATTTTAGTTATATTGTTCAAAGTGTTACAAAGGGGAGTTGAAATTTATTAACACCACAAATGTTTGTTTAATTTGTTTTATTTATGAACGCTGTTTAACATCTCAGGTCATTAGCGTCCCATTCAATTCAGGGCGTGAAACGGCCGGTAAATTTTGCTCAGAAGCTTCTTCTTGAGGTTCTTTTACGTGCCGTAAATGCACGGCTTTACTTCCCTTCCAAAGGAAGCCATACTTAGAATTTTTACGCCCGAAAAATCCATAGATGCTGGCCGGGTTTGAACCCGAGATCTTGGGTTTAGAAGGCAAGTAAGGTTACCACTAGCCCCTCAGGACCGACACCGCAAATGCAATAAGTTATAACACGCGCGGTCACCCGCAGAAAAGAGCAGCACAGGACTGGAAATGCAGGAACCACGTACTATTGCTGTTAAATACTTTTTTTAATTCGTTTCAGCCAACTGTTATGGGCTACTGTTATTAAATGTATTTAAATCTTCTTTTATTCGTTCATATTAATAAAACTAAAAGTAAAACTGCGTGCTTCGGCACATGCATACAAAATTTGCACATCACTCACTGACGTTTCCTTTAAAAACGTAAGTCATTGTTTCTCAGTTCTTCCAGTGTATGTGGTTTAGTTTTGTAGACTCTATCTTTTGACGTTCCCTAGAGATATGAATAAAAGTAATAGGGATTAGATGTAGCCTAACTGCTTCTACCTTAAAAAGTGTCCCTGTATGAAAACATGCATGTTTCTACGTTTTGATTTATGCCCAGCTCGTTAATCGTCAACCATAATGTATACTGAATATTCTTCAAAAAAAAATAAATGCTCAAAAATAAAGAAATTAATATTCACCCAACGCAATTTTAAACATTTTTTACCTTCTCAATGAAATCTATGCATAATTAGTTTAATATTTTATCCCTATTAAATATTCATCAGTTTTTACATTATTTGACATAAGCAGTCTTTGCTATGGCTGATTATAAATGTTTCAAGCTTTAAAGGAATTATTTATAGATATGTAAAGATTTTCTGATTGAAACACACAGATCATGGGAATTTTTCGATCTAAAAAGAATGCTTTGGTATATTTGTGTACTACTAAATAGTTTAGTTAAATAGATCACTAGGACCTATAAGTAACAACTTTAGGAAACGAACCGCACTAACCTTTGCTGTTGTATTTATAACAGCGGAAGCGAGACTGTCTCGGCATGGAAGTCTGAAAATGAAGCTGAAACAAAACGATACTTAACAAAGCTTTCCGACATCGAAGACCTCAGCACCTTCCCTGAAAACGGTACAGGAAATGAGGAATGGCTGCGATGGTTCCAGGAGAAACAACTAAAAGAGGAAGAGAGGCTGCAGAGAATCCGAGAGGAAGAAGATCGGAAAAGAGAGGAGAAGGAAGAAAGATTAAACCGAGGCGCTAAAGCATACCAACAATGGTTGCGAAAGGTAGCAGAAGAGGAGCAGAAGAGGAAGAAAGCTCTAGAAAAGGAGAAGTTTCTGTTTCTCCAAAGCAAGACATACGAAAAAAAACAAACGAAAGAGGAAAGCGAGAAAGCATTCAACAATTGGCTGAAGAAGAAAGCTCAACTAGATAAAGGTTAACACATATTTATTATTGTTTCTACTTTTCTTTTCTCCTCCAAGATATTTGATAGAAATAGAGCGATGGCAGATTTTTTTGAAGTTCGCAGTATGTTCAAGTCTTAACGTAATTCTTTGTTATTTCTAAATTAATATGGAAAATTAAAAATTCGCTTCATTTTCTACAGATATCAAGATATAGACTGTACACTTGCTTCTCAATTCTTAAAGATGCTTCTTTCCATAAATTTGATATATTATGTTCCTCTTCTTCCTTACGTCTCCCATATCATTCTTTCTTAATGCCTCTTGAATCTTCGAAATTGAACTTATACTTCATTTTATATTTTATTGAAATTAAGCAATTTTTATGAAAACATTACCTTCATTTAGTGAGTGTATCCTAAACCAAAACTGTAATATCCACCTTTCCTTTCTGTCGGTCCTGGTGGTGTAGTAACCATACTTGCCTTCTAAACCCAAGATCGCGGGTTCAAATCCGGCCAGGATTGATGGACGTTTTTGGGCGTAAAAATCCTAAGTATGACTTCCTTCGTAAGGGAAGTAAAACCGTGGATCCCGTGTCGTACATTTGCGGCACGAAAAAGAACCTCAAGCCTGAAAGAAGAGGCCTCTGAGCAAAATTTATCCGCCGTTTCACGCCCTGTTTTGAATGTGACGCTGATGACCTGAGATGTTAAAGAGCATCCGTAAATAAAACAAATGCAACTCAACAAAGCACTTTTCCTTTATTTTCTACCCTCCTGATTTCATTGAATACAACACAACTGGGCCAAAGCCAATATGTAAAATCCTCTAAGAATGATATAAACTTTTCCCCAGCCCCTTCCTTTCCCTAACCTCTACTACATACATCATGTTTGTTTCAACTATAACCGTATAAATTCGCTCTAGTTAATCTATTGGTATCTTAGACAAGCACTTGTCTCATTCATTGCTAGCCCCCCCCCCTTATGCAATACACTTTTATACGTTCCATCCATCCATCATTTCTACTCCATTCCTCATATCTAAATTTACAAATGTCTTTACTACTTTAATTTTACTGCCTTCCACTCATTTTTCGGCTTTTTAAAACTTACTTCCTTTCTGAAATACATTTGGATTTGTATTTATTCACTCCAACCCCAATTCTTACAATATATAGCTTCTACCTATAAAAAGGAAAATGGAATATATTTATTATTAGTTGTGAGGCTAAATTAATTGTCTTTTTTTAAATCATATATAACATCTCAATAAATACATTAAATAGAATTATTCTTAATTTATACCCTTACCTTAGACCTGTAGTATTTGGAACTAGTTTTATTTCCTAACTTTTACGGCATTTAACACAAAAGTTATTGTAAATATGTAATATCTGCCAGTGCATTCACAAACTTTTACTTACTCTCTTAGCCAGTCTATACATAGTGCCAAATGCCTTTTCTAGATCTGAAAAAAAAAAATTATTAACTAGTTCTTTTAATGCTTAAACGTTTATCTACAATTGATCATGAAATTATTATCTGTTGTTCTTCATCTGCAAAATTTAGACTGAAACTGTTCATCCTCATTCTCCGCCCTATTCTGTAAATGTCTTGCTAGAACCTTCCCCATAAACCTCCATAACTGGCGGAATCATTCGATCACCGTTACTTTTAAATTACGGGCACTACCATAACCTTCCTACACTGTTCAGGAATTCTACCTCCAAAACCACATTAAACACTCTTGTCATATATATATATATATATATATGTGTGTGTGTGTGTGTGTGTATGTGTGTGTGTGTGTTTATGGTGTCTTTAATGTAAAAATGTAATAATATAGTCTTTATTAACTAAACATTTAAGGAAACATATATTGGTCTGACATCGGTTTAATATTTTTATGATGTCAGGTGTGAAACAGTGCCTTCTGAAGAAACATTAGTGGATTTATAGCATGTCATTTAATTTTTTAGATAGTAAAATTACGCAATTTTAATTTGAAATGTTCTTGCATTAGCACTGTTTGAAAATTCTCCGCACTTCCTTTTACATGCTGTATGCTACCTAGAATGTGGGAATGTAATCCAGGAAACGAATCCACTGAAAAAAAAAATGTTTGTTAAACAATATTTAATACAGAATTCTACAAATTTTTATCTGTTATTTATTATCGCTCTGACTTCATTGGTCTTCTCGCGACGTCTGTAGATTGAACGTGAATTCTGTAGGTTTAAGTCTCTAGTTATGCATAAAATGAAATTAAATATAATGGATTAATGGTGATGCAAATGAACTCCGAATCCTTAGTCCTCGGCGTCATGAATCTATTTGGCATTTACGTTCTTAAGATAGGAAAAACTCTGAAAAAAAATCTTGCCAAACAACTTGACCTGATCGGGAATCGAACCCAGGACCTTCGGATTAGTAGTAGCAAAGGCTCACTAGACCACGGAGGCCCTTATAAATCAATATGCACTACAGGAGAAATATAAGAATTAAGCAAAAGAGAAAAATAAATACAAGACAAATACGAAGAGCAATTGGGGAGAAAGATAAAATGAGACAAAGAAAGAAAAAGATATTCATCAGGCTACTGAAGAAAAGAATCCAGTTTTGTTTGTGATTGATTGATTTTTAAGCTGTACTATTCCAACTGGTGAAATATATATTTGTTATAAAAGAAATTTGAACTAAACTAATTTTACCAAATCTGTCTATAAACTAGAAAGTTGTATGTAGCACGTAGGTCAAGATGATAGAAATGCATATAAAGCCGGTGACAGCATGGTCGAATTCCTAATTGTATCGAATTATATCGAACAGAATAATAAAACTTAATAGTGTTTGTAAACTTATTTAAAGTTTAAAATTGTAAAAGTTCATCAATCCAACTTAATTCCCTTATGGCGGAACAAACTCAAAATGAGATAGACGCTATATGCATTCACATATAGAATATGGGAAGAAAATAGCCTTGAACTCTGATTTCATTTACATCTCTTTTGAGATATAAATGAAATATTTCAAGTCTTTCAGAAATAACCGGAAAACGCTATAACGTAAGGCAAATGGAAACACGTAACTTAATAGATGGTAAATCTTTATTTATAGAAAAAAAATTCCTTAAATATGAAAGGAGAGAAGTTTCATGCAATGCGCCGGTATAGAAGAAATCCCCCAATATTTTCTTCTATAAAACGTACAAAAACAAAAGAGAATACAAACAAGGACACACAAGACAGAATAAAAGATATTCACGAGATATTTAAACTCCTATACTGAAGCTAGTCTACACAAAGGCTCCTGAGATATCAACTAGTAATAAAAGGACTTAGTGTCTCTCATACAAAAGATTCAAAATAACATTTTTTGGAAAAATGAAAATAAACTGGCCACTATAAATCAAAATATATGCAGAAACTAACTGTTTATATGTTTTCAAGCCTGTAAAAGTATAATGCATAAACCAATAAAAATTTGAACAGATATTTCTCAGTAAAGAAATGTCTTAGTATTCAACTGGAATGGGGATATAATGCAAGTAAGAATTATTATGTTCCTCATAATTATTTTTTCATGAAAAAACATTTAAACTTATAACAAGCCTTTAAAACGATAGAATATGCATGAAGCATTTTTCGATTGTGCGCAATTGAATAATAAACAACCAAATACCAAATTTAAAAAGCAATATTTAATCAATTTACACATAGGTTTTCCTTTTGACTTATATTTAGATTCAGCTATGTTGAATATATGTTAAATTTGTCTTTTAAAACATATGACGGCACATCCACAATGTAGGTCAGACGTTGCAAAACTTGAACCTAAGATCGTAACAAAAATACCGTCCCGCAATACAGCAGGAGAGGAAGTACACATGCTTGCTGCACTGTAAGATTTGTCCGTGAAAGAAATACAGACGTACAGTACGAAGTTGCCTTTATGTCTTCCAGTAGCTGCTGTGAATAATGCGGACTAAAGCTTATCGAAATTTAAATACCTATTATCTGGGTGCAGTAAATGCACATGTTATGTATTATTTGCCTATTATTCATACCCATTTTCATATTAATAGCGGTTCCGAACTACTTTCAAAATTGTTTATTTGTTTCAGATAGATAAATGTATTTTCCATAAAAACAATACTTTTGGTTACTTTGTTTTGTACTCAGGAAAGAAAATATTTGCATCATCAGGCAGTCAAAATTTGGAGATGAGACATAATTGGCGAGTGTCAACTATGCAATTAAATTTCATTTATGATACTTTGGATGCTGTTACAATGTTCATTTCAAAAACAGACTAACTACAAATGTACATTGAAAAGTATATTGCTGCAATCGTTGCAAACGAAGGGCCCGAGACATGAATATGTTGAAGGATCATGTGCTTAAACACATACAAACCGTTAGCTGCACATTTCTATTCAGATAAGGTAATTGACACCTCTCTTCCGCAGCACAAACGAAATACTTTTCGTCCTGTTCTTCAGGAATACATGTTTTCTTAGTTTTTATTTGTGTATGATGAAGCTCGTTCGTCAGTATTGCATAGTAAAGAAGAGTGTGTAAGGGAAGGCTTTTTTGTTACCGTTCTGGACTTGTGTCGCGAGACCGGTTTGTCGTGTCTGATTCAGGTCTTGATGGGTTTTAACAACAGGAATATTGATTAATTTTTACATAATGGAACATTAAAAGTGACAATTCCTATAAACGTTTCTTTAATTTCAGGGAAGAAGCGCTATGAAGAAGAACAGAATAGAAAAAAGGAAGAAGAAAAGAATTTACGAGCTGTAAAGAGCAAGGAAATATTTATCAACTGGAACGAGAAGGCCAAGTCGAAGCCCAAACCATTACCTGTTGCACTGTCTTACTTTGTTGGTAAGTAGCACCTTTCGTTTTCTTAATGTTTGCAATCCTCCATTTTCAGATTCGTTCATTTGCTCCTTGTTTGTGCTAAAATGTACATTTGTATAAGCTCTGTGCTTAATAAAAGTTAATAGTGTTAAGAAAATGGAATTCCAGTCAGAAAATAAGTTTACAAATTATTATTCTTCTTCTTCGTCTTCTTCTTGTTCTTCTCCTGCTCCCTTACACCAATTGCAAAGTAAACGATTAGGTTAAGTCACTAATTTACTAATTAATTTTAAGAGTTTGATGAAATTATGGAAGATGTGTTTCCTATGGAAAGAGCAGGTCTAAATTAGTAACCACAGAGAAAGATAGTGCGCGGGATCTATTGTTGCAGCTGCAGCAACATGTTAACTTTGGTTGTGCGCTCGCTGCTTATGTTCTAAGATGGAGGTGACCCGAGAGCATTTTTGTGCAATAATGATAAGTGTGGGCTGAGCCAACAATAATGTCTTGAAAAATTATAAAGAACTGTCTCATGCTCTGCTTAATTTACATATCAAAGTCTATAACTGGTTTGCAGAATTTTGACGAGGAAGATTAACAAAATAGTGACAGATGAATATACCGCTCGTGAATAAACCATAGTGAAAACGATCTATGAGTTACTTACAGGGAGATAAAGGAGTGTCCAAAACATTCATTCGACGCAGATGTCAGAAATTATGAACAATTATCTTCATATGAGGCAGCTTTATTGTTGTTCGGTTCCACAACCTCACAGAAGAACAAAAAGCAGCAAAAGTAGAATGATGCCAGGAAATGGCTTGTCGTTTCGATAATGGCAACTCCCGACGTGTCCACGATAAGCTGAAGAGCGCAGGATTTACAAATACGATCTAAAATCAGAGAAGTTGGCAACCCGGGTCTTCCCAGGAAAAGGATAACCGATGTCGAAGATAGGGCAGAAAGTGCAAAAGTGGCCACATTGCAATCATTCCACTCCAGGATCAAAAAGCAATCACTGCCCATTGGTACAACACAGTTTGCCTCTTCATGGTCTTCAGAACACTAAGACTAGTCTTAGACCGGTTAGAAATCTGGTTTGCAAGGACTGCTGCTTTACCTAGACAATGTCTCTGGGCGCATCGTTTTCAAACTATGGAATTTTTCCAAGAATTGGGAATCTTACAGTTCATATCTGGCTCCAAGTAACTTTTCCCTGTTCTCAAACGCCAAGAGGCCATCACTATTAGATTGTTGCATGCTACGAAGTTGGTACATATGCCACATTGTACCGAGAGTAGGAGAGACCACTTCGAAAATAAATAGTCAGAGTGGGTAGATTATGGCTTTCCATTTAGTGTAATTCCGAAAATGAAATAGTTACCCTAGAAATAATGGATGTTTTACACTGCCCATTCATCTCATGTAAAATATACCAGAATGAACATAATTCTAGAATTTTAATTTTTACTTCCAAAATTATCAAAGCAATAATAATCTGCTCTTTCAACGATTGTGGAGCAGGAATTAAAGGGTGCGGGGGCGTAGTTGTATGTTGTTGACTGCTGGGTTGATCGTGGTTTCGATGTCTCGGCCGGGCTGCTCGCTGATGACGTCGTTTGCTCCAATTCTGTTGAATTTTATCTCAGGGTCCACTGGAGTGTTTCGGGATCAGTATAGATCCACGGGAACGAGAAATGTGTTGCCCAAAAATACACAAGGTTGACTTGTTTAAAATATTTTATTCCCATGTAAAGTACTTCCTAACCGTTCGCCGCTGACTTCGCTACTCACCTAGACTGACTTCCTGAGTGAATATCTGGATGTCTGAATGTCCCTCTGAATCTATGAATGTGTGAGTGTAAATCTGTGAATGTATTTCTACTGAATGTCTAAATGTGAATCTATGAATGTCCGACTTCTACGAGTGTGAAATGCGCCTCTGAATGTGTCTCTACCGGATGCGTGAATTCTTTGAGTGCCCCTCTGACTTCTGTACTCTAGTTTTTCTACTACATCGCCACGCCTTTCGCTAAATTAAATTCCCTCGTATTTTATCTATTTCTGTGTTAAATGTTCATCATTGGCTAGAATTATTCTTTCCCCCCTGATCTAACGTCTTCCCACGAACTTGAATTTTCCCAGAACAAGCTGTCATAAATTTCGGCCCTTTCCTTACACTCTGATTTGTATTGAAAATCTTTTGCCTTGCTTAGTTTGTAGATTCCTAAATGTTCCTAGAGATTAAGCACGTGTGTTTTCGGCTTTCCTGTAATAAAACATTTTCGTCTCCGTTCTGACATTTTCATTTTCTCTTAAAATATTTTTAAGTCTGACTTTGTTAAATACTGTCCCGTTACGGCCACATGTTTCTCTTATTGTCAACTCCTAAGTATTTCCCGGGTAGAAGGTTCGTGACCTAACAAAAGATAGTTTACCCTTTCTTCAGCCTTGTCTAAGGAGCGGTCAGAGAGTGGAGAGGCGTCAGGTATACATTCTCTTTCTAACATGTTTTACACAAAATATATACAAAACCCTTTTGTGAAATACCATTACCTGTTAAATGACATACAAATTACAAATTATTTCTATTCCTGTTATACCTATCTCAAAATGATTTTCTTATATATATATACATAACAATTGTCCTTATCAAATATAATGCCTTTATAAATATAACTCTGCAGCCTTTTAATTAAATTAATAAAGGCAGCCTTATTTCCGGCTTCAAATGCCCCTGTAATCAGATTTTGTTGTGGTAACACAACAAAATATGAATACACAGTCCCGTGAGATTATTACTATCTTGTTATTGCAGAGTTATATTCTTATTATTCTTAATATTATATTAACACACTTGAATCGAATTGATTTTCTATCTGTGACACATATATTTGACTTTGAGCCTTTTGTTCATTTTCTTTATTGTTCTTGGCTCTGATATGAGTGTTATTTTTTTATGAGTTATACATTTAAATTTAATCTAAGCTTTTACACACAAAATTTTGAAAATATATATTTTAAATGTTTATGGTATTATCTGTGTAGCTGATACGATTTGCATTTTGTCTTTTACATTTACAACTATTTGCACTAAGAAAGATTCACTGCACTTTTTATTTATTTAATTTTTTGTTCCACTTCACTTGCTTTTCACTTAGCACCTTTGTTCGCGTATCAACGCCACTGCTATACCATCTTACATTTTTTTCATATGAATTATATTCTAGCATGCGAATGTTTATTATTTACAATACCCTGAGTGTTTCTGCAAGTTAGCTTCCTTATAATCTATTCTTATATTATGTAAATTATCTTATTCAATTACTGATGCTAATTACAGTCTGAATACTGAAATTTTTGGTTGTTACTCAAATAAACAAGTATATATCCTAACTAATTTATTCAGTGAACTTTTTGAAATTAATCCTTAAAAGTATTACATCACATATATTACATGAAATTTGTTACAATTACAGTTTATTCAAATGCATTTAACCCAATAGCTACACCTACATCATACCTAATTTAACGAAATTATTCATGACGGTCTGTTCTTCGATTATTATTTTTACCAAAATATTTCAAAGCACAATCATGTTGTTAAATTTTGTATTTTCAATCTTTACTTTATTAATTGACAACCAGATAACCTGTAGTACGTAAAGAAATTATATTTGCAATCCGTTCGTAACTTTATATTTCAATAAAATACACATTGATGGACATTCTATAGCCTTGCGTTTTCTAATTGGTTTTAACTACATCACTTATTAATCATTGGTCATATATTTCATAAACTTCTAATTTGCTAAATAACTTTACTTTTAATCAATCATCCATTACAAACCTTATAAGACACTTAATAACATTACAGGTAACATACATGATTCTATTCGTATATCTATATGGGAGAATTTTCCATCCCATTTCACAGCGCAATTCACTACAGATTTTAACTACATTACTATTCATTAGATATCTTGGATCGTTTTATGAAGCTACCTTAGGTAAACGCTACGATACACGAGAATTATTCATCGACGAATTCATTATCTTCGTTATCTACTTAATTCATTAATTCATTTTCTCCCTTATTATTATTTATCCTCTTTCTCTATTCGCTTTATCATAATTCATTATTTTCCCTCTACTTTTAACCGTAGGATTATTATTAATATATTTCTTCTCGTTACTTGGTTCACTTTTCTTTCTATTACCCCTATCTGCTTCCTTATTGAACGTCACCAAGATATATAATTTTAGCTACTTATTCGTTTATCTTTCTTTAGCATGCTTCTGCTTATTCGATTATTTCTTAAACTCTCTAATTTCAATCATTTTCCTATAAGTTTCCCTCTGTAATGTTACTAATGTCTTATCAAACTTTGACTTTATATTGAATTCCCTTTGGCCTGATTTATCTTATTTCGTTACTCTCTTAATTCGCCATGATTACAATATTATTACCTATTTCCCTATGTAAGGTCACTAATATGTTTTATTAAACCTTCATCTTATTTTGAATTTTTTTTCACTTGATTGCAATTATCTTATCTCTTTACCCTTTTAATTCACAATTACCTATTTTCCTGTATGATTTCTTAACGTTAATATTTTATTTCCTAAAATTTACGCACCTTGCAATATTAATTTTTTTTTGACATAATTACAATTACTTTATTTCTTTACTCATTTAATTTATAATTATTGATCTTTATATCTGGTTGCTTGGAGTTATTAACTTATTTTATTTTCGTCACATGTTTTCCTTTTGTACTGAATTTTCTTTGAGATTTTTGTAATTATTTAATTCTGTCCTGAAACTATTGGTTTTTTTTTTTTTATAATTTATTTTCCTACTAATTCATGTGTCCTATAATTAACCTGCTTGCTTGTTTCTATCCCTAATACTGTTCGTCTTACAATACTTTTACATTACTTAACTATAAAATTGTATTAGCTTTCCTATCTTCTCTATCTTATGTTTATATTTATTTACATTCTCAACCTTATATCAATCAGGTTATTCACCCTACTTTCTTTTTACATTCTTGTATTGATTTCTCTCTGGGATCCGAGTTGAACGTTAATACTCCATGGGGGTCTCCATTCGCGTGGCTCGGTCCTGAGTTCCGCTAATTGTTCTTTCGCGAATTCTGAGGGATTCTGAACACTTGCATTTATGCAATTTATTTCGGCTTGGGGTTTCGCAATTTTTGCCTCATAATATTTACCTAAGTATTTCTGAAACAAAGAGACTTGTGCCCCTGTCCCGTGATGTCTTTGGATCGAATCCTGATCACTACTTTGTTTTCTCTCTGATTCTTCTTGACACATTACCTGCTCCCGGTTTATGCCTATCTCGAGTATTTGATTTTGTTCTCCTTCTATTTCTATGCCTGTTTCCTCATTACTTATCGTTTTCCCCTCTAGTTCTAGTTGACTATTATTTATTTCCCCTAGGTTCTCGCTATCATCTTTCTCGACCTCTATTTGCTGTCTATCAAATCTAAGTTCCCCGGAATTTTCTTCTAGTTCCCTTTCTAATTCTATGCTTGTTTCTTTACCACTTATCGTTTTCTCCTCTAGTTCTAGTTGACTATTATTTATTTCCCCTAGGTTCTCGCTATCATCTTTCTCGGCCTCTATTTGCTGCCTATCATTTCCAACTTCCCCGGAATTTCCTTCTAGTTCCCTTTCTACATCTATACAAGGTTCAACGTTTATTTCTTGGTCCTGTTCAAGACTGCTAGCCTGCTCACTTTGTACATTTTGAGTTAAATTATTGCTAACTACGCCACTGGTTTCTATCTGAGACTGCTTTATTCTGATGTCTTCATTTTCTTTTATTTTATCTGTGGTTGCCTGGCCCTTCTTTAACCTATCAATAAGTTCTGCCTGGGAGTTTTGAAATCCCTTTTTAATTTCTGCATGGTAGTTTTGAAATTCCTTTTTAAGTTCTGTCTGGCCTTTTTCTAACCTATCGTTAAGTTCTGCCTGGGAGTTTTGAAATTTTTTAAGTCCAGCATGGTAGTTTTGAAATCGGATCAACTTGAACTGATTAATTAATGCTTCGAACTTGTCCTCTCTAATATCGTAATTCACCTCTTTTTGACTAGCCTTTGTAGCTTGGTTTGCTTCCCCATTCTGACTATTCTCTAATTCTATTCTATTTTCCTCCATAACTATTTCTTCCTCTATTCTATTCTGTTTTGCCATCTTTTCTTATAGTTCTCTGTGTTCACTACTAAACTCTCTACTTAACATTTAATTCCCTACTGTAATATTTTCAGCCATGTTGCTGCTTACTACTTAAAATCTATCACACAATGTCTAATACAACTTTCTAACTAAATTAAATAATTATTTCAGTCTTTTATTTCTACCTTTATTCTCTGCTCTCCCAATAGTCGGCGGCATGTTGTTCGTGTAGTGGCTCCTCGTTCGAAGTTCTCGCAATGATGTCCAGTTACCAGTTCCGTCGTATCTGCTCGTAAACCTTGTGTTTACGGTCGGTCTCTCTGCGATGTCGGCCGGCTATCCACTTGGGCTGCTCGATGTAGCTCTTCATGATGTCCACTATTCTCCTACGGTTGTGTAGCAAGCAAAACTTTCTGGTTCCTTCTTGGTGTCGTCTGCGGCTGCTGGGCTGATGTCGTCCGCTTCTGCTGGGCTGTTGTCCGCTTCTCGTCTCCGTCTACGAGCCTCCACGTTGGGATGCCATCTGGAGCAGGAATTGGGTGCTCGGGGGAGTAGTTGTATGTTGTTGACTGCTGGGTTGATCGTGGTTTCGATGTCTCGGCCGGGCTGCTCGCTGATGACGTCGTTTGCTCCAATTCTGTTGAATTTTATCTCAGGGTCCACTGGAGTGTTTCGGGATCAGTATAGATCCACGGGAACGAGAAATGTGTTGCCCAAAAATACACAAGGTTGACTTGTTTAAAATATTTTATTCCCATGTAAAGTACTTCCTAACCGTTCGCCGCTGACTTCGCTACTCACCTAGACTGACTTCCTGAGTGAATATCTGGATGTCTGAATGTCCCTCTGAATCTATGAATGTGTGAGTGTAAATCTGTGAATGTATTTCTACTGAATGTCTAAATGTGAATCTATGAATGTCCGACTTCTACGAGTGTGAAATGCGCCTCTGAATGTGTCTCTACCGGATGCGTGAATTCTTTGAGTGCCCCTCTGACTTCTGTACTCTAGTTTTTCTACTACATCGCCACGCCTTTCGCTAAATTAAATTCCCTCGTATTTTATCTATTTCTGTGTTAAATGTTCATCATTGGCTAGAATTATTCTTTCCCCCCTGATCTAACGTCTTCCCACGAACTTGAATTTTCCCAGAACAAGCTGTCATAAATTTCGGCCCTTTCCTTACACTCTGATTTGTATTGAAAATCTTTTGCCTTGCTTAGTTTGTAGATTCCTAAATGTTCCTAGAGATTAAGCACGTGTGTTTTCGGCTTTCCTGTAATAAAACATTTTCGTCTCCGTTCTGACATTTTCATTTTCTCTTAAAATATTTTTAAGTCTGACTTTGTTAAATACTGTCCCGTTACGGCCACATGTTTCTCTTATTGTCAACTCCTAAGTATTTCCCGGGTAGAAGGTTCGTGACCTAACAAAAGATAGTTTACCCTTTCTTCAGCCTTGTCTAAGGAGCGGTCAGAGAGTGGAGAGGCGTCAGGTATACATTCTCTTTCTAACATGTTTTACACAAAATATATACAAAACCCTTTTGTGAAATACCATTACCTGTTAAATGACATACAAATTACAAATTATTTCTATTCCTGTTATACCTATCTCAAAATGATTTTCTTATATATATATACATAACAATTGTCCTTATCAAATATAATGCCTTTATAAATCTAACTCTGCAGCCTTTTAATTAAATTAATAAAGGCAGCCTTATTTCCGGCTTCAATTGGTAATTAAAGATTATATATAATTAGTATTCTTGTTTCTGTATCGGCAGATAACGTGCTATCGTACAAACTAATTTGTCCAGATTTAAGTTTAAAGTTAGCATTAAGATAGAAATTCCATATTTAACTGGCACAAATTCACCTCTTTTTGATATGATTGCTACGTTTGCAGCGGCTAACTTCTAACTATATCCAGTATGTGAGCTTTTTGGTGAGATACTGAAAAATATGAATATAGTTAAAACGACAGATTTGTGGAATCCCCATATTAACTACCTGAGAATTGGTCTTATTTTCTTGCAATGAACAACTGAACGCGTATTGCAATAAACTAAGGCCAGAACTTTTATGTTTTAAAAATTAAAATATTTATTTTGTGTGCAAAACTGCCAATGAAATTTAGTTCAAAATTAAAAAAAATTATACCATTTTTTTTTTCAAAAAAATAAAAAAGTTAACAGTAAAATGAATATTGGAAGTCACTAATTTCAGCTAAGCGTCACATGTAAAATGTTGCTTGCAGTTGCTGTGTATAACACATGTCATCATCAAATTCCTTGCCGTTATCACAGAACAATACATTGTATTAAGCATCGTTCTATATCACTAAGAGGCACAATCAAATTCATTTAAGTTTTGGCCTTCCAAAACTTGAACGATTTTTAAAGGTTTGGTAACCACAGTTTTTTTTAAACTTATCCTTAATTTTTCCTTATATCTTTCATTTTATAGAGCCTCAGATAGTATTAAGCTGCCTTTCAACATGCCGAATTTTAACTGAATTAATTACTCAATAAGTCTACAGCAGTTCCTAGTTTATTTATTTGAGTGGATCAAGAAACCGAAATTATCAGATATGAAGGCCTAGTACATTTTTAATTCTGAATACTTCAATTGCTGAAGCGCCTTTGCACATTTAATTTACTATAGAGCTAAATACTTCAAAATTATCTGCATGATATACCATGGCATTAAGCTATGTACTCCAAAGAGTGACTATGGGTGTAGAAAGCAATGGATGATAAGATTTTTTTAATGGTGATTTTACAAAAACCTTTGCTTCCATTCAACGTGAGATTGTTTATATAGAATTCGGATTGTGTCACACAATCTCTGTAGGGCGTGAGTGACACACGTAACATGAATTACCTTATTGTAACTAATACAAGACCTTCAGCAACTTTCTTCGTGTATGTCGCGGTGTCTATAGTTAGAAGCAATATATTCATATCTCACACTATTCTGCCATAAGATGTGAAAAGTAACCTTAAACAGCCCAACTATGATTCATGACTTTCATATGTTATTTCTTTACAGGCTAACAACATATTTTGTTTGGAAATGATTTCGTCATTTTACTATAAAACTACTATTACATTTCCAATTTTTGTACCTGATATCGATAGTTTCTTCAATGTTTATTTTTTTATTTTTATTTTATTTATTTATTTATTTTTTTTAATTTTCTGTGTTGACCTAGTGATCTTCGTAGAGCTATGGAAGATACTTTTTCCTTATTCTTGTTCGTAAGAAAGTTTCTGTGGTTAGATACTGTTAATCTTATAAAGGAAAATGACAGTTGAAACAAATTTGAATAATAACTTTGAACTACTTGGAATGTTGGAAGATGTGGATGATATTGGTTCTCTTGCAAGAAATTGCTTTGACGAAACATGTGACGTAGTTACGATATGTTTTCTTCCTGAAAATGTTATATTATATTAATATTAATGTGCACTTACAAATATCACACAGTAATTTTCTAAACTTACTGCTGCTAATTTAACTTGAGGCATTTTTAATTCACACAGCTAAACTGCACACACTTATGCCATCTGCTCCACTGTTTCTGACAAACCAACAGGCAAAAGTTCTCAACTTAATGCATTGTACAACTAGAAATTTCTTCCGGGTTATGCTGTGGTCTGCTGGAGATGACAGTTCCAGGGTTTCGTTCACAACTGCGACGGACATCTTCAATGACGTGGACGAAGTCTCTCCGTCAGGTATCGCTGTTTTGTACTGCGAGTGCCCTCCGCTGATTGGTGCAGAGTGGGCAGAGGTCGGGCGGCTGGTGGGAGGGACCTGGCCTCTTGCTGTTCTAGAACTCTCATCTCCAGAGGTCATGGCATAACAGTCCGGATTCTAGTTATATTTGCGAATTCGGCAGTGAAATCCTACGTTCTCTCAATGCATTGTGTCACTGCTTACAGAAACAGAAGAAGCACACTCATGAACAATGAGGTCACTTTAGAGCAAATATATCCTGGGATTGGATTTATTTCTTTCTGGTCTATGCACGTGAAAGTGAAGCATTACTACCACTAGTAGGAGAAAAATAATTTATATTCGCATTGAATACTTTCAAGATAAAAGGTTATGTTGTAAACGTTAATAGAGTGGAGAAAATATATTAAAATATATATTTATAGAAAAAATATCCAAAATACTTATTGAAATAACTTTTTGTTAAATATGTGATTTTATTGAAGTACATTTTGAATTTACACCACACCTAAACTAACCTCGATCGAAATAGTAAACTTTTGAATTAGAATTTACACGTTGGGAGGAAAAAAAAGTCTTTATTTACATAAATTTCCGGATTCTAGTAACAACATACTGCAATGTATGTACTGCATTATGATGTTTCAGCTCTTTGAATGACATTACGGCAGGACTACTCTTCTGAATGAGTAAAAAACTCATGGGAACTTGTATCTCTAGAATAAGTCATCAAAACAAACCTATGGTTCACATTTATTATTATTATTATTATTATTATTATTATTATTATTATTATTATTATTTCGTCGTCGTCGTCGTCGTGCTTTATTATCTGGCTCTAAAACTTTCATGCAAATGGTAATGTTCGTGATCAAATATCTACTAAATACACTGGATAACCTATTAATTTTATTTACCAAAATATTTTATTGCTAAGAAAGAACGTTTTCATCCTTTTTATTCTTTTTAAACTGGATCAAAAATTACAATGCATTGCAAAATGTTAGAAAAATGCTCTATAAATGGTAAAACTTTGACTTGGAAATTTAGGGATTTAAGCAATATCTCATATCGAAATTATGATGCATGATGAGAAAAACACTTAAATGTTCAAAGTCTATGAGATAAGTCGATATTTTTAGTACCCCCAGAAACAGTTACTTCCTATTCTAAACCCTTTTCTTTATTATGATGTCGTGGGACAATGGTCCCAAATAAATCTACCGTATCAATATAAATGTCCTCGTCAGACAATGCTTTCAAAAACACATGGTCTTTTTTATAAACCTTATCTCTCGTGCGATGTTTTACTAGGCTACAAGGCATACCAAAGCTGACGGCGACCGTACTCCAACTCGCTTTCTGAACCTATTTTCTGTTGGTCTCATGGCAATAAACACTCGTTCGGAGATACTCAAATAGTTCACTCTAGAGCGTGTAAAAGATATTTTAAATAACAATTCAATTCGTCCTGTGCATGCGTAATTTATTTGCAGTTTTCTGGCTTCCTTCCAGAACTGCAAGATCACAGACTTTCTTTAAGTACTCTATATTTTTCAAAGTGACAGTATGAATGTCAATGCCTGCAGAATATAAATGATAATGAATAATTGTTAATTTAGCATTTCATTCAGAAAATGTTGAAACACTCCCTCTCTCTTAACTGTCTGAGAACAACATATTCTTTGTCATTCTTGTTAATTCATTACAGGTAATTCCAATCCTTATGAAGGACGAATACAGTGCAATCCGATCGCCTGGCAAAACTAATTAATTCTTAGTTAATCAAAACTCACCACAACGTAATATGGAACGTATATAGTATGTAGTATTTTGGATGACGGAAGCAAAATTAACAGAGTGTATCATCTTAAGGATAAACTTTTTCTATCAAATGTGAACATTGTGATTGTCTTTGTTAAATAAAAGTGCAATGTAAAGACTGTACAACTGTAATTTAGCAAAAAACTTGAAATATTATGTTGGGAAGGCGTCAATCTGTGTTTAAAATATATTTTTACAAAATGAACCCTTAAGAACATGCTTTAATATAAATTATTTCTCTCAGTTTTTAATTCTTATTTTCTTTCAATATTTTAATTTTGTAGTTTAAAATAATGAAATGTTAATGTTTTTATTTTTTATTTATTTATTTATTGCGTTCCTTTTGTCTTTCTAGACATGTACTAATTTCGCCTTCCTTGAGATTCGTTGTAACAGCAAATTAAAATATAAATTTCAAGATGGTGGGTGATGCTCTTATTGCAAACGTTGACTTTATCGAGTTAAGTATGCTTAGGAGGAGAAGGTTAAAGAAAAAAACAAGGCAATAGTAGAATAAGAGTATTAAAGTTCGGCTATGAAAATGAGCAAAATATTCGAGAATTGATTTGTTGAAAAACTATTGCTATCAGTTTAATTTTGCAGTTGAAATATTATATAGGCCAAATGCCAAAATAGTTCCTTTTTCTTAACTTTAATCGTAACATTCATTATCTATCAACAGATGTTGCTCAGAATTTAATTCTTTATGTTGTGCCAACTGCAAAATTGATTTCATATAAATTCTAATATATTTAATTGGTACTATTAGTTATAAATTAACTTGTTTTAAACACTTTCTATTTCTTGATTACAGAGTACTTTCCAATTTTTGAACATCACTTGCCTAAAACAAAGGTCATAATTTTAACAATCTTTGGCGCATTTTATTTTTTTTTCTATTTTAATGGTAAAAATGTCCAATTCCATTTGTTCTGTATTTCTTGTTTTTTATGTTATATTCATACACAATGTCTCACAACTAAACCCCTCAAATAAACCTTTCTTATTCAATAGAACATTAAGATATAGTATGCCATCTTACAAATGTCTGTAAAAATTCAAAGACAATGTAAATGTATATGGTTTTTACAAAGTTAACTCAAATATCTTATTAAAAATTTTAAAGGAACTATAAAAATTGGCACACTCTTTCTAGCACTCTTATGAACATCTGAATTCGTAGAATTTTAAATATTTTCAGTGGCACTTTCAAAAACTATGCATATATTTAAGAATATTCGAAAGATTAACGACCTAAATTGGTGGCAAAATAAAGAGAGAAATTCAAAACGAATGAAGAAGGTGAGAAAATAAAACAGCTCGAATACAGGAATTCCCAGGAAATTCGAGAGAGTGAGCCACCCTAACTAAGTCTCTGTTTCATAATCTCAGGCAATATCCAGATAACAAAACTTAATTCCATTATCAAATATAGCTTTTAATTTCCACTATACTCAGCTTTAAAATTAAAAAGAAAAACAAACATTCCAATATTAATTAACGCAATTAGACTTTAGTTGTTTGCACTTTCACTGAGTAATGTGAAGTATATTGTATAGTTGGTACCAACCGTGTAACTGTACAAACTGGGCCACGTATACCGCGCCCTCACTCTGCTAAGCATTCGCTATTTGATATATTAATTGATATTGTTTGGCCTTCAATGGACGCACAATTCTCAAGTCTGGAACTAAAGTTCCACTTATACAGGTAATTGAACTTGCTCCGACCATGTTTATTACGCAATTGTTTCAGTTGCGTTTCTGTAGTAAATGCGTGTTAGATTTCTACTACATGAACTTCATACCCTACTATTGTGGAGTATGCCCGAATGAGATATACGCTAGAACAAAGAATATTTATTTATAATTGTTATGTACAAAACATATCCTAAAGTATTGTAGGAGAGGGTTTAATGCTAATTTTTAGAAGTAATATCATTGAAAGGTACAATTTTAGGATGGTGATCAAAGTTCCAACTCAAATCGTTTTCATGGACAAGAAGTCGAACCAAAAACAGGCCATTTAATGAAATAGGCTATCGATTATTAAATTCTTCTCGAAAGTATTTAACACGATTAGCCCAGCAAGTTGGTGTATCTTCGGCAGTGCGTTTAAAGCCACACAGCTACTGCATCTTCATCCATATAAAATAACTACTCTACCTGTAATAAAAACCCACGGAGGCGGTGAATCAAAATATCCGGGAGGCAATTTACAATATTTGGGAGCATTTTTTTTTTTTTTTTTGAGTAGTGTTTAACGCCCGTTTTTACTACTGAGGCACCACAGGCGGTGGACACTGGTGATACATGAAATGAAATGATAATTTGGGAAAGGATTTTTTTTTTTTTTTTTTTTTTTTTTTTTTTAAGGAAGGAAGCGTTCCAGGCCTAAGTTTAGGTACCTCCCCGGCATTTGCCAGTTATGAAGACTGAGGAAAACCTGGAAAAAACCCCAGTCAGGGAGGACGGTCCTGGCGGGATTCGAACCGCAGACCTCCCGCTCACGAGTCCGTGCCTTAACGACCTCGGCCACCCGTGGCGGTATTTGGGAGCATGGATTGCAAACTCTGTCTCAAAACATTTTCAAAAGGAATCGAGGATGCCCCACAGCGAAAAATTAGCCACTTTGAGCAGCTACTAAGATGGTGAGTACATTATTAATTAGTATTTAGTACTAATAAATAACAATATAATAAAGTGTGTTTATTACCCACTGCATAGAGAAATGGAGGTGTCATTATATGTGTATTTTTAATTAAACACTTTCTGTTCTCACACGCTGCACTAACCCTTTGTTAGCTTATGAAATTTTCTTAAAATAAAAATGAAATATCAATCTTAATTAATCTCACACATTACTGACACTATCTCTTTTTAGAAATGTTTACCATAAAATTAAATGAAGCCCAACTGTATATTTTAATTGAAATTCTAATACTGAGCTATAATTCTGATAACTTAAGGTACAATTTCAATCACAATCATTTTTCCATAAAAAGGGTGTATTTCGTTTCTCGCAGTTAAAAAGAAGTCTATACTATTGTCTTTTTCGTGCATATCAACTTGGGAGATTGCATTATTTGATTGTGAGGATTTCTTTTTTTTTTCCTGTTTCTTAAAGATAAACTTGAATTTTTCATTTCCAAAATATTGGTTGCATTTTAAATGGGATAAGGCATCAAGTAACATAAATGATAGCTTTAGAATACGAAAGAGATGTTATTTCTGTAGTGGTTGAATTGTATAGGGTTAAATTGGTTCTGAAGGTTCTATTATTTTTTGGTATCTGTTTAATTACGCTTTGTTTCGGTGCTTAAAGTTTCGGGAGCTTTAGACAAAACATTTTTGATATTTCATATACATTTTCTTCTAGTCTTTTACGAGCATCTGTAAGCAGAAAAATCAAATATAAAAACTGTACTGGTTTTTGGATTGTAAACGTACCTCATGAATCCATCACCTAGTTATAGAAGTATTATATACGTCATTGGCATATTACACAGCCTTCTTAATATTAGTAGAGTGTGGCATTGTTAAGCAATGTCGTTTCACACAAAAGTTAATACTAGTTCGAACCTACAACATGAAGTATTATTAAAAGTCAAAACATTGTCAAAAACTAAAATTGGTGAGGAACTTTCAGACACACTAAGAACATCTCTTCCGTTTGCAAGGCACGTTTAAATAGTACCAACATTCGAAAAAGTAATTTAGCTTGTTTCCTTAATCTGATTAGAACGAATTGTATCTATATTGAAATTACATCATTTCATCCTACTGTTGATTTGGACTGGTTCGGTTTCTAGAGACGGAGGAAGACATTTCGAATTTGCTCATAGGCTGACCACTTGTGCCTACGCTCCCAACTGGGCACTTTCGAGAGGAAGGAGTGCGCTAAAGGAAACACCGGGCAGCGGCGAGACACAAACGGAGTTCCTAACAACATTTCCAGAGGGAACACCCCGACACCAGTAATTCAAGCCCCTCAGAAGGTCCACTTCTATACCGGATGCCGGGGAGGAAATATTTAGAAAGCGCAAGTCACTGACACACCGCACAACACCATCCCACTTCGCCGGTTACTTTTAACTCTGTAACATAACCAATGAAATGAGTTAAAATAGGAGAACGGAAAATTCATGGAAAGAAAATATCCATTTCAGCATTAGCCTAAGCTACCAGTAGAATCCACGATATATTTCAAGGCCATGATGGCCAGTCCAAAGGAATTTGACCCTGGGATCTTCCAAAGCGAGTTCCAAGCTTTTTCTCCTGAGCTACTCCACTAGATCAATCCAGCTATTAATGTAAATAATTATATATATATTTATATATATACCTCCATTTTATTTACTTAGATCTCAGAAACATTAACAATAAATATTATGTTTCTCAGTTGCTTATAAGAGCGTGAACTGTTGTTTCTCGCATTTAAATTATGGCAGCCATTCTAATGTTAAAAATGTGCTTACAATTGTTGCAATGAGATGTTAGGCAATTCTGTTGAATGGGTTCGTGATCTGCGTAGAAGTGGCGTCAGAAATAACAAAGAGAAAGGTTAGCGCACAACAAGCGCGCGAAAATGAGCGTAACTAACGAATTTTCTTCACGCCACGCCAAACTCGCCACTACATTTATTATGTTGGTTACTCTGGCTGGCTCTTTGCCTTGTGACTTTATCTGTAATACAGGGACTAGAATGGAGAAATTCTATCATAATTTCAATCAAAAATGCTCCGTGGAGAACCTTGCAAAATGTGAAATACAAACAAAACGTAGGAAAATGTAAAATTAGCTTGTGCCAATATCAGGAGAATATTCCAGAAATAAAACTAAGTTAAATGTTATCTTATAGAGCCACAGGTTGCGAAATGATGTTCGTTTAAAATACGATTACTTTCACAGCTATATGACCCCCTCAATATGGCATTTTTTGTAAACCTTCGCCACAAACTAATTTTTATTATTAATAACTTTCCATATTTATTCTACAGTTTCTATATACTTAAACGTTCAATAAATAAATAGCACAATTTTATTTATTATCGGATCCAGTATACTCTATAGGAGATTATTGTACCTCTCACTTTTTAATATGCTCTTATACCGTGTGATCCGTTTTGTTTCCCCTTTGCCTATGGGCGAGCGCCTGCGTTCTTTAGTCGGTTAGCCGGCCAGCCGGGTCTGGGTGGTTAAAGGGAGGGCAAAACAGTATTCCAACTATACAACAATAAACAAACCAATTTAAGAGCTTGTTGTTTATAAAATTGTCAATGAGGTATTGAAACTGCCTGCCTTCATTCTTTACACATTTTAGGAAATTATTCATCTTTCGGCGTAGTTCATTTTGCAAAATCCAGAAATTTTTCTCATGAATATTATCTTTGAGTTCTTGTATGGCGTGCGGGATCGTTTTGTACACTGCATTTTTAATTTACTCTAGAGATAATAGTTGCAGGTTGTTAAATCGTGGGGACCAAGGGGGCCACAAACCTCTACTAATAACTTGTGGAAACACATTGTGAATTGCTCGCATGGGCTTATTGGCAGAGTCCTGTTGAAAAAATTCATGATCATGTTCCCTGTCGGTTCATTCTCTGAAAAAGGGGATTAGTGTGGTATTCACATAAGTAATAGAATAAAATGTTTGCTAAAAAAAAATTAGTCCTATAATTCTTGAGTTAACACATACTAATTGTATATAAATACAGGCTGCCTTTGTAAACACAAGAGGATAATACTTACTCTCTCTCTCTCTCTCTCTCTCTCTCTCTCTCTCTCGGTATATATATATATATATACTGTATAATTAAGAAACGCACCACACATACCCGGAAACAACTGTGATCGAAGTCAACAAGTAAGCAAGCAGGCTTGCTACCCTCTCTGAGGTGCTCTGGGGGGGGGGGATCGCTCATAGGAAAAAGTACCCTCCGGCATCACTGATCGCACTGTATTTGACAGTAATGTCGCCACATTGTATCATAGCTCTGACACTTAAGTGTGAGCAAAAACTGGTTATATTTAACGCGATTTTTTCTAAATTGGCACTTCGAGAGAATAGTAAAATGATCTTATTATATTATCTTGCGATAAATAAATGGAGGTTTTGCATATCCATAGTCTATTTATGTTATAAATTTATCTCCAATCTTGCCTGAATAAACATTATGGGTTCGAAGATGAAAATTACTGTAAGTACTATAACTGTATTGAATTTTTTAGCAAAAGCTTCGTGGTTTTATTCAGTTAATTTCAGAACTGAAGAAAAGAAGATCCAACTCAGCCTATGAACTTTGCAATTATGCTGCCAGAATATGTTTAAAAAGTATGCTACAATATTGGATCACTTGCTGCTAAAAAGACACTTCAGAAATACCATAAGTGTACAAGAAAGACTTACGTTCTTTTTTTTTTTTTCAAAGGATAAATATAGTCCAAAAATTAAATACGTAATTATTATTATTGCCTTACATTTGGACACCCATAAGCTGCAAATAATCTGCAACAGTGTAACTGTGCATGGAGTATTGCTGGCGGCAACCCACCCTATTCATACAGCTCTCTCCTACAGGAAGTAGCGGGTTGGCGCATTCATAGTAACTTAAAACTGTTTTGACTCATTATACTTTCTGTTTAAAGCAAAGGGTCTATGAGTAACGAACACTTGATGTGCGTGCAAAGTGACCAAACGTATGACTCTAATAAGTATATCCTGAAGTATTTATTGTGATGTTTTAATATTTGTTTAATATACTTACAATTTTAGAGCATTCATAAGGCGGAGTTTGCAAAACTATATCTAAATTGAAAGCATTTGTTTAATCTTCGGTTCAATACTTATAATATTACGCTTCGTATTAACCTCGTTTCATAAATTTACTAAAGTGATTTGACTCTATTGACAGCAAAACACCGGTGTTTTAAAGGAAATTGCATGAAATAAATCAGTCTTAAAAGTAACATCGAATCGCGTGCTTATTTACAACACCAAAACTTCTTGCAAGACCAGTTGATTTAGGTTCAACGACATTAGCACAATTACCCTGAGAGTTTGCCGTTTTCGGGGCGGAAACAACCAAACAATAGCTACAAGAAGTAACACCACCTACAACAGATCCAGCTCGGAAATAACGCCCCCCCCCCCCCACCTAAATACATAATTGCTGAAAAGTTAACAAAATAGTTTTGTATTGCAGAATAACAAGTTTGATGAGCCTCTATTATTTTGTATGTGACCGTCCAAACTATAACCATATAAAAACGCACATTTGTATCATTATTATGGCATAAGTTATGACTAAGTAGTTACGTTCCGAAAATTTTCCTTGCCCTTATGGCAACCCTATATGCAAACGTATGAAATGTTTGTTGGTTTTGTGAAAGTAGATTTTATCACTAATTTTATATGGCTGAATTTCATTGCTGATGCAAGGTGCTAGTGATATGTTTGGATTTTTGACTAATTAAAGTTTAAGAATTAATTAAAAGTAGTTCATGTGCATTAAGAAGAGGTACCCTCTGCACAAACAGCAAAAATGTGCTTTGTTCCATAGAAAATGAATGAAGACCACAAGAGGTATAGAGGAAATGTTTGGATAAATTTTATTCCTCTTACTTGTCTATTTTACAGTATTACTTGATGAATTTTTCTTTCCGTTTTCCGTCCCAAATATTCATACCACAAATTTATCACTTCAAATATAAGATTTGTAAAAAAAAAAAAAAAAAAAAAAAAAAAAGTATATTGCTTTTGTTTCTCATTTAAAACTATTATAATCATTTTTTTAAAATTGTGTATTTTTCTACTTCTTGTTTCGGCAGTTCAAACGTTTTCGCAATTTATTCCAAAGAATCGCTTATTTCTTTATACACTATAGGTGTAAGTCTGACGTAATCGAAGATGAGCTCGGAGTCCTTGGAGCTTTAAAACTATGTGGATTCATCTTATCAGAGTAAGGAAAATCTCCGAAAAAAATCTTACCCAGTCAAACCTTACTGGCCAAAATTCGAATCTACGATCTCTGGATTAGTAGTCGCAAACGCTACCACTGTAATACGGGACGGTTCCTAATTCTATACATTTTAATTTTCACATCCTAAAACTCTGGTTTAGGATTTTTTTTTATTTGTTTTATTTACGGACGCTCTTTAATATCTCGGGTCATCAGCGTCCCATTCGGTTTAGGGCGTGAAACAGCAGACAAATTTTGCTCAGAGGTCCCTTCTTTCAGGCTTGGGGTTCTTTTTCATGCCGTAAATGTACGACACGGGACCCACGGCTTTACTTCCCTTCCGAAGGAAGCCATACTTAAGATTTTTACGCCCGGTAAAAAATCCATCGATCCTGGCCGGATTTGAACCCCGATCTTGGGTTTAGGAGCAAGTATGTTTACCACTACACCACCAGGACCGACAAGTTTAGGATGATACAAATGTGTTATTTGGTAAACGTGGAGCATCCACAATTGTATGCCTGGAACAATAGTGTAGTATTTCTTCATGAGATATTGGAAAGAAGAACATTATGACTGGAAAGTGTTTTCCTATTTTATGGAGGTAGTTTAATCTATTTAAGTATACTCCAAATATATATAAAAGTGTGATTTATTACATAAAATATTTTTTATACATTGACTATTTTCTGGTTACTTGCGTAAGCACTCCAACCATCAATGTTTTCTTAGCTGCACTGTGTTTTGTTTATCTATACTGAATGGCTATAAACATAATATCAAGTTCCACAGTACAATGCATAAAATCAGAAAATATCAGTCCCTTGAGAGTATTTTAGAATCGCATTCCTATGTTAAAAATTATAATTTACGTAACTGTAAGTACTTTTATTCTCCAAATCTATTTTCTCCTTGTCACTAATGTTATTTGCTTAGTTTAACATGCATTTTCATTATTTTTACAGAAATAATTTCTATTTAGCTTATAGTAATGAAGAAATAAATTTTATATAACCTCGAAGTTTAAATGTGTTCATTACAGTTTTAAAATGTTGAAATTAATAATCTCCTTTTAATTTCTTCTGTATATGTACAACATATAAAAAAAATAACGAAAGATTGTCTTTTAAGAAAGGAAACTCCCAGGTGGTCATTTGGGTGACAGATTGTGAAAAAAATCTCTCCGCACTATAAATAGCGCATCAGACGGTAGGATCAATAGTCAGGCAGCAATGAGTATTTAAATTTTTTAAAAAAATTACATACTGAAAAGTTTAAACACGATAAAACAAATAAATAAGCAAAGTTAATTTAGAAAATATTTTAAAAATTGTCAATGGATGTATTTGTTAGCATTATGAATTCCCTTAAAGAAAGTGGAAGAGAATCTTCGTTGATCACCAGCATACGCTGCCAGAAAATTGCCTTGTGTCTAATGCAGTCCGTTCCATTAGTTGCCGTTAAAAGTGTTCAGGCTTCTGCACATGCTGCTTCTGTTTTAGTGATATTTAACCGCTACGTTCTCATCTGACTGTAGCTAGCCCTTCGACAAGAAAAGAATGTTCTCTTAACTTCAACAGCATGTCACACCTGCCAGTTTAGAGCTGCAGAAACACTACGACGGACGGAATCCTCTTAAGTTACAGCTGTTACTTCATAATGCACCTCTTCAAGTGTGCAAAGTGATATAGGTGTGATCTGCAGATTGCTTTCTCTCGCATCTCAGCTCGTGATAGAGGCTGTATACCAGCAAAAACATGTAACACGGTAGAACTGAAAAGGAAACATGATCGATTTAACATTTTTGGAGCATCATTTAGTAGCTGTTTACATATAATGATCTTCTAAAAATCAGAAAATGCATAAAATGACAAATATTTTAAGTAGCTAATTTCATAGAGCACTTTATGCATTTAAAATATAAAGGACAATATATTGCCAACATAAATTATAGAATAATAGTTATAAAATCAAATTGTATCCTATATATTTCTTAATAAAATTTGTTATAGATAAAAATTTGTTTTAACACATAAACTTACGTTTGTGAACAGATAACACGTTTAATGTGAACGACAGAATATTTAATAATAATAATAATAATAATAATAATAATAATAATAATAATCACTAATGTTACAATAACATTGTAATGGTTTCCTAATGGATAAGTTCATATAATAAGTGAATACGAACGATTTCATAAGTAATTTGATTCGATATAATAGAGGGCAGCGGCAACATTTGTACGAGAGGTAAGTCATAAGTCATGGCAAATATTTTTTTTTTCCTCGGGAACAAAGGATAACGCAAAAAATCTAAGATATAAGATTGAAAGTATATGGCATTTACTGCCGAGTGGTGCCACCAACGGAAGGCTGGATGTAAGGAAGAAGCAAAACATAGGCAACCGGACAACATTGGTTTATTATGACATGAATAAAAGTGACATACAGCTACTTATACGGGGTTGCACATTCGTCACAGGACAGATTTCCCAGATAACCCATGGTGTTTAGCAGCCTTCGAAGTAGTCTCCAGGTGCATCGACGGTTCATTGCCAGCGATAGAGAAGGCTCAGAACCATATGCTGCATGTGAGTTGCTAACGTGTGTCACCTCGCATCAAAATGTCCGCTTTGTTAGCAAAACGTTTCCCACCCAATAGCTGGTTCACTTTAGGGATGAGATCATAATCACAGGGACTGAGATCGGTCAAAGTTGGCGGATGTGGAAGAATTTCCCATCCCCACCGCCGTAAAAGACACTTGGCACTGTCGCCTGTGTGAGCTATAGCGTTATCACGAAGAATAACGCGTTGTTCAAAAGTTCTGCCCGTTTGATGCGTTCGGCACGGACATTGTGGCATCAATAAAGACTGTAATACTGGGCATTTACACTGGTTCCCTCAAGTACTGGATGACACACAAGCACACCTTGGCTGTTATACGCCTTATTGGTGAAGGACTTACGAAACTTCTGTTTGCATGATGACCCAAGGTGGCGTCATTCACTGTACTGTGCTTGAGTTTGGTTCATACGCCTTTTCCCACGTTTCGTCAATTACAATGATGTGATTCAACATGGCATCCAAATTCTTGCTGAAATCTGGCAAGATTGATGCGACATGTTTCACAGGAGTCCACTTCTGTACCTCACTTAATGGATGTGGCACCCGCTTTGCATACATTGTCATCGTGTTCAGGTCCTCCCGTAAAATGCGGTGCACAGTTTTTGCCGGAATTTCTGTTTACTCATCTAATGCCATAAGTGTCCAGCGCTTATCATCACGTAAGCGATGTTCACAACCATCACCCGTACATTCTTGTCCGTGGACGCAGGAGACCCACTGCGCGGCAGTTTGACAGTCATATTTTGCCTCATTTGAAGACTTCTTTTCACGTCGCCACTGCTCGATAGGTCATGGCACGCGCACCTAGTGCTTCCCGTAGCTCTGTGTGGCATTTTCGTGCATTCCTGCTGCGGAGAAATCCTATCTTCACATATGCACGTTGTTTACACTTCGTGACCTCCATTCCTGGCCACTGTCGCTCACCAATTGAACTTCGAGGCGTGCTGAGACACGCAACTCTGCTCACATACACCTTCTGGTGGCTTCATTCGGACGTACATTCGATATACTTCCAACCCTATATCTTAGAGTTTTCTTGTTGTTCCTTGTTCACGGGAGAAAAAAAAATCTAGTTGCCATGACTTATCCCTCATATATCTGATCTGTTCGTAAAGTTTGCTTTCTATGTATCAATATTCTAAGGTCACAACTCATTCTGCTATTAATAATGGTGCAGTTCAATTCTTTTTTTCTGGAAGGGAAAAGGGCATAGGAAATTTATGAAATGATTTTGGCTTCATTGGGCGATGATTTTTGGATTATTTATGGACGCTCCTTCTGCTTATCTGCTTACTCCGCAGTATAAGTGAAATCGCATACGAACACCGGCTCACCGTTTGGAAACGTTTAAGAAGAATGCAACCAATTTTTACGGCATTTTGTAGCTATAAACTTAATGCGGATTCAATACTATACACAGGAAATGAAACAGCAGTCTAAACCAACTCTAAAAAAAGATGAAATGGGTTCCATTCTCTGGAAAGGTGACGGCTTCAGTTTTTTGGGGATGCAAACGTGAATCTCTTGATTGAACACTTTGAGAAAGAGAAAACCATTAATGGAGAATATAAAGCACCACTTTTGGGGAGATAGAAGGCAGCAGATAAACGTCCGGCAAAGACTAAAAAGAAGATGCTGTTTTACCATGAGAATGCGACGGCTCAGGATAAATTTACCGAAATGCTTCCGCATATACCGTATTCACCTGATCTCGCTCCCTCGAATTACTATTTGTTCCCGAAATCCAAACCTTTCCTGGCTTTAAGTTAAATTAAATCATACATGAGGCAAACGGATATTTTGAGGGTCTCGAAGAAATCCACCTCCACAAGGGAATCACGAACCTAGAAAAACGTTGGAACAAGTGCGCCCAACTTCGAGAGTACGTTTTAAGACTGAGCTTGTTCTTTTTAATATCAAACTACGTTACTTATCAAACCATCCTCGTAAGTATGTCTCATCATTAGACGTTAATAGCACAAATTCTTTAAAAGGATTGTAAGCAAGCTTGAGCAATTGTTACAGGTTTCTTTAAAGTTTAAAACAAAAATTAACAGCAACAATAAAAGAAGTGGATGCGTACTCATAATGGCATTTTGCATTTTAACTGCTTTTGTGCTTATGTTTAAGAAAAAAATGGCAAAAAAAGATTTCCAAATATGTATTTTTATATAGCGTGTTTCACTCACTTCCGATACTTGTTTTTCATATAACTTTCAAATTAATGAACGCAATTCCATGAAATTCAAACGCGAACATACCTGGCCGTATGATAAGCATTTTTACAGTGACAGCTGTCTGTGTGTTAGGTAACCTGAGCAGTGGTGCACTGTTATTGGACAATATCAGGCAGTAGTCATCCTATCTTTGTACTATAAGCAATACAGTATGAACCAGTAAACAGTGGAAAAGTGGTTATTGTCCGCATATATTGGAAACTGCGCCGATAAAGGTCTACTAAAGAACATTTATTGCGCAATTTGGGGCTAGATAACCTCCATTCAGTATCTGGTAAAGAAACGAAAGTATGAAACATTGGAAAGAACCTTTCAAACTTCCAGAAGCAACGATGCAGAAGTGAAAAAATACTTTATATGTTCACACCAAAGTCCTTGAGTAAATTGTCGCGGGAAGTGGGAATTTTTATGAGCACTTGTCAACAAGATGAATAAATGTATATTTTGTTCTATTGCTGTACCAGAATGGAAGAGGTTTTTACTGCTATTGGTTTGTCATTTCACATCTGGGAATACTGAACAACACGTAGTTCTCCTAGGAGGCGGAGTTCCATCTTAGTGGGTAAGTTATTTCCCAGAATATGCGTATAGGGTTAGTGAGCATTGAAAAAATGGATTGTGGTACTGCATTATTTGCACCATTTAACCCATATAACTGCGGATACCGCAGTCTACATTGAAATCTTCCATTGTAAAACAGTATTTGTGGTCAGCGTCCATTAGAATATTAATATAATGTATAAATGTTTATTGTATTTTAAATCATTAAATCAACAGTGTAAATGTTACGTGATATTATAATCAATTATTTTAGAATGAGTGTTTTTCTGATGTTAACTTTTACTATAGTCCAAAGTTAGCACGGAAGAGTTACGGGAATACTAAATCTCTGTAGAGTTCACATCTAAACTTTGATTTTAAGCGAATCAATCATGTCTGTATATTTTGAATTTTTGAAGTGTCGCGGGGGGCGTGCGCTTACATTTGTGCACCCCTTGGCGTCGGCAAGCCCCGCGGTTAGGAGTTTTGTAAAGGATACATAAACATTAAGTTTCTCTGCTCTCGTGTTCATTTCCCTGTCTCATTACGTACGTGTGTATGAGTTTCATCGTTGGAGTTGAGAGTTTTTATGTAGATGGCGCATTTGCATAGAAAGTGTACACTTCAAGTAGCGTGTGAGTCGAGTAACGTTTACTTACGGTAATTAGCAGGCCTAACGTCTCCGCCGCGAAGTAAATTTAACTTGATTGAAAGTAGGCTAAGGTCATATTACCGAATCCGGTTATTCTCAGGAAACTTGATGTTGTAAAAGAACAATTCGATCAATAAATCGCAGAATATTCAACGTTACATTTCTGAAATGCCCCGAGGTAGCTGGAGGTAGGAAATAACCGAGGCAATTAACATTGTCATCAAAAAAGATTGCTTCAAAATTGGCGCTCAATTCGGGATCCGCAGTACAAAACCGCATCATTAGTTTGTGAATTAGTTGGCACTGGCTATTTCAAGCAGGACGCTTTCACCTTTCGGTATGGATGAAAAAATGTTTCCTTCTTTGAAAATCGTGCTATTTCTAAAACTTTGCCCTATCAAACTTCTTATGATGCATGCTGCTAGGGAAAGTGTACTGCAACAAGTCAAGGGGCTCTCGCGGAACCGCAAGAAGACATCCGACAGAAAATTAAGTTTGTGATTCTCGATGTGACAAATACCTTGCCTAACATGGAGAAACATGCATATTCCTGCATTAGAGCTAACGGCAAACACTGTCAATACTTCCTAAGAGATAATTATACTTCTTGTACTTCAAGTATACAAATTTCACTGAATTATGTTTATTAGTTTTAAAGTTTTAAGGGCAAAATCGGAGGACGATAGCAAGTGATATACCCATATCTTAAAGGAAGTTTCTCTAAATTTTATTAATTTGAAATGCAAAAGTTTAATTCTTATTTCCATTAGGAAGAAAAATTAATATCTAAGAAACCATTGATATAAAAACACAATTAAACATAACTGCACCCAAAACGGTAATTAATTATTAGCTAAAATTAAAATATTAATAACATAATAAAAGAACAGAATTATAATATTTAATATACAAAATGCCTGATAACAAAACAATGTAATATTAATGTTTTTTAAATTATATATGAATATTGAAGCATTTATTATGTTACTACACACTAAGAAATCACTTGAAAAAATAGTAGTTCGCATATAATACGAGAATTACTAAAGTAATCATTTAGCTAATCATCTTGCTACAAAAAATCATGTCACATCCAAAATAAGTGCTCTCAAGATTGCTTAATACGAAAAAATCGTAATATATATTAAAAGTTTATATCAAACCTCTCTTTTAAAACCCCCATTTTCCACAATGTGTTTGCGTCATTTTATTGATAAATAATAACCAACTTATTTTCAGTATTTGATGTGACAAGAGCAAAAGGTTTATAGAAAGAAAATGTTTTAAGCAAAATAAAATCATATAAATTGGAGATGGAAAGCATGATTTCTTTTAACTTTCATAATTATTTATTTCCGTTGCAGAAACCATCTCTTACAAAATTCCGTTAATGAAAACATTTGTGTACATTTACCTTCACTAGCTATAAGAAGGAGCATTGAGATGCAGGCTTCCCCAAAATGAATAGGCAGTTTCACCATTGCTACATGAAAGCCATAAAGGAAGATGCAGCAAATGATGATGGATAAAGTGAACAGCCATGGCAAAAGGAGCTGAGAATCCCTCTGGAAAAAAATAAGTTAAGGTTGAAGTACTGCCCATACGTAAAGACAAAATAAAAACTTGGTGTTTACTAAGAGTATAAATGAAATAATGCTCGAGTCTAAGTCAACTTGTTCAGTTAATCTTGAAGTTATGTTTATCTTCACTGACATCACACCGATTTACGTTTTTTTTTTTTTTTTTTTGGGAATGATTTATTTATCGACGCTCTTTAACAGCTCAGGTCATCAGTGTCCCACTCAACTCAGGGCGTGAAACGGTTGACAAATTTTGCTCAGAGACCTCTCTTTCAGGCTTGAGGTTCTTTTTCGTGTCGTAAATGTATGACACGGGACCCACGGCTTTACTTCCCTTCCGAAGGAAGCCATACTTAGGATTTTTACGCCCCGAAAAAATCCATCGGTCCTGGCCGGGTTCAAACCCGCTATCTTGGGTTTAGGAGGCAAGTATGGTAACCACTACACCACCAGGACCGACTCGATTTACGTGTACACCAATTATAGTAAGGACTATAAAAAGGTCAAATGAAAATCAGCAAGCTGCAGTTACCACCAGACTCAACATATGTGCTTCTAGAAGCTTTTCATCACCATAATTTTACTCATCCCCTTCCTCAGATATCCATGAACAATGTACGTGCCAGTACCACTTGAATATTTTACATTGTCATACAGAACACATCATCTCTATACAAATATCTTAAACTTAGAGCACACAGTTGTTTCGGCAACTGAATGTTTTCTTCATGCATGCTGCAATCGGGCCTCAATAATGTCCTTTCTTGGATTCCCAGCTAATAAACTATTATCACCTGAATCATAAAAATACCAACAGAACTTCAATCAGAAGTCCTAGTAGTAGTTGGTATATTTTCAGACGCTCTTTTAACATCTCAGGTCATCAGCGTCCCATTCAATTTTGGGCCGACAAATTCTTTCTTTCGGGCTTGAGATTCTTTTACGTACCGTAAATCTACGACACAGGCTTTTACTTCCCTTCCGAAGGAAACAAATCCATCTACCCTGGCCAGGATTGAACCCGCGGTCTTAAGTCAACAAGGCAAATAGGCTTACTACCAGACCACCACGACCAACAACCAGAAATTGAAGTTATATCCGCCGTCTCATAAAATACTCCCTCGGCCTTGAGCGAGTTCCATACTATTACATAGATATCTCATTCGACCAACAATATATTAGAACCATTCAGTAAAACCCATTCCCCGATACCATCAGAACAAGTTGCTTCATATCACCACCAATGTTCATAATGAGCAGATTTGTCAAAGTCTTGGAATCTTCCCAATATATGAAAATATTCGCCTATCCTTTAAACCATTGTTTCTCTACCTCTCAGAAGTTACAACGTGTAGCCTGAACGCCAAGACTGCAGTCTCAGCAATTGAAATCATAATAAGGAAATTATCATATTTAAATGTTCTATAATCACGTCATGTTTTCTTTTAATACGAACTATGTGTAGGTAAAGAAACTGTTTACGAATAGCCTCACGAGTCCCCCGAATTCCTCAGATTCCTATAATTATCACTGTCAAGTTTTCTGTCTGATCAAACACATAAAAAGCTATTAGAAAATACAAATATATAAACATTATTATGTTCTTACAATATTTTATGCGTTAGGAACCACTAACACTACTGATATGGGCTTTAGATCTAAATAATGTTCGCTGACAGGATGTTTTACATCTTAGTATCCGCAATTCACCTCCAGTTCCTGAATGTATTTTATAGAAAATGCTCGAATTATCATCAACCTTCGACCAAAGAGGCATTGTATCAAAATAACAAATTAAGTTCCGCAAAG
Organism: Metallyticus violacea; assembly: GCA_030762175.1. Classification (NCBI taxonomy): domain Eukaryota; kingdom Metazoa; phylum Arthropoda; class Insecta; order Mantodea; family Metallyticidae; genus Metallyticus; species Metallyticus violacea. The sequence goes on from CM060845.1 coordinate 79,779,270, forward strand.
ATAATGTTTCAGGTTTAATATCTAAGCTTTCCTTTACATTCCGATATCCTCACTTGTGTTAATTTTAAAAGTAACTTTATTGTCGAAAGGTCAAGATTTCCGTCAATTTTGATTAGTTTATTTTTACCTTTAAAGCATATGTTTTTGTTTTACATTGAACCAATATAGTCAATGTCGCAAAAGAAGAAAGGAAACAACTGATCAGGACCCAAGATCGTGGGTTCAATCCCGGCCAGGGTCCATGGATTTTTTTTTTCCTTCGGAATGGAAGTAAAACCGTGGATCCCGTGTCGTACATTTATGGCACGAAAAAGAACCTCAAGCATGAAATAAGAGGCCTTTGAGCCAAATTGATCGGCCGTTTCACGCCCTGAGTTGAATGGGACGCTGATGACCGAGACGATCGTCCGTAAACAAAACAGATCAACAACTACTATCAGGAAAATTCTGAATAAATTTCGCATGCACCTGGTGAGCTGATTCTCTACAAGCAACAGCATAGCCATCTTTATGAAGCAATATATACTGCCGCGAGACCGGCAGGGAAAATCATGATGACAAGGAAGAATAAGAGTTGAAGTATGGACGACGGCACACCTAGTTGTCGAGGCTTATATCTGAAACCCTTGTAATCTACAATGTATATCTCACCATGATATAGTTATATTAGCACCTATGAATTAGTTCCATGCACCTTGGTCAATTGTCAGAATCTTGCACAGGAATGTGTTATTTACTGTCGCTATGACTGCATTGATCTTCTAGTAACGTCTGTAAATTGAATATGAACACTGTAGGTGTAAGTCTGTAGTTGTGAATGGAATAAAATGGAATAAATTAATAATGGTGCAAATAAGCTCGAGGTCCATGGCGCCTTAAGCTATCTGATACCTTATCAAGGTAAAGAAAAACTCCGAAAAATAAAAATCTTACCCAGATAGCTTGACATGACAAGAATCGAACCCAGGACCTTCGATTAGTAATCGCAAACGCTACCGCCAGATCATGAAGGCGGTCAGGTTGTGTTTGCCACACTCAGAGCAAAGTTAACAAAGCATTCTAAACTTAATTCCTATACATGCTCAACTGAAAAATACATACCCTGAGCACACCAGCGACCAGTGAGAGAGACACCATCAACACTAGCACAGCAGAAAATATAGCAGCACACAGGTAGGCCCTCAATTTTTCTATCTTTCTCTCACTGGAGTTCTCTGAAACAATCGTAACACTTTAAGCATGTTGCTCGGAAAATAATACCCTTAACTACAAGTAATTTAAATCAGTACTTTGCGTAGGATATTATTTTGCCTGAAAAAAAAACTATTTCATTACTCCAATAAGCACTATTTTATGTCTTACCCGCGTAAAACAAATTTATGTATTCATGGCTCAGGATTTTAGAACAGTTTGCAATATCTGCCAATTCCATGGGTCTTAAGCATACCAGGAGGTCCATAAGTTTCCAGCCTAACCGTTTTCTATTTATGATAGAGACAAAAACTGTATTTCACTTTTCAATATATTTTTGCAATACACTTCTCACATCTTTGAATTAAAATTTCAATCCCCCCTCCCAAAAAATAGTCAAAGTCTTGTCTGCAAAATGGGCATAAACAGCATCCATCACTTCTTCGTCACAGTTCAATTTCCTTCCTCGAAAGTCTTCTTGAGCTTTGAGAAGAGAAAATATCACTGGGAGCTAGATCTGGGTTGTAGGGTGCATGGTCGATCTCCATGAAGCCACATCTCTTCACTGCTTCCTTTGTAACAAGAACTGTGTGCACAGGCCCGTTATCGTGAAGAAGGCGCACACCACCACTCAGTTTTCCTCGCCTTTTCTATTTGATGGGAGCACGTAGTCTGTGCAGTAGGCCAACATAGTACTCCCCATTTACTGCGGTGTTCCTCTCCTTGAAGTCAATGAAGAGTATCCTTCACAATCCCAAAAGATTGTAACCATGATCTTCGTGGTTGACTGAGTGACCTTGGCCTTTAGAGGCGGTGCTTCACTAGATTTACCCACTCATTGATTCCCATTTGGACAAGAGATCATAGTAGAGGACCATAGTTTCGTCTCCAGTAACAATGGTTTGCAGAACTTCTCTCTCGTTGCCACGCAGAACTCCAAAAATGCCTGACAACAGATGACTCGTTGCTGCTTTTGAACTGAAGAAAGAAGTCTAGGTACCATCTTTCACTAACCTTATTCATCTTTAAATGTTCATAATGTTCATAATTGGAAGGACTGTTGTTTTAGAAAGACTCAAACTTGCTGCTATTTCTGTAACTTTCAGACATCGAACTTTCTTAATTTCTCCTTCCACAAGAGCGATGTTTTCAGGAGTGAGCACCTCCAAGGTCCCGACCTGCATGCTCAGTTTGGCCCATTCTTTTACGGTAGAATATAAGGGGGATGCCTCCCCATATACACCGTCCAATGTGTTTAATTTCATTTGGATTGAGTCCTTCTTTGTGAAGAACTTAATAACAGCTCGATACTCCATTTGTAATATGTCACAATCTTCTAACCGTCCAGTCACTGTTTAATTTCATTCGAAGCAAGTCCTTCTTTTGTGAAGAACTTAATAAGAGCTGATGCTTTGTTTTGAACATATCACAATATTCTATACTGTGGTAACTATATCTGAACTGCCGAATACAGCGGAGCGGATGTTACAACTGTTAAAGTATGACACCAGATTAGGCTTTTGTGAAGGCGATAACCCTTATCGGTGAGACCGGAAACTTATGGAGCTACCCTCTTATGTTACCAGAAAATTACAATAAGAGAAACGTCAGGGAAAAGTCTAGATTGGATAAAACTTTCTGCAAATTGCGTAAACTTTTTTGTTTTATCCTTTCATGCTTTATGTGTATTGGCATTGTGAAAGCATTTGGAAAATCAGCAATGAAGAATGCAATTTTGATATAAGCCTATACTCGTCTCTCTTTTTGGTGAGAATATGGATAGTCTAGGGTCCGAATTACATTGTTTAAATACCTTCTGGTCTTCCTGAAAAGAGACTGAATTCCAAAAATTTACTGTACATTACCTTGATAAACCAAAACCTTCTTTCTGAGGAATGTATTTCTGGAACACAGTTAAATATTGTTTTGCATAGCTTTACCTTTCCCTTTATACTTATTTTCATCCCTATTCGCTTTCATTTCTGAGGAGCAGCTGCTTACATTTTCACTCAGAAAAAGGCAGACGAAGGCAATGCGGTGTGATTTGTTAGTACCCTACAGTTTTCAGTAATTTATTTCAAGAGAACATGTTATTACAATATTTATGACCGTGTAAGTGCTATATAAATTAGTTCGTGCTAACTACAATATTAAATATTGTTCATGAATGCGGAATAGGCCGAAAGAAGTAATGGATAATTTTGAAATAATATAAAATAGCTTAGTTTTATCAACTTAGTTAAGTAATTATATAACGTAATTAATATGGGTAATAAATAAAGTATAGACATCAATTAATTAATACAGAGCTATGGAGTATCACATATTCTGTTTTACTTATATTTTTGTGAACGATTATAAATAATTGGCAGAAAATGAGCAAAACAAGCCATGATCATAGTAAACAAATCACGAGTTAAAAGTTGTTGATGAGGAATAATTATTTAACCAAATTTCATATTTAACAGTTTATTTCAAAATAAGAGGAAAAAGATGCATTGTGAACATACGACAATTGGAACCAAATATTAAATATAAAATAATGGATATGTATGTTATGTAAAAATCGTAGTTTTGCTGGGATACCAGAAATACAGCACATTGTGCTTGAACTAGCCTTAAAATATGCTGGTGAAAAAGAAAGAAAACTCAACACTGGAGGCGGCCCTTATGAGCTTAATAAGATCTTAGGTAATAGAGAATATAATAAGGCGGTCGTTTTATATATATATATATATATATATATATATATATATATATTGGAATAATTTATAGAGAGTTATCAAATACAGGTTCTAAGAGTGGCTCCTTAAACATTTTCTAGTACATAATATTTTATAATTCCACCATTAGGAAGTGAAATGGTGGATTACCCGAAAGATAGTTGATGGCTATTTGAAGAAATGTGACCTCGGTAGTCTTCAGCATTATAAAGAAGGTATTATCGTTCAGTACAGGGCCTAAAGTTATCCAGTGGCATTGTACACTTTTCGCGGCCGTTATGAACTTCGAGCCTTACCACATGAACGTATAAGACATCAAAATACAAGAAGAGGAATGCCTATCATTAGCTATTTTCAAACATGCTAAATTTTTAATGAAACTGTTCTAAAGGTACTTACCTAAATTTCTAATGATGTAATATGGATCTGTTAGAAATATCATATAAAATCCGACTGCGATTATTGTCGATGAAGTCACCTGAAATGAAAACATTCATTTAGTGAGAGAAAGATATAACGTGTCGCCTCATATGTCAAAGTTAAGTCGAGCTGTATGCCTAAACTCGCAGACTCGTGTATGTTTCAAAAGAGTCGGTTCGGACAATGGAAACAAATACACATGCACTAATCGTTATTTATAAATTACTGCATTTTCTATATTTTAACGTTTCCAATGAATATCGAGTTTGGGCAACGTAATGCAGATTTATCTTATGTAATACTTCGATTATATTTAAATCCAGGGAAATGAAAATAGAGAACTAGAGAAATTAAATACACATGTAACTTTTCAGCTCATTTGTTAAAGTGAAATGTTGAACACTTTTCAAAACATGCACGGATTTGCCCCAGAAAAAGACAACTGCATTAGTCAAAAGCATTGGAAATATGAAATTATAAATTTGTGTCTACTAATATGGAATAAGTACACGATTGTTTCACAGTTTTCAAATACAAAGGCGAATATTTATATTTCTTCAAAATATAGTGCACCTCTATATACCGAATTCATTCCAATCTATAAAGTTTATGAAAGTTTATTTTGGACATATTTTAAGATGGTGAAAAAAAAAAACAATTTGAGGAAGATGTCTATTTTTATAAGATATAATGGAAATAAAGGATGCCAGAACTATTAAGAAAAGAAGATATTTGTACGACTAGAATGGATAGAGGAACCGATTAGGCCTTTTCTTTGAAACTATATATTGGAATAATGTTTAACGCCCGTTTTTACTACTGAGGCGCCACGGGCGGTGGACACTGTTGATACATGAAATGATATATTGGGAAAGGATTTATTTTTAAGGAAGGAGTCGTTCCAAGCCTAAGTTTAGAGTACCTCCCCGGCATTTGCCATTTATCAGAACTGAGGAATATTGGAAAAAACCTCAATCAGGTAGAACAGCCCTGGCGGGATTCGAACCCCAGACCTCCCACTCACGAGTTCGCACCTTAACGACCTCGGCCATCAGTGGAGTTTTAAAACTATATGATCTTAAAATGGCTTATATGTATTTTTCAGCATCTGTTCCATCACCACGGGCGATCGAAGACATTAAGGCATGGATTCGTAAACGGGAGGTATGGAATTCGATTCTCGCCAGGAACGTCCTCCCTGATTGCGATTTATTTTTCAGGTTTTTCTCAGTTCTCATAAATGGCAAATGCCGGGGAGGTGCCCTAAATTAAGGCCGGGAACGTTTTCTTCCTTAAAAAAATCCTTTCCCAATTTATCACTTCATCTCATGTATCATCAGTGCCCACTCCCTGTGATGCCTCAGTAGTAAAAACGAGCGTTAAACACTATTGAAAAAAGAAGCAACATTTCTTCACCTTCAGAGACGGGCGATAAAAACAATAAGATTAGAGGATTTTGTGCCTCCTGAACTATAGCAGTCAACTACGTGCAACAATATCTGAACGTTTGAATACTCGCTGTACTAAATTCTGCCTATCTATAACCTGTGGATTCGTGCGGAACTGAACTGTTTCACGGTTATTTAGAACGCAATTTCCAGTCTCTGTGATAATATATGAAATAGGAGTACATTTTTATGTGATACGAGGGAAGGACTCAAAACAAATTATTGTCATTATTTAATTATCATTCTCCAAAACAGAAGTACAGAATTTAAAAAAAAAAAAATGACAAAAGTGTTATCTACAATACTATTATTGGAAAGTGGCAATAAATGTATCATAAAAGATCGCTAATCTCTACCTTGCAGCATTTAAATCTCACCACAAACACTGTGGTGAAGTCTGGAGAGTAATGTAGCATCTCTTTCGGTCAAAGATTTTTTTTCCGTTACTTATTTGCAAAATACGAGCGCTGTTCTGGTGATAATATTTTTGACAACATACTTTGTATGTTTACTCATCCTCATAATGCTGATGATTGTTCTTAAAGAACAATCTAAAATCTTCAATTTGCAATTTAGAGGAAAGGAAAAGGTCATACGTAGCTAAATCTTGACTGTAAGCAGGACGAGGAACATATTTCATATTGCTTTTTGTGAAATATTCAACAACATTTGCGATGTACGGCTGTCATACTCGGAATATGATCTTTTGCGTAGTATTGCCCAGTTATATTTGTGTGTGCCGGTATGTCAAGCTGGTAAAGCATTCCTTGAATATCGAAAAATGAGATGACCATAACTTTCCCAGCGGAAGCAACCACTTGTGTCTTTTATGGTGTTGATGATGATGCTGATTTTCACATGGGGCTTTGTCTTTTGTTCTCAGGCATGAAATGATGCAGCCAAGTTTCATCTGCAGTGGTTACCTTTAAAAGAAACTCGCATCTTCCTGTAATATCATCTTCAACTGCATACAAAGCTGCACGCGAACATCCTTTTGTCCGGAAATAACCTGTCTAACCCACCATGCACAAACACGTCTCATATGCATCTTTTCAGTTACCAACGTGTAGGTACCCAGTAAATTTTTCACAATTTCCGAAAGTGTTCATGTTTATTCGGCAATCCTTTTTCACAATGGCAGCAGAGGTGTTAATGTTTTCTTCCGTTGCAGCACAACCTGGAGCTGCGTGTTCATCTTCCTTTGTAATTCATTGCCTCCGCTGTTTCAACATTTTAAACCACCTTTAAGGTATGCTGTAGAGAAGAGCAAATTCTCCATAGATCTTCTGTAACATTGCATAGGTCTGACCTGAAGATTTGTTGACATGAAAGAAAAATTTCAGAGCTGCATATTGTCCTCCGTCGCGTGCCACGCTCATTTTGCTGTAGGCGAAACTGAACATGTCTCAACTTGCACACTTCTCACAAAGGGAACCGGAAATGACAACAATGAAATTAGAACCATGTGTATATAATGCATTAAACTAACAGATTTTTTATTGTAGTTTTAAATTTTAGCCGAAGACATTATGCCTGTAAAAAAATTAATCATTCTTTATTGGACAGCCTTCGTATTTATAATTGTAGTTGTAGTTCTAAAGTAAATGTGGAAACAAAATCTTCAACTAATTTTGTTCGCTACTTAAGCCACGAGGCTACCTGTAGCTACCTTCTGTTTTCGAGAAAGTGCTCTCATTCTCTTCCTCGCAGGTGTTCTGTGTAAAGCACGTAACGCCCTCATCCTCAGCATATTAATATTGTTAGTGAAGGACAATGGAATTCATTGATAGTGGTAAAAGTTGAAACATATACCACGAAGATAGTTTGGGAAAAGAGCGTTTATCGGCTGAAACAGAAAGGAAACGGGCTTTTTTTTCAAAACTCGATAACTATAAATGTTTTTTTCAGAAAATGCTTTTTAGTTTATTTTTGGCAGGAAATGTTTATTTTAAGAGGGTTGTATTTTCATTATTTTAAAAATAATTTGCTTAACAGCTGAAATTATATATTCATTTGAGCAGGTTTGTCAAAAGTCGGTAACTACTAAATGGAGTGTGTTCTCATAAATATTCATTTATTTTTTATTTGCTTTTGTGTTCTATATTGTTGTTGAATTTTAACACACACTGAAGCATTATTTATTTATTTATTATTTCACATATACACAACAATGGATATCAAAGTAAGCAACATTCAACAGTAAACAGTTAAATGAATATCTTGATCTTAATTTTGAACATTTTTATTTGACTTTCAGTTGTCTTGTAAGGCATCCGTTTATAAGTCTCTGGCATTTTCAGATATTTCAAAATATTGAGTAAAACTGGTAAATCCTTTTTCTTTTCTTTGCTCATCAAATGTTTCTTTTCTTTATGTGCAATGCGTTCATTCTTTTGAGGCAGCACCGAGTGGAATCCCACATTTTAGAATTCCCAAGATGGAAGTTAGAAACTTATATGGCTTTCTTAGGGAGAACAATTAGTTAATTACTTCCATGAGGAGAGTGGAATCAAAATGAATAAAGGCACTACTCGTAGTTCTTAATCAAAACTTTAATACTCACAGTTCTTTAGATTCTTTAGACTTTTCAAACCGAGGAACATTTTTTCAAATTTGATAAATGCACAATTAAAAAAAAAGTTTACGCAGGAGCTATTGACCTTGAAGTAGAACCCATGCCCTTTTAAGGAATTAAATACATGACATAAAAAAGTAACAGAACAGAACAGCTTAATGGCTCGCGAGCGTCATTGAAATTGTTAATGTGACCCACACCGTTTGACAGGTTGAAGACTTCCGATGTATATCATCCTATAATTAATTCGATCTAAAACCGATATTTTCCATACTTTTAAGTGGCGAATCTTGCCCAGGTTTTTCTAAACTCGACAAACGATCCCCAACAGGGAGAGCGAAGTCGATAACTATATATAAACCAGTAATCATTTTCCATTCGAGTCTTTAAATTTCAATGTAACTTTAAGCTCCAGACTTCTTTGCGCTGTACCACGTCACAAATTTGGACTACTGATTGGTCATTACAGTCTGAGAAAGCACAGGTGTAGGCAGCATCCTGCATGGCATGTAATGAAGAGATAAACTTCCTGATATTACTAACCTAATGGAGAATCTACCCATAAAAATAAACTTCCTCCAAACGTTACACAAAGTACAGATATATTCACATAGAAACAATGGAGATAACACATAATACAATAAGCCCTTAGGCTTCAGTATTAAGGCGCATTAACCAACTCATATTCACTTTAATCTAACCTAATCTAATCTAAGGGTATATAAATTTTTGGAAAGATAAACCAAGAAACAAGTGAAACTTGAAGTTTTGCTCGGTAATTTTCCCCGCATTAGACCAGGTGGCGGTTTCTTTTGATTTTGCAAAGTCAATTCTATATATATTTGAACCAAAGAATGGTCACACTAAACCTTCCTCTAAGTTCGAATTCATTTTTAATGTTTCTATGCCTTTAGATAAACTTCAACATAAATCAAGTCTCTCCAATGAAGCTTGCGGTTTTACTTTTGAATTTTTTTTTTCCCATGTTGTCTCTCACTACGAATCAGACAAGGGCCTTGAATAGTGCGTGGATAGCTGCTACGATTCCGAGCACGTAGAAAGAGTGTCAATATTTTGAACAGTTTAATGAGGAAAATGTTATAGTACAAATAGCTCGTTGTAGTTGTCATATGAAACGAAAAACTCGATTTGTCTGATCACATAAGTTACCTTGTATCATGATATTATAATTGTAAAAATGGTTTTTAAAGGATTATATAATTAGTGTTTTTAAACTGGCCCAATTTCTGTTTGAGAGTAGCTACGAACATGCAACTACTTTCCAAATTTAAAGTATCACAAAGAATGTTGAAAATCACTTCTTTCCTGTACAGACTATCTGTTACTTAACGTATGGCAGTTCACTGCAGTGTATTAATACTTGATCTTCAGATCGTCAATTGTTCCTGGCCGCTTTCCACATACTCAACCTTCACGGTAACCCCGTACGGAGTAACCTGGTAACCTTAGCCCCTTCTTTTTTCTAGGTATCCCTCTGTCCTCGTCGGTGACAAACGCTGAGGAGATACTCTAGATATGGAAAGCCAAAAAGTTATTTCCCACTTTATCATTTATCTAATGTATAATCTTAATCAATGATGCCCCCATGGGTAAAAATGAATGATAAATGCCGTTAAAACAAAGTTAGGTCAGGTTGTATAGACGGCCACAAAGAAGCTTCTGATTAAAGCGAGAGAGATGTGACAAGTTGCCTTGTTGAAATGTCCTTGAATGAGTTCAGTGTCGTTAAGCTGCTCAACAAACTGATCGAAAATATTAATGTGTGGGGCTTTATTCATTGTGTCAAAGATAAAAATAAGCAAAGAACCCACTGTTCCACTTAATAGTGGTATCTTTATTATTATAAAATTCTATATACACATTATAAATATATTTTATGCATGGGTTGTAGACCGTAGGTGCTTAAGTATGATATACAAGTAGAAAGAGGAACAAATAAAATAATAATAATAATAATAATAATAATAATAATAATAATAATAATAATAATAATAATAAATAGACATTAAAAGAAGAAGGATATCAAATATATGAATGAAAACATATTAAATTGTTTATAATTACACTAATTATTGCGTTTTAACCAGAAAATAACTTGTTTTTAGCTTCGCGCACTTTGGCTAGGAAAATACACATTTTCAACCAATTAGTGTGGTTCGAAAACAGGTCCCAACATGCCAATAAGTCCTCTGATTGCTTAAAAAGTTTTAAGGAAACACCTTTTTTCTCAGGTGTTTCCAATGGGTACATACTGCCAGAATATGTACCCATTCCTCCTCCCCTCCACAAAATGGGCAGATTCTCCTATCAGAAATATCCATTATTGTTTTAGCCTTTCAACTTCCAGTCTAAGCCAGATCAATTCCTGATTTCGCCTCTGTCCCTAGAAGAGCATATATACCCCCTTTACCCCAGGTTGTCGATCCCGGTGGTTTAGTGGTAATCATACACCCAAGATCGTGGGTTCACTCAGGCCAGGGTCGATGGATTTTTTCGGGCGTAAAAATTCTAAGTATCCTTTGGAAGGGAAGTAAAGCCGTGGGTCCCTTATCGTAGATTTTCGGGCACGAAAAAGAACCTGAAAGAAGAGGCTTCTGAGCAAAATTTATCGGTTTTCACACCCTGAATTGTATGCGATACTGATGACCTGAAATGTTAAAAAGCATCTGTAAATAAATGAAATGAAAAAAAAAACAGGTTAGTTTAATTTCCTCGATAGGCTCAAGGAGACTTTCGCATTACATTCTGCCTCGATTTCTTGCCTGCTGATATCCTCTAGTCTAGTTTCAACTTTATTCCACACGTTTTTATTATTTTCATTGCCTCGTTGCCATATTGAACCCAATCAATTCCTCTGGGCCCTCTTTGCACCTCTGCAGCCCAAGACGTTGCAGTTCCGCTTATTAAAACTGCACATCTTCTGCGAATGTAGAGTAACTCATTTCTAGCCTGTAGATTACGTGAAGTTCAATGCCAGTGTGTCAGACGGATTGTACCAAGTCTCGTCTATAAACCAAGAGATGTTTAGAATGTCACAGTAAAAGTCAAGAACCAAGTGCAATAACGATTATTATCTGACTCCTGGAATGATTTTTGGCTTCAGATGCGCTACCTTTATTGTGGAGTAGGAGTGTCCCACCTCCTGATGCTTATTTAGCAGATTGCCACATTTACCAAACAAGAAGTGAGATGTTTGCTAATCTCTCTCAATAAAGATATTGTTGCTTCCTTCTTCCTCACTAAGGTGAATGGTTCTTCTCTTGGGAGGCATCCTTACTCTTACTCTATCTCTCTCACTCTAAAATGTCTTTTGTGTGGCAGCGATAAATGTTGACAGTGTTTCACTAAAAATGCACTCAGAGGCAGTGTGTACGTCATCTTATAGAAAGCAGTAGGTAAAACAGCAGCAAAATGAAAACATCAATGACGATGGCGAAATCACTCGGACACCTTACAAAGTTGTTTTTGTTTTTGTTTTTTTTTTTTTTTTGAGTAGTGTTTAACGCCCGCTTTTACTACTGAGGTACCACAGGCGGTGGACACTGATGATGCATGAGATGAAATGATAAATTGGGAAAGGATATTTTTTTTTAAGGAAGGAAGCGTTGCAGGCCTAAGTTTAGGTACCTCCCCGGCATTTGCCAGTTATGAAGACTGAGGAAAACCTGGAAAAAACCCCAGTCAGGGAGGATGGTCCTGGCGGGATTCGAACCGCAGACCTCCCGCTCACGAGTCCGTGCCTTAACGACCTCGGCCACCCGTGGCGGTCTTACAAATTGTAACTTATAAAACAAAACTCATACAGTTTAGTCTTTAATTAATGACACACTGTATGAAATTGCCCAACATAAACAAAATTATGTTATTTTAAAATCCACTCTATGAATAATCTCATATATTATACGAGGGGTACTCAATAAAACTGAGAATTATTTTTTTACATACTAAGCACACTAGATGGTCTTTTTCGAATAGGACTACATTGAGTTGCATGCACTTGGTCCACCGTGTCTGTCAGGCTGTAATTTTTTTTTTACCATGGTCTTCAGAAAAACATTCTCTTCACGACATGATGAACCAAAACTCTGACCATGTAACTCATTTATGAGACAACAGAATAAAAAAGTGGCACGGAGCTAAATCTGGGCTTATGGAGAGTGGGCCACACATTCCAATTTTTTTTCTGGCCAATTGTTGAGTAATATATTGCAAACGTGAAGGCGTGCATTGTAAAGGTGAAGGCGACAACGAAATGGATGCAGCTCAGGGCGTTTCCGTGGGATATGATTGGCAGGACGCTCAAAATAGGCATGTAATACTCCCCATTAACCATTGTTTGCGGAGAACTTCTTGTTCATAAACCATTTCAACAACCTTGGCCTTCTTTGCGGTCTGTGTACTGAGCTCGTCCGCTTACTTTCGGGATCGTAAAGATGAAGCGAAATTTCATCACTTGTAATGATAGAATTCAGATGTGCCTCGCCATGCTCCGCTACAAGTCCGTCCATCTTTCCTAACCGGACCGGTCAAATTCCTCACGAAAATTCCGAGTAGGTTTAAACACACAGGTAAATACCGATTTTCAACTATATTATTCACTCAGGTAAATTTACCACAAGATATTATGAGTAATATTTGTGCCACAGATAAATTCCGCATCAAGTGGTTGGTACTCTATTCTCTGTGGTAGCCTTTTGTTTCATGTGCTTGTTTCTCGCATGCTCTGTGGTAGTTGTCGTTTTGTCGTCTGGAAGTGAAATATTGTGTGTCTGAAAAGAGGAAGGGTTTACTAACCATCGATGGTTATAATTATTTTAAGAATATTACATTTAAAATTTGTGAAACATTTTGGGGATGCAGTAAACATACAATGCTAGGTGTTTAAGTTTCGGACAGCAATCAAAAATATCCACGCAATGTCTGAAGAAAGTGGGAGCCAGTTTAGATAATTGACTGTTAATGACGTTCTCGTATACGAAAGAATATATACAACGAAAGAAGAAGAAGAAGAAAAAAACAACCCGCACTGCCAGAAAGTTATGAGAACGCAGTAAGTAAATGGGAAAGAATAAATGTGAAAAGGGTAAGAAGGGAAATTTTTTAATTTGGACTGAGAAAGAATCTGGAATTGTGTTTTCTTGCGAGTCAAATTTAAAATTTTGAGTCAATGTAAAAAGATTTATATGGATGGAACATTTAGATATTGCACAAGATATTGGCTGCAGCTGTTCACTATTCACAATGAGATTATACGTCCCTACTCTTTTGTTTACTACCCGATAACAAAGGAGGAACGTATTCTAAACTTTTCGATGTTGTTAGAACAAATGTGAATGTGTTACTTTTGAACCTGAAATTGTGATAGTAGACTTTGAAATTGTAATCCATAAAGCTACTCGTATCCGAATAGTTCATCCAATACATAGGCTGCTTTTTCACCGGCAATACTTCCGCGGCAATTCAGGCGCAATAAGACAACGTGTGGTAAAAAAAATAATAAAATGAAGTTGAGACATGCCTGAAAAGCTCAATTTTGTAATAAGGAACACGTATTGCAGCCAGAAATGTAAAAACAGCATAATCTTATAGTTATAAATATGTTACTGGGGCACTTGCATCTAAAAGTTTTACTAGCTATTTACCTCCTTCCACAGTCCCCTACCTACCACCCAGGCGATGCTTTATTTATATAGCTACAGGCTCCTTCTACTAGTGACGATTGCATTCCCTCCAGGGCGGATTTAAGAATGGGCAACATAGCTGGGAATCTAGCGCAATTTTTGCGGAAACTTGGAAAAAATTAAATTCGCAATCAATTCATTTACACACACTAACCTAAACCTAACCTCGGGTAAGTCCTAGAAACCGGTGAACTTAATGGTTTGCTGCGGCGAGCTATGGCCTGACGGCCTACGCTCGCCGCTTTTCGTAAATATAAATTGATAGAGATTGTGTGTGACTATGTTAGCGGGTAAATCGTTGTAGTGGTGTCAAAATTCCTTTAACTCCAGCACAACGTACGTAGCGTCATGTAGCGGCAGAAATCATAGGTGGATGCAACAGGAACCCAAGTGCTGGATGAACTATTGGGAATAATTACCTTTCTTGATCCAATGCTGTATTATTCGACTGTATTTTTTTTCTTGGCTCAAGCGTGTTATATACAATTACAGAAACTGGCTTAAGTCAAGAATACAATAACAAGCAAAGTGAAATAGAGCAATGTTTGCGATGTATTTTTCGATTTTCGTACTTGAAACCAAAAGATGTTGGAGATTGCTACACTATAAATTTTGTATGTGACTAGTCTGAACATCTCAAAGTAATTGCTTTTGCAAATTATTTATTTGAGGCATGTAGACAAGCATCAACGTTTCCGCCAAACACGTGAGTCAAAGTTGACGCTACAAATGCGTGCGAGTCATTCCATTCCCGATTTACTAGCAGTTTTTATAATATACACCCAAATGTTTACATTTTATAAACACTTTAAGCAATTTCAAACTGAGTCTTATGTAAAATTTTCCAGCATTAATGAGATTAAAAACGTTACAGGTACTCAAAAGTTAGGTTGAGAAGGCAGCATATTTTACAGGGAAATGTATACAGACTTGCAGTAGTAAAATTTGCTTTAGTTCTTGCTACGCAAAGAATTTCACTTTGAAGATGGACGTGTTGTATTAGGCAAAGATGTTTGTCATTCTCATGAAGTGACAAACAGGTCAAGAGGAAACCATAATAGTACATCCTATGCACATGCATCAGAGGAAGTGCATACACTTTAGAAGCCTTATTGAAAAGACATTTTAGCTCTATATTGTAATATTTTAAATTGTAGAATAAAGTATAAAACTCCACTGTGTTTAAAAGTTGTAAAGAGGCAATTATGGTTCATAAAGCTTTAAAATCTAGTTTTTAAAGTCCAAAAATGTTGTCGTCATGCAGCTATTATTTTTTTCGTAGAAACGAAGCTAGAATGTCAATGGTGTGAAAATTCATGTTGAAACGTTTCAACTTTGTTACAAATCTATATAGTGCTAATATAGATTAAATATTTTGAATATAAGTTTCTGTTTACGCCATATTGTGAAAGCACAAAGTTCTTTGCAGTCTTCATAGCCAACACTGGGTTATGCGACTGAAGATCTCATTTGGGCAAGTTGGTACTGAGCTTTTCAGACAAGTTAAGTTCACGCTAAAAGGGGGGGGGGGGGGGAAGGGAAGGAAACGTATATTTTTACACCGTAAATAGGACAAGCATACTAGTCTACATTCGCAACTCAGCTAGCACTGCTATAGTAGTGCTCAATCAAATCTATTTTATTTTATTTAAATGATTTTGAGATAAGTGCCAAGATTAAACCCCAGCGGTATTGAATTCTACGTCAGAAAATAAATATATAGAAGAGGGCAACTTTGCTGGTTTTCTCTGGTAAAATATGCAGCACATTTATAAAAACCAGACGTAATTTTCATATACAAAGGCATGTTACCGTATATTTAATTAAAATACTTTAGTAGTGAAGGCACACAACAAACTATGTAAGTATATATCTGAGAGTAAAATAGTTTAATCTTATTTCGAAATAATTGGGCCAGTGTGAAGAAACAGAATTAGTCACCAAATAACATATCTTACTGTTGGCAGGCGAGACACCCGAAGTGATTCTTGCAAACCTCGGTATAGCTGTATCCTAGAGAAGAGCTGGTCCCCAATTTACATGTAGGCTTAAAGTTTCGGTTTCCACCGGCCCCAATTTACCTGTGCTGCTATTTACAGGATGAGGTGAAAAAGAATCCGGAAAAGCAAAAACCATCATAGACATTATGCGCCACTTTTTGTCCCCTTCCCCAAATGTTTGATCAGGTGGTGACAAGGAATGCATAATTATTTTTTTTTTCATACTCTTTAGATCGTAAGTCTGTTTTTACGCAGTCCTCTTTGAATTAATTTCTAGTTTAATTTCTACTTACTTATGCCTGATAACTTAAGATAGCAAGATAGCATTCTGTCAGATTCTTTTCTCAATGCATGTTACTCCCATCTGTAGCTTACAGAATTACATCAGTTGTGCTAGTCAAAATGAAATTCCTGAAGTAAGCTTTCATTTATTATACTGCCTGTCAGAAGTCCACCTTATAGTTTTATAGATTTCCCATCTTTCATTTATAGGGACTTTTCAATCCCGAATCAGCTGATAAAATTTAAAAATCTCATTTTGAACATCATTACCTTCAGTAAGTGAAAACAAGCATCTTATTGATTTTCTTTAATTTTCTTTTCTCTTTTCTTTTTAATTCTTTTTCTTTTTCTTTAAGTTTTCAAATGAAGATTAGCTGAATTTTATATTTTTCTATATTGGTGTTCTTAAATTGTATTCCTTGCATAATAAATTTAATTGATATTGATGCTTAATTCTTCGTTTCTTAAATCAAAGATGGTTCCCTTTAGTATTGTATTTCTCATAATATGATTTAGTGTCATACAATCAAAAAGCTATACGATGTGATTAATAAGAGTTAAGTCACTAAGTAAGTTTCTCAACATAATCTCTCTGCACACTGAGGCTCTTGTCCCATCGTTTCACAAGCCCCTGAAATTCATCAGCATAAAATTCTTTGGGCTGTTATCAAAACCAGGCAGTGACAGCTTCCACAGCTTTATAGTCGGGGAAAATGTTCCCCCTAAAGATGATGTTTAAGAGGGCAGAACAAATAAAAGTCTCTTGGAGCAAGGTTGGGGCTATACAAGGATGCTCAAGGATTTTGCAATTGAAATTTCGCAGTGTCTGATTTGGTCTTGTTGTCAGTAAGAGGACACGCGTTGTCACGCAAGAGGAAAACGCCATTGCTGAAGAGCTTTGGTAGCTCCCGCTGAATGTCCTTATGAAGTTTCCTGAAGAATTTACAGTAGAAATCCGCATTTACGTTTTGTTCTTGAGGCTGGAATGCGGTGAACAGTATGCCTTCCTTACCCGAGAAGACGTGAGCAGGATGGTGTCATATCATTTTAAACCTTTTTCGCAGGTGACGAGGATGTTTTCACTGCTTTGTCTGGAGCTGGTAATGGTGAACTCAGGACTCTCACTTGTGACAATTCGAACTAGCATATCGTGTGCTTGATCATGGCAGTGATTGAGATGCTGTAAGGTCAGACCCATTCTTTGCGTTTTGTCATGTGGGGTCAGCATACGCTCACAGACTTTGTAAAAACCTAACATGTAACGCATTATGAGGTAGTTCATACCGTGTGAACGACCAATAGCAGCTGCTATAGTGTCTATAGTTACCTTTCTATCTGCTCTGATTAAGTCTTCAACTCGTTGCAAATTCTCCTTTGTGGCGATCTCCTTTGGACGGCCGAGGCGATGTGACAGGCACTTATCACTTTAGATGGAAAGCATTTCTCAATGAATATCCTTCGATACCATATCTTTTGCCCACAAAAATCGCACAATGGAGCGGCTCGAGATTTGCACATTCACTCAGAGGCACAGCCATCTTGCAATTGCTGTTTCGTTACTGTAACCATCGATTGTCTCGTGTCGAATGACACCAATTGCCACCGGACTTATACTGCCATCTAGTGGCAATATCCTCAGATGCCTCGTTCAAATATGTAGTACCCCTCATCATTTGTAATTTAATTAATGACTTACCCCCATATTTTACCTCTTCAACTAGAAGTTTTTTTTAATGGTGTTTAACGCCCTGAGGCACCACAGGTGATGGACATTGATGATACATGAAATTAAATTAAATATTGGGAAAGGATTTCGTTCCAGGCCTAATTTAGGATACCTCCCCGACATTTGCTAGTTATGAGGACTGAGGAAAATCTGGAAAAAAACCTCAGTCAGGGAGGACGGTCCTGGCGGTATTCGAACCCAGACCTCCCGCTTACGAGTCTGCGCCTTAACGACCTCGGCCACCCGTGGCGGTAAATAGAAGTATGTAATTCTAATAATCAGAATGGTGTTCCTATGTCACCCAGTATATTTCTAATGTATTTTTAGTTCATAATACCGGGTGATTTTTTGCTTGCGTCCGCTGACGAGCGCAGTGTGTATGGGCCATTGTCACGCCAGTAGCCTATCGTTATAACATGTAGTTCCCAAGCCGATGCTTGCGTGTTGACAGCTAGTCGCAGCCTGCTATTACAAGAGCAAGAGCATTGTTTCTATTTTTGTATTATTACAATTCAGTTTGCGTTGGCAAGATCAATATAACTCAAGAAATTGTGTTACTAGAGGCTATTGGTTCGTCAGATTATTAATTATAGTGTTTAGGAATTTTACTGTGAGTGTCGTATTGAAATGTTGCTACTAAAGCAGATATAAAATAGTTTATAGGAATAAGTACATTCTATAGTGGAGTTTAAACGATAAACGTGTGACTGAACAAGGAACCGCTATAAACAACTTGCTTCGCCAGATTAGTACTTATCATGAACTAACATTGCGTGCATGCTATTGTTGATCAAAGTTGTGCGAGTAGAAATGCAAAGGGAACTGTCTATCGAAGGAGTCAACCAATGACGGAACCTTGGTCTCGGGCTGTTTGTGTTCAGGTCGAGCATAACTCCGTGTATAATGTCCAGCTTTTGAAATCGCGAATCGCAAGCTCTTTACTTATGAAGACAGGGTCACTAAATACATTTCATAAGTATCTCTACTTAGAACATTAAAACTGGATGCGTAGAAGTGCAACGTAAACCAATGCATTCATCGCACGGAAAGCAACAGAAATCCTTTGCATTCCTTCTGAATGGAGCTTCTTGTGAGGCTGGCCCATATTTTAATGATGCTGCTGTATTCAGTTGTGAAGATAGCATCGAACTATTTCGCACAAAGCAGTGCCTGTTAACATGACGTTGCATAACGTTAAATGTGTCTCGGCCCAGAAGAACCGGCGAAGAGAGCAGAGAGTGAAACCATTCACAATCATTATAAATATTTAGTTGCAGAAATGAAATTTGAACAGATATAGACGTGCTAAAGCCGTTTCTGTAGTAATATCTGTTGAAGTACGCTATAAAATGCTAACTTTAACTAATATTAAATTCAGAGAATACGTCTGAATTTTGGAAGAGCATGTTTGGTGATTGCTTTAGTCCGAAGTGGCGGAAATCGATTTATTGTATTTTAATAGCGTTTAACGCCCGTTGTTACCACTGAGGCACCACAGGCGGTGGACACTGATGATATATGACATGAAATGATATATTCGGAAAGGATATTTTTTTAAAGGAAGGAAACGTTCCAGGCCCAAGTTAGGGTATTCTCGGCATTTGCCATTTATGAGGACTGAGGAAAACCTGGAAAAAACCTGTCAGGAAGGACGGGCCTTGCGGAATTGAAACCCCAGACTTTCCGCTCACGAGTCCGCGCCTTAACGACCTCGGCCACCCGTGGCGGTGTGGAAATCGATACTTGTCATTGTAAGTATGGATGATGGACAACTTACTAATGCTAGACTTGTTGCTATGGCCCATTTTCTCTATGGCTTAAGGGTTTTTCACAAATTAATGAGAAAACATGGAAAAGAGTATAGTGTTGTGTATCCAGATTGAAAAAGTAGTCCACTCTCAACATTCACAACCCTTAAAACTGCTATTTTCCCCCTTCAAAACTCCTTTTTGTATTTCCCCTCCTCTAAGTACCTTGAAGATGTTTTCTGTGCAGCAAGTAACAATAGATGTCAACGTTCCATAGTAACCTAGTACCTGTGTTTCTTGGCGAAATATTTCCCTTATCTTGCTTAGCATCACCTACATTTTCAGGGATGAAAATACAGGAAGTGAGCCTTCAAGCTCAACGAATTATGCAAACCCCTAAATTTCATAAGCCGTTTCCCACTGTAGACTTAAGTTGCGGTCTTTAGTTCCCAGTAAGTTCTAGTACAACTTTTTTTAAAAGTTTCAAAGTTTCTATTTCAACTACACGTTTATAAACTTAAACTGTATTAATGGAACCATTTCACACAAAGATCCAGTCTAACATCATTTTGAATTAATTTGCTTGTTGTTTGAAGAAGTAGAGAGGCCTGTGTGCCACCAATGTCGTAAAAAAGGCACTTAGTGGGATTAAGTCAGTCAATGAAAAATAAATAAATAAACAAAACTTTCTGCAGAAAAAATGCGGACATCTTAATATTCTTCTGGAATCTGTGGTGCTGTTTGTGAATAGAAACTCTCATTCCGTTGAACAAATAAAGTTATACTTTTTAAAAAGTTTGAACTTATAATAATTGTTGGAATTTTTACAATTTTTACTAAATGTTTTCAAAACATGATAGGTTTATATTCTACCAAATGAAATATAATTTTCAAATTCTATTATTTTATATTAATATATCAAACAAATAGATCTGAATTTCCTTACTTACCGACTCTATTTTTTATTTGAGACATTTAACGCCTTTATCATTACTGCTAGTTTAAATATCACTCATATTATCCGAAAAAGTAGACCAGAAACTGCTCTTCTTCTGTCATTTCAAAATAACAACTAAATTGTAAAAACAGCTTCCATGCTAAAGACATTCAAGTACGATATTCTTACAATAAGTAACTTAGTTATTATAAAATTTAACAGATCGCGCCATATGTTTACTAAAAATCCCTTTTATTACTATCAAACTCAAAACTGGGGTTTTTATACTTGGAGTTATTTTATACCATTATAAGACTGATCTTGCAGCTGTGTTTTAGTACCAGTCTTTGTTGTTGGCCATATTATCCTTGCTATTTGTTATGTTTTTTTTTTCTATTTTTCTTTTTTCTTTTTTTGCCCAAGGTGCTGTTGTTACTTATTTTACATACTGACTTTGTTTAGAGTACTTATTTATTTATTTAATCTTGGCACAGTTTTTAGTGTGTTTGGGCGCTAATAACCTTAGCTGTTTTGCGCTCCTTAAACAACAAACCCAATAATAATAATAATAATAATAATAATAATAATAATAATAATAATAATAATAATCTTTATACGTGGAGTGATTTTTCTCTATCCGCGAAAAGTGAAAAACATGCTGAAATTAATGGAATAGTACATTCGAAAAATATGTTTCAAACTGTAGTTCATAGTGTCGTGATTTTTAAAGAATTTTGTAGCTCAAACTTTCGATTACCAAACCATCTACAGATGTATAAAAAAGGGTGGAGAGCCTTTTATTATGAAGTCCGCGGTCAGGTTTAGAAGCGCACCCAATGTCTTGGCATCAGAAACTTACGAATGAAACATGCTTCTTGCGATCACTTTAATATATATTACTTGTGACACTATTAATTCAAAATTGTTGTACTAACAAAGTGTTATAGAGTGTCGTTCGATATTGATACTTGAGTCGTGAAATATCGAGAATTCGCCTCTAATATTTACTTAAAACAGCAACCAAAAATCTGTAAGAATAACGTGTTAGTTTTCAGAGAGTTTTTCTGCTGCAGGCCTCTGTATCTGTGGAATTCAATGCACGTCTCAGCTTAAGTACTACATTCAAATCCAATTATTTCGTCCACTCCTGGGACAGCTTGACATTTGACTACATCAGGCCTTATACAGTATGAGCAATGTAAGTGACATAAGCCTGAGAAAACTACATTCGACAATAACGTAATGTTGTACCATTGTTTGTTATAGAGTTTCAAAACTATCCAAACTTTAACATTTTATTTTTTCAGTTTTAGGCACCATACACATATCAACTAGTATCAGATTACTAGTTTCTACAAAAAAAAAAAAAAAAAAAAAAAAAAGCATTAGAGAACGTCAATGCCCTTAGAGAGTTTACTTAAAAGTTAAATATGGCAAGGGATTAATACATTTAGCTGCTGATATTAATTGCCTCAGTTTATTTTAACTCGGATAGCATGTATAGCTCCCATTTTGCGAAGCAATTAGAAATTGATTTTAACCACAGGAATTTAATGTACATAACGGTCTCGTCACCTGCCGAGGGAAATCATTTCGCTCGGTCAAAACTCGCAGACCACATTTTTCTGTTCCTTTCGTTGTTTATTTGTAGTGAGTACCAATGCATATTGTACTCGTTATAATAGATGTTCCAAGTACTTGCTCTCCGCTGAGACAAATGACCGAATCCTTTTGAAAAGATTTTGAAACTCTCGCCGCGTTTCATCCTCCCGAATATTGTAAACTGTAGATCTTTGTTTCAGTTCCTCTACGAGTTTTATTTCATGTATAACAGTAATTTTATGTGGGCGAAGATGCACCAGCTGAGTGGCTTTATACGCACTGCCGACAGATACACCAACTTACTGAGCTAATTTTGTTAAGTACTAGCGAGAAGGCGTTTCTAAAAGATAGTCTATATCAACAAGCTTTTTTCTTTGTTAAAATGTTTTTCTTCTCTCGGCTTCTTCTGAATGAAAGCGCCTAACTTTGTTCACTAATTTAACTAAAATGTTTTTCCTATAGTGCTAGTACAATTTCTTTTGCAAATCACCATTATATAGGTACTACAGTTCATAAACCGCCACGGGTGGCCGAGGTCGTTAAGGCACGGACTCGTGAGCGGGAGGTCTGGGTTCGAATACCGCCAGGACCGTCCTCCCTGACTAAGGTTTTTCTAGGTTTTTCCCAGTCCCCATAAATGGCAAATGCCGGGGAGGTACCCAAAACTTAGGCCTGGAACGTTTCCTTCCTTAAAAAAAAATCCTTTCCCAATATATAATTTCACCTCATGTATCATCAATGTTCATCGCCTGTGGTGCCTCTGTGGCAAAAACGGGCGTTAAACACCATTCATTCATTCATACAGTTCATAAAATGACAATATGGCGAATTGTGACGCAAATTGGTACTTCATTATAAAATGTGATCAGTCGTTAATTTACATTTATCTCTTTTATTCGGACATTAATTATTGTGTTTTAAAATAATAAATATAATAGTTTCCAGCTGCTTTAGAAAGTCGAGCTATGTACAAAAAGTATATAAATAAATAGTTTAATTGAAAACTCTAAATTTTCTTAAAATGTTTTTCAATTCTTAATTACATGTTTAAATCTATTAGGTCTCTGTTTATTAGGAGCTATATAAATCATTTAAACCTATTTCTCGATTTACTAGATAGGAAGCATAGGTGTCGGGTTTCCAGATTTTCTTTCAATTATTATTATTATTATTATTATTATTATTATTATTATTATTATTATTATTATTATTATTATTATTATTATTATTAATACTATTACAACAACCGATATTATTTTTGTTAATATGAGATTTTCGTTATAAAAGAAGTGTATAATAATGAGCTCACATATAAATTTTAAATTGTCTATACGGTGCATTATAAATTTTGACATTGCATAATAGGTCAGAGACAAAACAATTTAGGGTAAAATGCTGTAAATAGAAAGGCGGAGGCATTTTATAGAGGTTTCCAATTACATAATAATAATAATAATAATAATAATAATAATAATAATAATAATAATAATAATAATATAACGGAATTAGACCCCAAAGCCTAGAGGAATTCTGTATGAATTAACTGAAAGCGCAGTAAAATTCATCCTACCTTAGGCAGGGTTCGAATTCGCTACCCGCAGCTCAACGATTACTCACCGAAAATAACAAGAATCGGCTCTTATTATTTATATAATTATATCATTTATTATTTTTGTTATTATTATTCATGTTATTTTATAGTAATAGCCTCTTTGTGCCTTTTACTAGTAGGAATATACAGAGCTAAAGCTTTGTTCATTTGATTTCTTTGTTTGCAGATTCAAGGGAGGTATTCTTAGGCTTCTTCTCATAAGAAAGTTTGTGAAAATGAGACAAGAGAACTTACCGTGAACAGAATTCCCAGGAGCAGCGCACCATCCCTGAGGGGCAAGCCACAGCACGTACGAAGGCGTGGTAGTAACATCTTCACAACTAGAGCCTTGGCGTTGACAATGATACAACAACAGCAACAACCTGCTTAAGTTTATTGCGGCGGCTTTGATAACACGGAAATGATAACACGGTCGTGAAACAGAAAAGTCAGCATGCAAACCACAAGCGCATGCGCGTGACATCGCCTCCTACAACAATGTCAAGGCTAAAATGCTTGTGCGCGGGTCGCACCCAAAGGTCGGTTTCTTGTCACGTATTTGTTGGACACATCGAACGTATATGTCCATTTGAGGAGCTCTTATTACATACTGCGGCTCTCCCTGCGAAAGGTTCAAGTGGAAGTAAACAAACCGAAATGTATCACTCCGCCGAAGCACGTGCACCATTCAGCTGTAGTTTGCAGACGATGGTTTGTGTCAACAAGTCCGAATGCGTACAGAGGAGAAATAGTAAAATGATATTTATTTATGTCACACTTAATAAGCAGAACTTTAAAATGATTCAATGTCTGCTACTTCTTTGCATATGGCTTCTAAGTTTTGTCGATTGTCTAATGCGGTCTTAAGAAATATACAATTGAAATATGAACCAATTAATTCAAAATTCTTTATATTTTAGCTACCCTTTCTAAAGATTTCCAAAATAATAAGCCTTATCCTAGCAGGAATGTATAATTGTACGTATGTCTATACCCAGTCAGAGATATCGTGATGGAATTGTAAAGGCCCAAGGTTGTCTGCAGTTCACCAACACTTCCTCGACTTGCAAAGGGATTTAATTGGCTATATCAGTGCCAATTAGTAGGCGGCACCGTTCAAGAGGACAGCACCTATGGTGTTGGGCACAATTAATTGGTATTTCTAACTAAAAGCAGATCATATATTTATTATTGCTGATGAAACCCAAAAATGTCTGAGCCATATTCCACAAAAGTACAAGCGCATTAGTGCAGGTCCTTGTAAAGTAAGGTCTTGTAATCTTCTGTTCCATGAAAGAAGTACAACACTGGTAAAGTATTGGTTAAAAATTACAAGTGACGCCATATAAGAGCAAGTTGAAGGAACAGATGTTTGCTATGCGTAGCCATACCTTGAATTTGGTTATGTCCACTACGTGGGGGCTTTTAATCACAGAGCGAATTATTGTCATTCCTACTAAATGGGTGTTGTATTTTTTTTTTTTTTTTTTTTTTTACATAATGATAATTTAAACACATTGTTATGCATTTAAGCGTAATAATCCACTTTGATACGATGGTCCCTTACAGCTCATTTAGGAGCATCAATTTCAGTCGTTGAGAGATGGCAGAAGAATCGACCTTCTCGATTGCTCTCGGTCATTCATTGAATTAGTTCATTTGATCCTTTATATTTATTTATTTGTTTATATTGCTTGACAATCACGCTCTCATAAGAAGAAAAAAAAACTGTGGAAAAATGTGTCAAAATAGAATATTTTAAAAGAGAATGAAGAATGGAAAGAAATTATTTTCGTGGTATGTAGCAAAAACCTTAAAAATATATTAACTAAGATATCGATCTGAAATATGCTTTTGAAACCGGAAACGCCAATGTCAGTCAAATGCCGTACTTCATTTCCGCTTAATCTAACTTTATCAGTATACACAAATATTTATTCTTTCTTTATACATATTCCTACTCATTATTATCATACTTTCGCTAATACTTAGCACATTTGGGTCAACTGACTCCCAAAATCTTGAAAAATAATAAATTTTATGCTAGTATTTAAATTTGCCTTTATACCTAAACTTGTAGAGAAATTTATACAAATTACCAATGTCCGACTAATACTAATGCTTCTGTGGAACAGAACAACGAAAGATCGCTTGTGCATTTGTAAGTATGGAGTAGTAAAGTAAAAGTGTAACAGAAACCTTAGTGGAACAGAATTTTACTAATAACTACAAGTTACAAGTCAGGGCCCTGGTCAGTGGCAGGTTCTTCTGGGAGCTGGAGAGATGGCTAACGACGTATGTGGGGAAAGGATTTTGTCTGCTAAGTAAAACATTATGCATTGCATGTACATCATCTATTCAAATACTTAAGAGTCGGTCCATCGCTTTGCGCTAACAAAAGCAGACTATCAATAGTGAACAGTTGAAGTTATCAACACATACCTCTGACCAGCTATCTCTCCAGCTCCCAGTAGTATTGTTATATTGCGAAACATTGTTAAAGAAAGATTCTGCATAAGTTCCTTAAGAGCATTCATTATTCATATGCACATACATAGAGAACGGTAAAAGATTCCCCATGCTATTTAATCCCAAAATGTCAAAAATGTTTATTTTACAATTGCCACACATGGCACTACTCAGACATAATTACTTCAGCCCCCACAGTCATTAAGCATTTATCACTTTTCTCTGCGTCATTAAACAGTACCTAAGAAGTTACCGGCCAACAACAGACTGATTCCTCTCCACAATTATGAGGTTCTACTTTTAATCTGTGATTGCAGACATTGAGTAAAATTTCTTTGATTTCATCACTGCGTCGATACTAAACCTGTTTACGAATGTACAATTAGGTTATTTGAATTACTTGCCGGCAGAGCGCGGCTTTGTACCGGGAGAAGCAGAAAGCAGCTTGTAATTAGTTTGTCAGTGAGTGGTTGTGCTCTTGTGGTACTCGGGGCTTTCATTATGCTACTGTGTGCTAATTGTTCTTCATTAGTTAACTATATAAATATTGTCTTGAAGAACGGGTTTTTATGAACAATACATGTGAAAATCTATTCTTGCAAAGAAGTGATAAGATAATTTGCAAGAAAATATCCTGGCAATCGTGTTCCAGATAGAGAAACTGTTCGCTAACAGGACAGGAAACGTCCCGCTCGTGTTCTAACGGAAGAAAAAATCAAATAGAGGCATTTACTACCCATATTCCGGCAATGTATTGCCGCTGAGGGGCATCATTTTCAACATCTCCTATAACACAAGGTTAGTGCTTATTATTATCAGTTTTAAATAAAGTATCGTTTTATACATTAATTTTATGCGACTTTATCTCCATTTTTCCGATTGCAGCGGCTGCTCTTCTCCGATAAACAGCTTCGCACAGGCGACCCGTAACTCAGATAACCTCATTGTAAGTATTTCTGTTACCGTAACACTCCTTTTCCATTCATTTACAGACACTGCTCAAGCTGATGTTATCATTTGCCGAAGTCCTGACTCACGTTACACAAAAATGTGTGTAAATAAATAAATCAGTGTAGGTAACATTATTTGTAATAAGTGCAGAGAGCTGAATTTGCAGCTGAACGCAAGTCACGCGAGGCCAAGATCGCAATAGTCGTCGACACTTTTAATAGACAATTCCCCTCGCACTTCTACGCGCACAACTTTGTTCTATAACATATTAGTTTTAGCGCATAATGAGTACTAATGTTGTGCTATAGCAGTTCTTAGAAGGGATGTCTACCTGCAGACAAATTTCTGAGATTTTTTAAGTTCCGCAACAGCATGAGGATTATTCCTGTAGACTTTAAACATTCTAATAATAATATTACAATAACATACACAAGAGTAAAATTTACTTCGATGTTAAAATCGATATTACGCCGTAAATAGCACTAATAACCGATAATCATATTTTATTTATATTGATCTCTTAACCGTAAGTTGAGTTATACACAGAGACAAATATAGTGCTTCCTCTTGGTAATAGAAACTGCGATTGAGTTTCATGCAGCTTTCAACTTGGGAATTGATTTGCAGGCAACAGGCAAAGGCGTGACATTGCATCAGCACGCGCTGAGATGTAGGTAAAAAATAATACTTGATTTATTACCTATGGGACGATCTGGCACTTCAGCCTTCCTCAAGGTTTGACCGTTTGTGCTTATGGTCCCAGTGGGAGAGACTCCAGGAGGAAGAGATGGGGTGAGGGATACGCAGGGCAGTCAGAATCCAAGGGCAGTTAGGTACGGATATTAACGGGATCTCTCACATCTTCCAGATGCAACATCACGAAGCGGGCCAAGGCTCCCATCTAAGGAGCCGCCTCCATATTGGACACTGGAGCAGAAACTTTTCTAAAGCACAAGACACTGTCACAATGCACACAGCTACACACCTGTCCTGGTACTTTCCACCCTGTGGCAGAACCAACGGAATGAAATGATATAAAATGGGAGAGTGGAAATTTTGTAGAAATCATTTGACTAAACGACCAAAGAAAGCCACAAAAAAAAAAAAAAAAAATCGAAGGTCGAGATGGCCTCCCTCAAGGGATTTGAACCCGTACCTCCCGAGTTCCGTCAGATCCGCCTAACTCGGTTATATTAAATTACCTGTACTTCTGTGGTGTTATAAAGACTACATAAAAGTCTATCGAAGTTTGATATTGGCTTATCAGATACTCTAATAAATGTATCTGCAATAAACATGAGTTAGTATGACTATTGTAACTTCATACATCTTACATTCAAATGAAAGATAAACACTGGCTGGATAACTAGCAAGCACCACAATAATTTCATAATGACAAAAATAATTTGAATTGAAAAGATAGAACAACCGACAAAAATTAGCTATAATTATAAAGGTGCTTTTAAAACTCATGACATAACTTCAGTAATAACTTCTTTGTGTGAGTTTATATGAACATGGGTCCGAAAATGCTTATTAGTCTATATTTTAAAGTGTGTACATGACTCTCAGATCTTTGCATTACCTTCAAGTAAATATTCAAAATGACCACTCCTGTTGAATACAGGCCTCACTTTGACGTCTTATTCCCCCGTCGTAAAGAGTTCTTAAAAAACAACATGCCTTATTTCTTGATTGAATGCTACTGTTCATTCTTCGAGATGCTCACTTCCTGCATGAAACGCTCCCGCACATTTCAGTATTTGTGCTGCAAGTACCTGAATCTGAAATGTTTTTTGAAATAGCTTCTGATAAATATGCCTCTCGAGCATAGGAAAGTGTTTTATCACGAAACCCTGGTTATGAAACTATTCAATTATAAACATTATAGAAATGGCAGTGACTTTCAGTGGAATTTGCTGTCCTTTACTGTGCGATTTTTTAAAAATGTTTCTATGACTCAATTGATGGCGAGATCTTTTTCGGTGTACAAATCTATCTTATCAAACAATAGCCATAATTTTGAGTTTTGGGGTGTTTACAGTTTACTGCAATGCCAATTTTTGAGGCTAAGGATATTATTTAAACAATATATATATATTGTATATATAATATTTGTCTTTGTTATTATTTCATGTTAGGCGTTTGTTTTAATCGGTAATTCATGTAATATAGGCATATTTTCATTTAGTTTCCCTTAAATTATATGCATTTTGTTTTTCATATGTCATTTGCTAAACTTAGATCCAAGTGTGATAAAGTACTTTTTCCTCAAATTTTCAGTTTTTAGCGTCTTTTTCCTGTCTACCGTTAAAATTTTAGTGCCTTTTCAGAAGTCTAAAACATACATCTAATGTCTAGTTATTATAAATACTACCTGTGAGTACTTCAACTGTCGCACAAACACTTAAATATTTGCTTAAGCGCATACATTTGACAGTTTCTCCTGGTGTGATAAAAGAAAATATGACTGACATGACTCTGCTAACGTACAGGAACATAAACTGCGTTTAACGTCTTTGGACAGAGTTATGAGGAACATTAAACCAGGTACCAAAGCACTCTGTGTATTGCATTTAGACGGCTCATATCGACAGTCGTTTAGTACTGATTTATAGTATGCATATCATGGCCACGTAGTGCTAATACGTAACATCTTCAAGTACAGCATAACCGGGGCCAAAATACCATTAACCGAAATGATTAAAACAAGAATATATTTAGTATGTGCTTATTTATGTTACGAAAACGGAGAACCATGTTTTTTTTTGTTTTTTTTAATTCTTTGTAGATTTGTGCATATATATATTCGGTCCTGGTGCTCTAGTGGTAACCATACTTACGTTGTAATTCCAAGATCGCGGGTTCAATCTCGGCCAAAGTCGATGGATTTTTTCGGGCGTAAAAATCCTAAGTATGGCTTCCTTCGGAAGGGAAGTAAAGCCGTAAGTCCGGTGTCGTACATGTACGGCACGAAAAGGATCCTCAAGCGTGAAAGAAGAGGCCTCTGAGCAAAATTTATCGGCCGTTTCACAATGTTTATTAGCATAATGTAAAACCAGTTTGAGGTACAAAAATTCTACTTATTGCAGAAGATGCCGTTGTGATTCAGAAGAATGGAGCGTTCTGTGGAAATTGTGCACAATAGAATTACTTTAGAATACTGGAAATAATAAGACAAATTGTTTATTCCAGTAAATTAGAATTATTAACAATAATAAACATTTACATAGAATAACAGAAATAGGTCAATTAGCTTAGTAGGTCTTGATGACTACCTGACGGTAGGTGACTTGCAATGGCACCACAACCCGGGGACATGGCTTCATATCTCTGTGCATGCATTTCACGATCAATATGAAATACATATGAATCACTGAAACATAGAAAAGAACAGTATTTAGGTACAGCTCTTAGCAGCACAAATAATTTTATGTTGACTTTTTTATCTAATGCAATTTTGGAAAATTTAATATTGCCTAAATGAATCCAGGAAATAAATATAAACATACCAACTGTTTCAATTTTTTTGCAAGTTTTAGCTTTATTTGCAAAGACAGATAACGAAAGGATTTCAAAGTCATTAAGAGACATTAAAAGAAAACTAATCAGTACAAAAAAGACAACATAAATATCGTAATATTTCCAAATACCAAATAGTTTTATTATTTCAGAAACTCTTCCAATCACTTTTATCTTCATATTTATTTTACCGCGTATACTTTTATATGAATCTGTTAAGCTGAATTCATTGAACGTTGTTTTACAAACGTTATTTATAAAATATTAATATATAGGCATTTAAATTTTTAAAGCAGAAAAAAAAGCAATAGAAAATGGAAAACTTTGTACCTAAGGAAACTGGGAAAAACATTAAATTTAAATTTTCGATAAGGTTATATAAAAATTAACATTTTGTAATCTGCCGAGTATCATTAGTATTGCCGAATCAAATTCGTTATCGACCTGAAATATTATCGTGTTATGAGCACTTCGTTTAGGAAACAAAAGACGGACGGCATTGTATATAAACGCTATTATCGCACTGTTATCACAACAGCATTCAGTGTGTTTGTGGATGCTTTCGATAAACTATACATTTTAGAATACTTCATGTCTTATACGTCAGAAATGACGCATGGGTGAATCGTAGGAATGTGGAAAGCAGAGAAATAACTTTTATGAACTGTTATGTAATACGATTGGTGATGATATATAAATCGCATACGTCAATGTAAATCAAAACAACAATCCTTGAAGTGGCACCATTCAATTTCAGCACAAAAGAAAAATCCAAGCAGACGTCAGCACGGAAGATGGTGGCCACTGCTTTCTGGGACCATAAAGGTGTCCTTGTGAATTTTATGGAGTTTGGAACAACAATTACAGAGCAAGTATACTGTGAAACGCTTTTGAAGCTGAGACAAACATAAAGCTTTAAACAAAGCACGTAATAATAAATTAAAAAAAAAAAACAGTGGAAAAATCCTAAAGTCAAAATCCCTGAGAAGCTATAATCAGAATTTGTTTTTCTCCATGATAATGCACGTCCACACACCGCTGTCAGAGCTTCAGCACGATTCAGGAATATTGATGGGAACTTGTTAAGTTCCCACCACATAATCCGTTCGTCTGGATGTCTCGTGGCAACCATACTTGCCTCGTAGCCCCAAGGTCATTGGTTCAATACCGGCCAGAGTTTATGAATTTTTTCCTGGCGTAAAAATCCTAATTATCCTTTGGAAGGGTATTAAAGCCCTGGGTCCCAAGTCGTATATTTACGGTAAATAAAAGAACCTCAAGTTTTAAAGAAGAAGCCTCTGAGCAAAATTTATCGGCCCTTTCACGCCCTGAATTAAATGTGATGCTGATGATCTGAAAGGTTAAAGAGAATTCTTAAATAAACCTTACTACTACATAGTCCCGACTTCGCACCCAGTGATTTGCGTATTTTTGTTCTCATCAAGAAACGCTTCGTATACGGCGAAGCGACAATGATAAAGGGCTTCAATTCCTAGATGGCGGGGTTTTCATGCAAAGAGCATCAAAAAGCGTTTCCCTTAGTAAACAAAGTGTTTGGAAAGGTATGGGGATTGTGTGAAAAAGTATAGAGGGCGTGTACAAAACGTGCAAACGTAATAAATTTTCTTAAATTATTTTATTACCTCCACTTTTATAACTTACCCTCTCCTAAAATTGGCGCGCAGAAAAATATAAACTCCAGGTGGGCGTTGTGTGTCCAGTTGTGATTCTGCCTCTTCACTTCGAATGCACAAATCTGATACAGAACGACTGCAACATAGAGTGCGCAAAGGATGGCCGAACCGATTATCCACTTCAACAGCAATGGTCGCGTGTGCTGTAATGACAAATGACATTCGCTTGTATTAAATCTCATAAGAAAGAATCGTTATATTCACGTTTATTTTCAGAAAAGTGATGTTGAGAATGGTATTTGTAATAACGCTGTAACTAATGGTAACTTTTAAACATAATTATAATGTACAATCTTTTGTATGTAATAATTTAAATTTACAGGGTTTAAAATGTTTATACAAAATATTTGCAATTAATTTGAATATTTCGTTTATGTGACGTCATCTTTAAATCCACTAGCGAAACTGAACAAAATTTTGAATTTTGAACAATCACAGTCGGATATCGCAGTGGAATTATCGAAAAAAAATTATCAAATCCGTTTCATCACGCGACGTGCATTTGTCTTGTGGTCACTATACCTCCACTTTATAATCCCTGAGCACCTATCACTGACCACTTTTGCTATAGGCGGTGGTGTGCTATTAATAGCAACAAAAGTATGGACAATCGACAGTCATAACACAAAATGGAGGGATCTTCAAGTTGATATAAGTATAACATTTTATACAAGTGTTAATATTCAGTGAGCGAATTTCAAATACATGTCGCTTTTATTCTAATACTATTCATGAAATAATCCTAAACCCGTAATATTGCTATTCTCTATTGGCATTACTGACAATCGGCATTCTTAAAAGGTTAGGTGCAAATGTACAATTATTACAATTTTGTAAGCCAAGTTTAGAGGAATTATATTTAAAGTTTTATTTCATTCGTGAAATAGCCTTAATAAATATCACTCGAGAGTCTGAGCCTTTCAGATAAATTTACTAGCAAGCTCAGACCCTCTCGTGATATTACTTGTATATTTTTCAATTAGGTGTTCAGAAATTTCAATACACTTCTTCCTAAGTGGCAACACTCGTGAAAGCAGATGGTAAGCATGTTATCCTAGGCTCATTGCAAGAGCAACAAAATATAGAATAGATAACGTTCTTATGAATAAAAAACCGTAAACATATGAACATGCTTTAAAAATGCTCATCTTTTCAAAGAAGATGCTGAAAAATTTTGCCTTTTTTTGTAAGGCATGGTAGCGTCCAAACATTTCGAAATTTTGGCTATTTCTTCTTGTTGCTTTTTCAGTTCATCTTTTGACTTTTTGACTGCGCCTTATAAACTGACTCACAAATAAAAACGACTGATCATTATATCCGAGCATGGAATAGATAATCCCTTGATTAACTACCCTACCATCGTGGAGGTCGAAATCCCATGCAATTAAGTCCGAGCTATATGAGCTTTAGCCCCATCTTGCTGGAATACGCCATACATTCGTTCCGTAGTTAGTTTAGGAAAACCACTACTCTAAAGTTAAGTCTATGTATTGTTCAATATTTTATATTAGCAGCATATTTGCTTCGTGGCAAAAAAAAAAAAAAAAAAAAAAATGGGATCAATTATACGTTTCGCATTTATACCATCCTTAGAATTAGGTGATGAACTTTTGTGCTGACCACTGACGATTATTTTGACTTCTTTCATTTTTAAGTGAAATCACAGCTGGTCACTAAACCGCTAATTGTGGGTTTAAACCGACATTATTTAAGGACTCAGTAAATCAGTTCAAAAAAACCATGCATTCTCCTCTGTGGGTACCTGGACTCTTAAGGCTTGTACTTCTATATTTTTATGGATAACATATCAGTGTTTTTTGTGTTGTGCTGACCTCCACTTTTTGTGCTATAGAGAGATATCTTGGCGATTGTTCTAACTGAGCACAGATATCAGAAATTTCTCTCTTAAAAGGTCTTCAATTTATTTTTTTGTCTTATACTAGTCCAGTAGTTTTGAGCTGACTGTTTTATGAACTTTTGGAAAACGTTTCTGAAGTTTTTCATAACAATAAACAAATTGCAACAAATGAAAAGTTTTTGTTCTGTATTAAATCTATGAAACATGATTGAAACACCACACACATTCAGAAAAAGTGAAAACAGACACACTACATTGCAGACCTTGAGCGGGTTGTGTTGGCATGCACGAAGCTACCTATTGCCGACGAGTACTCCATTCGGATAGCGTTGCCAAGTAAATGTAAGGCAAGGTAGAGCATCTTAAAGCTTACCTTAATGCTATAACATTAGTCCTGTTATTGCAATGAAGGGTAGCAGACAGGTTAAAATTAAGTATATTGAGGCTGAATTCTACCTTGGGGCTGATGAGAAATAAAATTATGGCTCTAAATATAACCTACAAAGTAGAATGAAATGTTACAATGGTAAAAACTGTGCAGAATTAAATATAAACTTGCATTGAAAAACACAAAAATATATAATTATATTAATTACTCTTAATGTACAACTGTTTGGAACATGTAAATAAATAAAACTATTACAATTAACAATAACATAGTGTATCAATATCCCCCGTATGTTGAACAAAGTTACCATAAGGAAAAACGAGTTCTATATATTGATTGAAATTCTTTTAATCAATCATGCTGTATGTCACAGTATAAACTTTAAATTGCATGATGTTTCAGAAAACCAAAAATATTGTGTAACTACAGGATACTACCATGTTTTTATTTAGTATAAGTTTAAATTAGTACTTAGGTCACTAAGAACGTTTTGTAACGCATTTAATCTATTTGCACTTTTTTAAAGTTGCTTTCACCATGAAAGTCATTGTACCAGGCCTGCAATTTTTCTTCTAGCTCTTTTGCACGCTGTTCATCCCATGTTGCCACCTCACTCGTCCCAGAATGCCTGCCTTTAGGCTTATTCTTCACTTCCTGCAAGAGTCAAGTCACATGCAGCAGCATATGGAAGATTATCCAGCACAATAGTCTAGAATTGGCAAGAAACTCATTTGTATAACTCGCCCCAGGATGCCCCGTGCAGTGAAGAAAACTACAAACTAGTTCAATCTTTTCTTATTTCCTTTGTCTCCTCACAATGAAATTTCGTTCTCAAATACCCAGACTTTGTTTCGGGACTTAGTAATAAGTTTTATTTCTGTGATTATGCATTCGATGTAGGATGGTGCTGCCTTCGGAATTCTTTAAGCACATTCCACAAGGTTTGTCTTTTCTTCCTCAGAAAAAGCATGTGAACACAAAAAAGCAAAGTTTCCTTACTTTCAGAAGAAAGTTTAGGTTGTGTGCACAGCTGCCAGAATCTTCGCTACCTGTCTGTAAATCATTGGCCTGCTTAGCTAGACCATTTTCCTTAACAGCATTCATTTTTTCCTCGGCCCAAATTTTGATGGCTGTTCAGAACGACGGTCATCTTTGAGGCTAACAGTCTTTCTCTTAGACTCCCAGAATATTGTCTGATGTAAACATTTCGCAACACAGCAATAATTTCCTCAAAGAACTGTCAACAGTTAATCCAAGGACGAACCTCTAACGCGGAATGTTCTATTTTAAACTTACAGTGCTTAAACTTTGATTGCTCAATAATGAATACTGACAGACAGCAGACAGTTGTTCTTTACATTTTATATCCCCTCCGTCTGTCATAGAGCCAGATGTCTCACATCAATCATTGCAACTTTTCTAGTGCTCTGATGAACAGGAAATAGCAAGTACACAAGAATACAAACGATCCAGAACTTACAGACCCTTACTGTGGCACCTATGTTATTTTCCCAGTTTGATAATTAACTCTCAGTTAATTTTAATTTAGATTTCCTTTTAATATAAATACAATTATTAAATATTATGCATAACAATCATGAAGCTAAATCTATGTTTATTTATATATTTGATTGCATACATAGTTTATTGTAAAAGAAACTAAATTTCTTTCTAATTAAAACAATTTATTAAACGTTATACAGTCTCATGTGATTGGACGTAGCCATGCAAATAATCAAAGTAATGCATTAATCATGGGGCTTCTCAAGGGGACTTTTTCCATTATGACCAAAATTTACTGAGGAATTTATCCTTTATATCTGCAAGAAAGTACAAAAGGTCTGGTAAAGCGCACTTAAATTTCTAAGTATAAATAAGATATAAACACACTCAGATTTAATATGAAAAGAGGATTTTGTTGAATTGTTGGGCTTTAGAAAAGAGATGGTTTCCATAAGTGAAATATGAACCCTGTGTACATTTTGAAACTGTGAAGAAAAATACTCAAGAGTTAAATTTATATACAATTTGTCAGTTATTATTTACATAAAAGTTCCTGAGGATTATCTTAGACAAATATACTAAGGAGTGTTATGACATATGCTAATGACATAAAAATACGTTTTCCAACTCTAATGTAGCTCTGTGTTGCAAGTCCAACTGCCAGCTTGCACAAACATTGCTACACTAGCGACTTCAGGCGATGACAGAAATGCACTACAATATTACCCAATCGTTCTGTAATGCTATTTTATATGATACTGTTACCTACAGGAACAGTCCAACAGAATGAATAAACGCTGTACAGATTTTGTGGAATTACTATTAAGATATTAATAAAATTAAATAGTTAACTATTATCTTATTATTAGCATATACTCATTTTATCTAATCCCTGGTTATTATGACGATAAATGAGGGCCCTTAATTCTCATGTTTAAGGAGAAGAAGAACAAGAAGTATAACAGATGGAATGTTACAAAATATAAAATATTTAACTGTGAGATATTGGAATATTGAACATATTTTTTGTTATCAAATCTTTAAATTTTCATTTTTATAACTTTAAATGCTTTGCTTATTTCTCTTTATATTAATATATTTAACATCCCAAATACTGAAAATTTATATTGTTTTTCACTTACTGAGTTATATGGCGGTTATGAGTCGGTGCGCAGTTCTAGATTAATAAACTGACCGCTCAAAATCACTTTACAAATCCCACAATTTCTATTTTAATAATATTACTCCTCCTCAATAAATGCTATCTTCAACAATTATTAATTCAATTTTACGTAAACAGAACGTCTTAACACTGTGTGCTTCTTTGGCACGTACGTTGATTTTTCTGAATGCTTCTTAATAAAGTACAGAAAATGTTTCAAACATGACATATGTGCTTCCGTTCTACAAAATGTATTTTTCTCCATTAAGATCGCTTTGTGCCTGCACACGTATATGCGAATGGAGAAAAAATTGAGCTTTTGTACTGTAATAGTACTAAATTAAATAAATGTGCACCTTTCTTTGAAAGGGCCATTCGAATTTTGACTAATTATTTTAGCATAGATTATGAATCAAAATTTTAGCAACTAGAAAGTATAATAATGTATAAAAGTTACAGTATATATATATATATATATATATATATATATAAAACATTTTATTTTGTATAGGTACTTCATATTAATAAAGCTGAATTAATAGAGCACATATTTTCTTTAACTATCAGAAATAATAGCAATTTACAAGTGCTGTTTATAAAATAATTTTCCCCTTTATCAGTATTAAGTTTAAAACAATTTTGAAAACTACGAAAATGATAAATAAAAGTTGAAAATTAGAACAAAATCACTCAAAATAGGGGGGGGGGGTCAAAGCCAACTGCTCCAATTGTGGTTAACCTCAACCTAATGTCGATCCTGGTGGTCTAGTGGTAACCATACTTGTCTCGTAGACCCAAGATCGCGGGTTCAATCCCGGTCATGGTCAATTGACTTCTTCGGGTGTAAATATCCTAAGTATGGCTTGGAAGTAAAGCCACGGATCCCATGTAGTAGATAAACGGCACGTAAAAGAATCTCAAGTCTCAAAGAGGAGGCCTCTAAACAAAATTTATTGGCCATTTCGCGCCCTGAATTGAATGGAACGCTGATGACCTGAGATCAGAGATTAAAGAGCGTCGTTAAATAAACCAAATAAATTATTAAAAATCCCCACCCTTAATCTTCTTTGCTGTGAACAACATGTCACGTGACAGCTGTTGGTCAATTGGCAAGTGATGCGGCATAGGAATAGAGTTGGCAGAAGAAGAGACATGGAGAGGAAAATTCCTTGACTTTGACCTGCCTATTTTAAGAATTAATTATACAAGGAATATTCTGTTAGTATTTTATTTATTTAAGTAAGTTCTGATCACCATAGAACAGAAATAAATGATATAATTATAGCAAATTATTGTGATGAACTACCGATGCTCAACCTACCGTATTCGTTACAGTGTAGTACAGTATGATAACGTTGATGAGAAGTTCAAGCAATCCTCCGATACAGTATCCAACTGCCCAACACAATACAGGACCAGGAAGCACTTCCTTCACATCGATGTGTCCTGAAATATATTTGTAAATTCTATGAACACCCACCTTAAGTCTCAATTAGCTATTTTTCTGAGAAAGAGAAAAAAAAAAGTAATGCTAAATAGTAAAAAATGTTTAAATAACTTCAATAGGAGGAGCATTATGGAACTGATATTAATAGTGTTTTAATAGCTCACGTCCACTGCCTTTGTTCAATAGAATTATGACTGAAATCGAAAAGGAGACTCACTAATAATATCAGTGATCTACACAATAAATGAATAGCTTTCAATTACTTTAATATATGATCTTATACAAGACAAGTTTTGGCATACACAATATGAGATAGCCACGCCATAAACTAAAACACCAATTTAAATTTCCGTTTTTGCTTGCCACAACAACAATAGTATTTTAATGTCAGCTCTGAGCAGTAGGCTACTGAAAACTCCAGGAAACAGAATAAGTTTTGTCAAATAAAGTACAATACACTGCATGCCTAAAAGTTTTAAACGTTCCGCATTAGTAGATATAAATTCATCAGCACAATAATTATATTGTTGTAACTTATATGTCTGCAATGAAAGATTTCTTGCTGCTAAATCAGTAATATAAAACGTATTGCGTTTTAAGTCTACATCGATATCACTTGCCCTTTATTGTTATAACTTTCAAGGTTCTGCCTCGTCTACAATAAAGTATGCTATATATACAGAGTATCCGCTGCAAATAAAAAGTTATAATATAATTTCTTGTTAACTAGTACACCTTCCTTCAAGCATCACCATAAGTAACGTAACTGGAAAAGAGCAAATTACACATTTTTAATACTATTTGAGACCAACATCTTTTAGTTTCTTAATTAAATGAATGAGTTTATTGATAATAACTTCAAATAGGACAATAATAATAAAACTGGTTTTAAAATATAACCAGAACCATCTGGTTCTTCTGCACATCGTGAAGACGCCAGTCGTACTCCTGTGATCCCCTTTTAAGAATATGACCCTCCCCCCTTCGGATTCCAGAAGGGAGGAATCGCCCTATTCCCCTCTAAATATTATAATTTCTAGCATATAAATTCAAAATGCATCAATATTTAGACACTGTAAGCCTTAATTTCTGTGCATTATTTAAATGAAATGTACAATTCTAATGTTAATTTTACTGCTATCAACTTATTGTCCGTTTACGTTATGTTTGCCATTTTAGTATGAAAACTGCGAACTGTTTACTTTCACTCCTGTTGATGTCTTCCCCACCATTCTAACCTGTAGAGAATATAAAGCTAGCGCTACCTTGTAGAAATGCCATCAGACACAACTTTGATAGGCTGCATTGTTAATGGGCCAAAAAGCTATCACCAGTTCCGCTTCAGTTAAACAGACAGAGTCCTCCCTTCCTCCTCATTTATCGCTAGCTTTACGTAAATCCAACTCGACGCTCGTGTATTGTCAGCAGCACTCAGTTCTAAACACTATAATTCCTTGCTAGTAGGCAAACGTAAGGGGTAAATACCTCCTTTGCCTTAGCACACTATTTACTTAATACATATGTGACTCTACACAATCTACTCACGGTAGTGGCGATAGTGGACTTTCTTGGGTTTAGAAATTATTTTGTAGGCACACTTTACGTGCCAAATTAACCTAAGTTTTCCTCTGGTTACTAAATATAAGAAATGGAAAGCATCCCATAAAGTTAAGGCGATTAATGGAGTCACCAACAGTATTGACTAAAAACACATTTTTCTGATAGAGACTGATAAAATAAGATGCAACGATAGCCTCTGCGGTCAGAGAGGTAGACCTAAAGATTAGATAACCGCGTTTTTCCTCACTCCTGCATAAAAATTACGAGTGAGGAACATATTTCTTCTCTGTGGATGCCGCATAATCTCGCTGAAGAGAAAAAGTAGATCTGAGTAGCATGGAACGTTTTTAACCATTTTAATAGTGTTTAACGCCTGTTTTTACTACTGAGGCGCCACAGCCTGTGGACACTGATGATACGTGAGATGAAATGATAATTAAGGATAGGATTGTTTTTTAAACGAAGGAAACGTTCCAGGCCTAAGTTTTAGGGTACCTTCCCGACACTTGCCATTTATGAGGAGTGAGCAAACTTGGAAACCTCAGTCAGGAAGGACGATCCTGAACGGTAATCGAACTGCAGACCTCCCGCTCACGAGTTCGCGCCTTCACGATCTCGGCCACCCTTGGCGGTGGAAAGTTCGTAAAGGTATAGCAAAGTAGACTCTTGTAACAGGTGGCAAAACCTGGTTTTACAAATTTGACCCAGGAATCGCTACAATTGCAAATTTGAGTCTTCCCGGATGAGCAAGCTCCGAACAAAGAGAAAAACCAAAGCAAGAAATGTAGCGAAGAAAACGGTGCTACCTTAAAAGTAATCATGCGGGAAACACGGTGAGCTTTGATACGCCATACAATATGTTTTAACAAGCTACAATAGTAACTTCCATGAGGAATTTTCAATTAAAAATGCAATATCTTGAGACAGTATTTATGAGCTGCCACCCCCATATTTAATTAGAGTGATTATAGCAAGTAATTTTATATAACTTCGTTATAGTCATGTGTAATGTCATTTCCCTGTACAAGTGTTGAATTATTATGTCTAAAATGTTATTTTCTCGCAAGTGTGCAGAAAGTTACCTCAGCCATAAAATCTGACCTGAAAATTTCTATAGCCTGTTGTAACAATATTTGTAAAAATACTTGAGCAAGATGTTTATTGGTATCTGTTAGAGAATTTCTTAAGTAGGGCAGGGACCGTATAACCTTTGGCGACTGCGGGGATGAAAAGGCTGGCCGCTAACCTCTTAAAGGAAAGAAACCAACCGCTTGAGTTGATTCTATATGCGAAAAGTCACGTAGTCCATGTTTATTTAGTTTTGCAATTTTGTGGCCCGCAGTCAGTTTTGCAAGAGTATTTAGCGGGGCAATATCAGTGAAAGGACTTTCTCAGTTCCGTTCAATTAGTGGAAAGCTAGTATTTAGTTTTGAAAGAGTATTAAGTGGACGAGCTTTATTAGTTAAGTGTAGTGGTGCAATGGTTTATGTACGATAGTGTAAGAATAATAAATTCTGTTCACCTTCCATAACGAAAAATATTAACCTTCAGTACTCCTTCCCTTGTGGTCACAGCATCATAAAAATATCCAATAGTAGAGTCTCAACAGCTGTAGCAAAACTGTAAGACAGCGGTAACCATCGTCAGAAAGGAAGGAATTATTTACCCCTGAGATTACACCCAGAACCCATCAAATCGAATTTCCTTTTTCCAAATGTGCAACAGTTAATACATTCAGATTCTGTTCCATCTCCCATAAAAAAAAAAAAAAAAAAAAAAAAAAAAAGATTTCATTAAACTCCCCATATTTAAAACCGCTGCAATCTTCTAGGCGTTTATACATTTAGCAAATCCATTCTGGTTTATTTTTGCGCAGTAGACTTTCTCCTTTGGAACAAGAAGGTTTGAGTCTCTTCATT
This sequence comes from Metallyticus violacea, assembly GCA_030762175.1. NCBI lineage: Eukaryota > Metazoa > Arthropoda > Insecta > Mantodea > Metallyticidae > Metallyticus > Metallyticus violacea. Next base: position 79,821,688 of record CM060845.1, read on the forward strand.
AATTGATTTATTCACTAGTGTAATTGCACTAAGAACTTGATAAACCTTTATTACCAGCATCATTCTTCAGGCTAGAGGAACCCAAGGTCGCGGTTTCGATCCTGACCAGGATCGATGAAATTTTTCGGGCGTAAAAATCCTAATTCCTTCGGAAGGGAGGTAAAGCATTGGGTCCCGTGTTGTAGATTTACGGCACGTAAAAGAACCTCAAGTCTGAAAGAAGATGCCTATGAGCAAAATTTGTCGGCCGTTTCATGCCCTGAATTGAATGGGACGCTATGACCTGAGATGTTAAAGAGCGTCCGTAAATAAAATAAATCAACAACAGGCTGGGGGACACTACAACAGGAATATAAGCAGCAGCGTTTTGTATTGTGAGTGCTGCCAACACTGCCAATACTGACGTAACTTATTTATAGTGAAGGTAACATTTTCATTACCCAAATTTGGCACGTTCGCATTGTTTTGACCCTTCGATCATCAGTTCATTGAGTACCACGGTGATATTAAAAAAAAAACTTCCTTTAGTATGCCTTCTTTGGGCTGAGGGAATTAAACCTGAATGAATTTTCCATTGGATGTAAATTCAGTATGGCCATACAAGTAGCATGAATGGGCAGATGGGCAGAAAGATTTAAAGAGGGAAAAATGAATGTAAAAGACGAACATCGACCTGGTCCCCATATCCCACATCGACAGGGTGGATAACATTAAACAAAGAAAGTCGACGGATTGCGCTGTCGGAATGGGCTATATCATCTATAGATCCATATTGGCTATAATATATGGAGTTAATGTTTATTGCGCCCGCAGTTGATCGCCAGACACGCGGGGACTTGGTCTGCCAGTCACCGGCTCACAAGTTATTCCCAGGATCTTGCGTTGCGTTTTTCTTTGGCATATTTGAATTTGTTCTTTTGTTTTTCTGTCAGTGACCATGTCTGTATCAATATCTCCATAAAATTTCGTTCAGATTAGTCAAAGGGTTTAGATTTGACGCGAGCACATTTAATATAATTTCAAATTACTTAAAACTGCTTTAATTGTTCGTATTTTGTTAGTTTATGAGCGAATAAGCTTACTAATACCAACATTAGATGTAAATCATTTAATCATTAAGAACTCAAGCCTTAATTGGTAGTTAAATTTGAAAATAAATTAGCTAACAGCAATTATTTAACGATAAATTAAAAATTTAAAACTTAATTTACTCATACACTTACCTTGCTTAACGATTGCTCCATTAATGATGAAATGTAATTATTGTGAGGCAAGTAGTTATAAGAAATTTACTCATTCTTAATACTTACGAGCTAAAAGTCCATAAGGAATTGTATATGCTGCGTGCTCATTATAATGTAACAACACTGCTCCAAAGACAAACAGCTTCGCGCCTAGAATCTGTGGAATAGATGAATGCAAATAGTTTTACACATGTACCTTGCTAAACGCAAAAACAAATCCAATGATACAGTAAGTATTTGTTATAATACGTTAACCGTGTTTAAAATTACTCTTTTCCTGGTGTTCAGTGATGTCACAGAAAACATGAAATGTTTAATGTTATCCTCGATAAAATTCGCAACCTTCTAGGAAAGTTAAAAAAGTTTTCTATAGCCGATTATGAAGTCTGGCGTTAAGCCAAAGTATTCCAATTGAAGCAATAGTATTTTATCAGCATCCGAAATACCAGCATTTACTGAAAAAAAAGTAATTTTAACGTCGTTTAAAAGTTTGAGGACATACATGGATATGTGCTCAAGAGCGCCCCTCTCCCTTCATGCGTCCTCCTTCATTGCTGTATATGGACCGACTAGTATGTTACACAACTCACTGACTTTATAGTGCGTTTGAAATGAATACGAAGCTTGTTACCAAGATAAAAAGAAATGCACACAGATGACTGCGTTACTCAAATGTTCCAGTTTGATTGAAGGAAAAGAGATATCGGGTTACCGGTTTAAGTTTCAGTATGCCAAAAGCTAATAATGATATTCTTTATGGTTGTATTTCCTCTGTTTCGAAAACGTAAACTGATCTTTAAAGGAGTCCCACCCATCGTGTTTAGGCATGTGTACCAACTACCATTTTACATAACCTTTGTACATGCTGATCTATGATCTGCAAATTGATGGCTTTTATTAAACAATGCATCTTATTCCAATTGTAAAACTAAACTCATCAAATATTTATTAATTTGGTATAAGAATGTGTTGATTGTCAACTACTCAGAGACTTTTATTGCTATGAGACATAAGACTGTCGAGTAGCACTTGTTTTCCGCTTGATGCAAGTATTTACAATACTATAGTACGCCGGAATATTTCTTTACAGTCAAGCACTCCCTAAGATTGGCACATCCATAGTTGTAAATGTAATAGCGTTTCACTTTATTTGTAATACAATCGAGCGTAATTTTTAACGAATTGATCAGGTTCAAAAACTCTCAGAATAAATACAAGTTGAATAAATTGAAATGAAACCTTATTTTCCTCCATCTTCTAGATGTCAACTGAAGTCAAAGCAACTAAGCATGAACAGCATTGACAGAAACTCTCCACATATACAAATATCGTTGTTCAGGGCCTTGAGGATCAGTGAATGTCCGCAAAAGTGTATCAAAGTATTGTTTACCATTCTTTACAATAGAACCTTGTAGAGAAACCTGTAGAAAGACGTAATGCTTGGATGTATAGACGTCGCATTCAGAAAAAGGGAGATAGCGTTTCCACGCGTAAATTAGAAATTTTATTTAAAAGTGTACTGAAAGCATAAAATTATACTGTATTTAAAAAAGATCGTTATAAGCACTAACTTGTGTTGTAAGAGATATTGAAAATTATGCCCCTCAACATGCCCGGCATCTACGTAAGAAATTCTTGTATTCAAATTAATTTTTCTTTTATAAGAACACGGAGGTTCGGAACAGATTTATTGTCACTGAGAGATAGATTCTGCCCGTAGGCAACTGTTTGAATATATTGGCAAACAGTTTCTCTACGTGGAACACGATTGTCACGGCATTTTTTTGCAAATTGCCTTACCACTTTTCTGCAAGAATCCATTTTCACATAATTATGTATCGCACAAAAAAACCCCGTTCTTCAAACTATATTTATATGGTCGCAAAGAACAGTTACCACACAATAAATGCACCTAGTAACACACGAATGCAGTCATACCCTAACAAAGTCTCCCTCAAACGAACGACAAGCTGCTACCTGCGCCTGAATTATACTGCATTGATGATTGGTTTCTCCCAGTATGGATGCTTTGCTCACTCGTAACTCCGGTAACCTCACTATATTTTAGTAAAAAATATAGTTCATGTCACACTCTCACATACAACAATGACTTACCGGTCTGTAATACATAAAAACGGTGTCTACTATCTGATTTTTATATCGTGAAGAAACATTCTACCATTTTTATTTAAATATTGAATATTATAATTTTCATGGGCCATGGGTCTTTTTATTTTCTCCTGAAAACTCGCAATTTTTTACAAGAACTGTTTTCTAGTATACCTTCAATTGTTCTTTTATTCAGGTGACTCTGGTTCTATTTGTATATGATTTTGTTTAATAATACATTCTAACATATAAAATGTTGCATGTAAGCAAAACAAAGGTCTTATTTGTTAATATTATGCAGCATTTGTTTTATTACATGTTATTTATTATTCATTCGTAAAATGATCACATTTAATATCACACGAAATGAAGCAAAAGAACGAAAATATATTGTGATACGTGCATATAATATGCATAGAAAAGCTATACAAACAAATTAGTTTAAAAACTGAGCCAACTTAACCATTCAATCCGGATCCTACGAACATAACAACAATTTAATCATTAATGAATGTTTGTTACGGTTTTTCCACTCGATTCTACCCCATGGGATCTCTTTCTGAGGTTCATCACTAAAAGCCATAGAAGTATTTAAACGGCAAAAAAAGTTTTTTTTTTTTTAAGTTCAAACATGAAAAGCGCATTTCTTTACAAGAAACAATTAATGTTCATGTTAACTGTAACAAAACATCAATAACCCTCAATAACGTTTCCCACAAAATAACTTTTTTACACGCTGACGTCATTGTAAATATCAAATGATAAAGAATTAAGAAAAACAATTCAAAGCTGTCTTGAGAAAATATCTATTTTACAATATTAATAATTATCGTTTAATGTCCTTTTACTAATTAGTTGAGTATGTTCTCTTCCAGTTTTATATACGGGGTTGCCCAATAAAAATAACTGAAATGCTTTAGTAACATTTTGTACATAACGATTATCGTCGTACAACTATGCGCTGTGCACATGTTCCAACTACAAATATCCTCATAATAAATGTATAAATATTGGAATAAAATTTATTAGAAAACTACCAGCATATATAGCATAAATTCAAAACAGATACAACTAAGAAACATCAGACATACTTTTATTCCATAAAAACTATCTACAATGTAGAATTAGAACAATGTGCCGTATAAATACTATAAGCAGTGCAGAATTGTTGTATACCATAATTTATAACTATCTCAAATTGTTTGGTGAAGTGCCCAATTGACTACTTGTAATGTTATACTGAAAACTTAGTTAATTTTTTTTTTTTTTTTAATTTAAGGGAATGTAATAACACAGTGCATAATACATTGCATTAGGTAAATCCCAAATATATTTGTAATAAGTACTTGGACACCGGCTTAGTTATCGTTTTAAACGATCTTGATACACTGTATCGCAAACTTTTGACTTGTTCTATATAATGTAAATTATCTGCTGGATGGATAACCCATTATTAAAATAATTTCTGTTGCTCTGAAAATCCATAGAGAAATTAAATTGTAGTGCATTTCTGGAGTAATGTGTGGAATACAATTATCACAAATACAAGAGTTTCCATTTGGGACGCGTGTCCACAACTATTGCGTATGTTTTTAGACACAATATATTCTTACCCCTCGCCAGATGCCTGCAAAAATGACACTGGTCCTTACACTGAAGTGACCGCAGATTCTCTGGTCAATGGGATCTTCATAAACCATTTTGTGTTGCGTAGTGCCAAAACGAACAAAAACACACCGAATGCACTAGATAATACGCGCAAACTTCCGCAGAAGACGCGAGAAAAAGGATTTCCTGGTTGAGATACTGCCGCGAACAATGCAGCAACTAAGAAACGATACACGTGGACTTGATGAACGTAGTAGGAGTACTGATTAGTGTTTTGTGTTTTGTTTTTTAATATAATATTATTTCGAGACGCTGTAAACAAACAAGTGAACGACTTTAGTGAGAGATACAGTTCAAACAACAAAAGAATAACTCAAGTTGCGACCTTAGTTTTATCTGAAGCAGAAGTTCAACAAAGCTTAAATAAAGAATTTCAAAAAAAGACGCAGTAAGTGCCTTTAGTTTTATTATGTCGGTATTTAATAAGTCTTACCAAAAGTTAGAAAAACTTGTAATCTTTTCTAAAGTTTCTCCTTCTGTTAAAACAGAAAACTAGTCAAAACACTTTCAGCAGGTTCAATTAGACTTGTTTATCAATTTATTTGTATATTCAGATAAAAACAACAATTAATAATAATAATAATAATAATAATAATAATAATAATAATATAAAATTGGAACGAAGTGTCGCGTATATATAAATCCAGCACACACCCAATAAACTAGAGAATTAACCTTAAGGAGCATTTTCTGTTAATGAGCATGGTTTAACTATATTGATAACTTTAAATAAAACACGATAGTCTGTTATTTAAATATGTGTTAAAATATTTAACACATATTGTTAAAATAATATGTTTCAAATTAATTTAAATTTATCAGAACACTTAGACTAATGTTCGACAAAAATCATATGATTATTTCGAAATATTATCATCACTTATATTCAATTTTTCCTCAAAATATTCCACAATTCGCTTCTATATTAAAAAGTTGTCTTTAACTTGAGTAAAAATATTTGATTTTAAGTTGCTTATAAACTCAAACACCTTGTTACTTTAAATTCATAATGTATGTATAAAATAATTTACATATATTGTGAAAAATATCATTATGGCTAACAATAACTTCTGCTATAGAATAATTATTTTTCAAACAATTTGAGATAAATTTGAACTTTCAATTACTTTTATGAAATATGAAATTGTTTCAAAATCATATTGCAACCATTTCTCAAAGGTTTTCAACTAATGGGTACTGTTCTCATTTAAAAAGTATATAAAATTGACCAATGTTCAGTTCAACATAAAAAATTACTATAAATGTTTCAAAGTATATTTCTTCTTTGTTCAGATCAAATGCTAACAATAAGAGCAGTGTGAATTATAAAACTTAGCAAAACGCTTCTTTGGGCGGCATTGCTGTTTTGCAATAAAGTTCACATTGGTATCTTGCGCTGAGTATGAAACCAGATGGGTAGATAAGCTTAATTACTGAATATGCGTTTTAAATTCAAGCTTGAAAGAGTGAGTAAATGACAATAGAATTAATAGTAATTATTATGGCTCAATTCGAAAAGGTAAATAATAATAATAATAATAATAATAATAATAATAATAATAATAATAATAATAATAATAATAATAATAATAATAAAAACAGTGTTCGTGATAGTACTAGCAGTAGTAGTTCCTGCCAATGTATTTCAAGGCAGGAGCCGAAACAGTCGAGTCAAGTCATTTTATTATTCCCTTTGTTAAAACCATTAATGACGATAAATAATATATGTATATGGTTGATCAAAAATTCTCTCGATTTTTTCGTGATGCTCAAATTTCAAGTGTTGGCAACAATTAAATGTATAACAATTAAGACGGAACGAAATGTTACCTAGAGTTAGCTTTGTGTGTGTGTGTTCAATACCGGTTACTTGCCCACATGAACGAACGTACATTCCCTCCTAGAATGGCGGTATTGTAAGGGACTTCTAAAGCGAAACGCCCATAGGCTACCGATATGTGAGTTAATATGTCAGGCCTTTGGTGTCGATGCTTTGAATGAGCGGGTGGTGCAAAGATGCTTTGTGAAGCTCCAGGAAGGCAACAATGTCTTCGAGGATGAGCCTCATACAGGAAGACCAATAACAATGAATAACGAGGTGCTCTTAGCAACTATTGAGGCGAACAGCCAGACTTGTGAGGACGTGACACAGAAATTCAACGTTAGTGTACAAGTCATATGACTCCATCAGCAAGGAAAAATAAACAAACTCGGTCACTGGGTTCTTCATGAATTGACAATGGCTCAGAAGCTGACACGAACTGATCCCTATTTTGCATTGTTGTTATGTCAGCAGAAGCATCGCTTTCTTGACAGGCTGCTGGCATGCTATGAGCAAAATTCCAAAACCTCGTTGGCAGCCTATGAATCTACACTTAAATAACAGAAATTTATCATTGCACCAAAAAAAGTGTATTTAGTGAAATGTGTGGGGTGTACTGCTGCTAGACAGCCAAACATTCGACACCTCTATGTACTCTAAATAACTGCAGCATGTCCTTAAAAAGTTGAAAACTAACTGAATTGCAAAGGTGTTATTATTACAAAATCACACACAGTTAAAGACTGGTGAAACCATTAACCATCTTAATTGGACACTCTAGTGTACTCACCAAGTACTCCAGACACTATATCATCAAATTGTCGTCTTTTTTCCTTCTTTGGGTAATCGCCTACGAGGACAGCAATTCTGCACATTGCCGATCTGGCAACTGCAATGGATGCATTTTGCTTCCAACGAATTTCATAATCGTTCATCAGAAGAACCCAGTCAAAGTGGTGACTATATCTAGTTACTATTTTGTTCGAAGTATTACACTTTGATATGTCTAATTTGAAACCGACGGAATTTTGGTAGTCTTATACAATCGACATAATTGTATTATCATTACCAAAGTTATTATGTAGAAAAGATGGTCTACAGAGGAAGATTTGCGCACCGAGGCCACTAGATGGGCCCGTGTACATATACCTGGCTTAGTGTTTATACCGAATTCCGGTAACATTTTTCAAGGCCGTCCTTGTAAGATCCAAAATGGGGTTTGTAAAGAATTCGTTATTAATTTTTCAAGCAGTAAAAGGTCAGAAGATGATCAAGGTCAAATGAATTTCAACTTCTTTCCATCCTCTCAGAGAACAGTGCTGTTGTTATAGATAACGCTCCGCAGCATACCCCATTCGAAATATGACGTACAAAGCCGATATTATGGCTGCAAAATAATAACATCCCTCGTTTACAGAAGCAATGATGGAGGATAAACCGGAGGGTGAGGGATTCCTGGAGGCAATACACGAGTGTAGCTGCTACTTTACATTGATTTCTTTCTTCTTCTTCTTCTTCTTCTTCTTCTTCTTCTTCTTCTTCTTCTTCTTCTTCTTGAATGGTCTTTAACGCCCGCTTTAATTACTGCGCACCACAGGCGGTAGACACTGATGATACATGAAACGAAATGATATATTGGGAGAGGATTTTTAATGGAAGGAAACGTTCCAGGCCTAAGTTTAGGGTACCTCCCCAACATTTGCCATTTATGAGGACTGAGGAAAACCCGGAAAAAATCTCAGTCAGGGAGGACAGTCCTGGCGGAATTCGAACCCCAGACCTCCCACTTACATTACATCTGATCTATAACCCAAAATTGTATACCATAATTCTAATGAATATTGAGTTAAACCGGAAGTACTCATGTTAGCCGCTTCCTGTCGTAAAAACCTGATATTTGTAGTATACAAGCCTCCAAAAACAAACTACTTGTTTGAATTTCAGACGCCCTGTTAAATTTGTTTTCCACATTAAGAACACGTTATTGTTATGAGAGAATTCAATACTAAAGTCATGATGAACACAACCGACTCCTCTGAACTATTCCAGTGTGGTGGTATGGCAATCCTTCCCCTAAATCCTATTCAGCATACATCCACCTCTGACACTCTTTTAGACTTAATTATAGCAAATAATGCTGACAGAGTTGTGACCCATAGCCAGAGCTATCTGTATCTGTCTGCCTTAAGCTACAAACGCCTATTGTCGCCCAAAGCTGTTACCTTCAGAGACACTAATTAATGACTCATTACAATCAGAATGTCATTCTATCTGGAACTTAAGGACAGTAAGAGAGAACTGAAATATTCAATGACGTCATCTTACAATTTTATAAACAATATGCCCCATCAAAACAATGAGAACAAAACACCTTGGATGGCAATCGGAATTTGTAATTTAATGACTGAAATAGACCTCACACATCATAATTATCTTAAAAAAAAAAGTGACGCAAATATGTAAGGAAACAAAAGATTACTAAACAGGACAAACCAAACAATCAGAAATGCCAAGTTGATTTTGTTGATTTGTTTTATTTACGGACGCTCTTTAACATCTCAGGTCATCGGTGTCCCATTCATTTCAGGGCTTGAAACGGCCGACAAATTTTGCTCAGGGGCCTCTTCTTTCAGTCTTGAGGTTCTTTATCGTGCCGTAAATGTACGACACGGGACCCACGGCTTTACTTCCCTTCCAAAAGAAGCCATACTTAGGACTTTTACGCCCGAAAAAATCCATCGATCCTGGCCAGGTTTGAACCCGCGATCTTGGGTTTAGAAGGCAATTATGGTTACCACTACACCACCAGGACCGACAGATGCCAAATTGAGACATGCGCATAAACTGATACATTACAGTATACAATCCACAGAAATGTGGAAAAGTTTGAAAAAGACAAAAGCAGATAGAAAGAATCATTTACCACTTGCAGGCATATTATCTCAGAGACAATACACCGACCAGAAATCGAATCGAATGAGCCAACTCCTACACTGACCAGTTTTACTTCACTTACATTGATTCCGGTTCTGGCGCATATATTAAATTCATTCTTAATAACAGCCACATGCAACACACTCTGGAAAAATGTATTTATATGGCCCATAGTAAAAGTCACTTGATCCTCCACCCTGAAGATTGCAGGGCCATTAGCATCCTACCTGTCATATCGAATGCACTGGAGCGGATCGTTAGTAAGAAACCACTATCTTAACAACCTACGGCACTTGCCAGTCAGGATTCCAGGCTGACTACAGTACGATAATTGCCCTGCTTAACGTTACTGAGAACATCTGTGAGGCTATGGATGTGAGTGAACTGATGCTCTTTTATTGACTTCTCTAGAGCGTTCCACTCTTAATATAAGGTAAGCTCTTTCAAAACTTAAGTAAGGCATTTATTGGATAACTCGATCCTATCTCTCCGGCCGCTACAGTGTGTTGTAGTAACAGATTGCTTTGCTTTTGCTTTGTAGGTCAGTAGAGTGTGGAGTGGCACACGGGTCAGATTTTGGACCAATATTATTCTCTATTTATATAAATGACATAATTAACTACATTATACATCACAGGTGTCATTTATATGCTGTAGATTAATATCAACATGGACTAAACAAAACACTTTTTCATTAATTCGGAAAATCGCAGGTGATCATAATGGTACACAATCGATTATTAAACAAAATAAACTCATTCCGCGAAACTTAAAGAAATAAAAAAGGTCAATAAAATCGTTTGTAAAATTGCTCGGTGTCTATTTTAACAGTAATCTTAAGTGGCAAATTCAAACAAAAGAAACCCGTAAAAATATTTTCAATATTCAATTCCTTGAAACGCTTAAGGATACTCGGCAGAGAGTTTGGGGAAAAAAAAAAAACTATTTTTGGCTTTATCCATAATATCAGACCATTTAGCTTGCATAATATGCCCATATATAGTTTTTGTGTGTTTGCGGCATATAAATGAATTTAAATTAAATAATTTTAAATATGGCGGCCTGGCTACCTCACCCCCCTTTTACACTGTTTTCAGATTTTGGGTCAGAAATTTAATTTTTGGTTATATGTATAGATTAAAACTACACTGTTTGCAGATTGCACCATATATAATTTGTGTGTGTGTGTGTGTGTGGGGGGGGGGGATTTAAATTGTTTGATTGGCAATTTAAATAGGCAAAGCGATAATTTTGTTACACAACACACAAACGTGTTCATTTGCCATTAGCTCGCATATTTTTAACTTTAGGTGCACTTTTCTTAAAAAGTATGTAAGATAGAGTTGTGACTTCTTTTGTGCATGTGCAAAATACATTACTCTATATTTGAAATTTGCATAAAATATTGACAATATATGAAAATATTTTAAAAATTAGACTTTTTGCTTTAATTATATTTTATTTCGCCAGCAATGTGAAATAATATGTTTTTAAACTGATTATAAAAGTTGAGGATGCTGAGATTCATAGTTTATGGGGAAAGTGCACCTAAAGAAGCAAAAATGTTAAAAATTAATATTTTGTTGCTTTATTAAAGTAATTATAAAATATAACAATTAAGATTAATCAAAATTTAAAACAGTTTATAATTTAGAAATAATTGCTTAGTTAACGGTAAAATTTTCATTTTGATAGTAAACTCAGCTTGTATTTTGTTGCGGTTCAATACGAGAGCTGTCATTAAATCTCTACCAAAAGGCCTTAAGAATTTTCTTACATTCATTTAAATAGAACAATATTATCAACTTCGATTACTGCAACGTTCTGTTATCTGAGATCATCACCTATCTTGGATAAACACAACAACGTGCTCACACTGCCTGAGTTCGCTTCGTATGCAACCTACATTAATGAGATCATATCACTCCAGCTTTCCAATTGTTATTCTGACATCATCGACTGGAAGTAGAACTGTCTCATTCTTCCGTGTCGAGTTCTGCGCACAACTCCGCACTATCTTTCGGCCCGTTTACAACCCTTATCTTCCCATCGCAATTTAAACACCAGATCTAATAACGACTTCATTCTTGCCATAATATTGCACCAAACACCTCATTTTTTCTTCGTCCTTCACAGTTCTATTCGTCCCTGGAACATATCAAGAACTGTCGGTCACAACGACAAAGATTATTTTTTATTTTTAATACTTAATTATATTCAAATTGTTAATGCCATTAACTATACCTATGTAATCGTAAGTTTCCCTGAGAAGTACAAGAGATGGCCTGGCAGCTTTCGACAAGTAAAAATGCATAGCTCTGGTGCGCCACAGTTCACTTGTTTTTCCGAGCAATTCTGCTGCTCGATTAGACAGACTCTATGTGTCACGAGAAATGCAATCCAATAATACCAGTTACGTTCTGATCATGCTGCACCACATTTGAATTTGCACGTCTTGACAAGAGCTATTGGAAAATGAACGTAAGTCATCTTCAAGGATAGTTCCTTTGTTGATGAGCTAAAGAAAAATGTAATGGTTGGAAGATGCACAAGCATAAATATGCAGATGTCGCTGAATGGTGAAATCGTCTGTACAAATCGAAAATTAAGTCCTTTTTAAGCAATCCTCTTATTGCTGCTTTCAACAGAAAAGCCTGATAAAAATTTACTATCGATGCATTTATGATATTCGGGAGAAATATCAGCCCTCTCCAAAAATGTGGAACAGCCTTAGTCGCTAGAAAATTACGACCATATTTCGGAAGCGAATGGAATGCTTGAAGGTTCACAGTCGAAATAACCAACTTGTTACTGATGAGCATGTATAATTTGATGAGAGAACACAGGAGACGCAGTGTAGGTTTGATATTAAAACTCCAAGATAATGACAACTTACGGATTTAACAGCATGACATCATTAGGACTTTTCGTGAAAGATGCAAGCAGTTATTTAAGTCATCGGAGATCCCTTCTGCAACACTTCCTGATTTTACTATAATGCATCTCTCTCCGCTCACTTCATTTGAAAATCAACGTTTGGAGGTCCGGATATCTAAAGCAGAGGTGTTTACTGCCATTCTACAAAGCAAGGGCTCTAAAACACCTGATTATGATGGGATTCCGCAAGAATTTAATGTGAATTGTTGATTTGTTGCAGATGACAGATGAGGTTTTAATCAACAACAAATATGCACTAGTCAACATTGTGGTATCATTGTCTTACTTAAAAAGCCTGGGATTAGTATGGACATGGATAGTTATATATCTATTACATTACTTAATTTAGATTATAAATTACTTGCAAGGATTCTGGTTAAGCCAATTTTGGGGAGATTATTGCGTCCTGATCAGAAATATGGCCTTTCTGGCTGATAAATTTTGCAGATCTATATATATGCTTGTCTGCAAGTTAGTGGATTTCTTACTACTCCTATAACTATCCACAAGGTTGTCCTACCTCCACGGTTCTTTTTTACTTTAGCTGTTAATCCGGTTCTTTTCAAGTTACATGGCGCTGTTCATTCAGTCACTTTGAATACTTATAGAATGACTGCCTTAGCGAATAATATTAACGTTGTGTTACAGAATGAATCTGATGGGACACACTTGCTCGCTTCGGGGAAATCTCTAGTCTTCAGATCAGAGCCTTACTTTTGAGTCCATAGAGACTTCGTCCTATAATCTCGTATCTGCAAATAGTAGGACACTTGAAGATTTTGGGGGTTACTTATTATGGAGATCTAAGATAACTACAAGCAGTAAATTGGGATGTTCTCGGTACACTCAGTGCTGCGGAGATGTATAATCGTGATGTTTGTCTTTATCAACGGATGTGGGTGTTACATATTTACATCCTGTATCAATTACAGTATAGGGCTCAGGTTTTATTACCCTCAGCAGCTCATCTACGACAGTTAACTAGTGTCATGCTATTTACATTTGGCAAAGTACTAATTTTAAAGCACCGGTCGCTTCCTCCCTATTAAGGGAGCATTAGTCAACATTAGGCTGAAGTGTCTTCTTTTCTTGAGAAGAAATTTGCAGGTTCGAGGTCGGAATATTTTCACTGGAGCATGTTCCAGTTCTGCAAGATACTGTAGATTTTCGAAACCCTCCAGGTGCTGGTGGATTACCGCGTAAGAAACTGTATCTATTAACCTATTTTCAGTGCTATTTGGACTGGCCCCTAGATGCAAATGTTAGTAGAGATGTATGCAACAAGCTGATACATACTTTGCCTACTGGATCCATGCGTATAATGAACATTGTGCCCAGTTATAGAAAAATATTAAGTGAAAAGTGTTACCCGCTTCTGTCAGATCGGTTCTGTATACTGTCGCTCGTGACATTTTGTCAACCAAAGAAAGATTGAGACACATACTGATTGATGCCTGCCCATTGTGTGGGCAGCAGGAAACTTTGGTGCATCGTGTGATCAGCTGTGTGGTGCGTCAACCGGGTGGGTGCAATTAACAGCGTTTCTCCAGTTCTACGTTCAACAGTATCTGCATGCTTCCAACCTTCCGAGTTGGTGAGGTCGGATTTTTCATTAACCCCAAAAAAGAAACACGTGGCCGTGATGTGGATTTTAGCACTCACCGTGTTCATAATTATGAAAGTGTTCAACAAGATATGTATCATCAATATATGAAAAATGAAAAAATGAGGTTTTTGTTGAATCGTAAAAACAGGTTAAAATATAGCTTCTATTTAAGTTTTATTTGAAGAAGAAAAGACAATTTAAGACAATTTAATATATATATATATATATATATATATTAATTTCATTAGTTTAAATGTACTTTTATTAGTTTATTAGTTTGTTGCTATCGTATTTTCGCTATTTTTGTTTGTCTTATTGTATATATTATATTTTCAAATAAAAAATAGAGGTGGTCTTAAGGGAGAGGGAGAGAGCTTTTTATACTGGGTAAATGCAGGATAAAGTATTTAGAAAAAAATGTATAAACAAAAGTTTCTTAATTGGTTGTGGACAATATAAATATATAAAAATACTACCACCGTTCTATTTGAAATTTGAAAGTTACCCCCCCCCTCCCCAAGAATCCTATGATGGGAGCCGTTGATATGTTGCCCATGAAGATATGATGAGGGCTCCGTTCTCCAAAAAGTTCAGAAAAAGTCAGCATTTAGTGGTATTCGTCCATTTAAGAGCTTTAGCTTGTACCCCTTATGTGAGCCACTCTACATCCTGTTTCTGCATACATTTGATTGTTATGAAGCTTTCAGTATCTACTAATCCTTTAAAATAAAACGCCATTCATCTATCAGTTCAGTGATAGATACTATTGATGGTACTATTAATGGTACCATTAATGGAAAAATTACAAACGAAGAATAACCTTGAAATCGCTATTTTTTTTTTTTTTTTTTTTTGGAAAAGAAGGAATTAAACAAGAAATTTATGTTTTATACAAAGTTGATAAAAGAGCAATTATTTAAACCCCCATATATGGGAAATCTCTTAGAATGGAGCGACTAGTATTAACCCTGCATTGCAGTGTTGCAAATCTTTATATTGTTAATTTTGTATTATAATTTCTAGTATCATATTCACTATGTTTTAATTTCTTTACATAGGGTAATACTATTAGGATATTTGTTAATATTTTAATACTCACAATTTAGGAATTTCATTTCTGTTCATAAACCCAACCAAATGAAAGATGCATTATCATCTTTGGAGCAACAACATTAATAATAATAATAATAATAATAATAATAATAATAATAATAATAATAATAATAATAATAATAATAGTAGTAGTAGTAGTAGTAGTAGTAGTGGTAGTAGTGGTAGTAGTAGTAGTAGTAAGTGCATGTATTGTTACGAACGATATTATAAAAATGTTCATTTAATGCTAAAATTGTTTTAAAAATTATTGTGGACACCCCCCCCCAAAAAAAGAAATAAAATCTCTATAGAAGACATTGAATAGGCGGGAATTTTTATAAAATATAGGGGAATTTCATGAAAGCGCTAAAACTTGAGATTGGCAACATTGAATAAACATGTTCTTCGACTGTGTTTCTAACCTTAAGCAGCGTTTGTTGGAAAACAAATTTGAGATGTGTAGATAGTGCTGTTGTATACAAGTTTAGAAAGAGAAGTTGAAATATTATCCGTAAATTAAGGGATTTAAAATTCAGAGATTGTACTAATTACATTAAAGTTATCCTGTGGCGAAAGAGATAATATGTAATACTAATTCTGGCCAATTAATGCAGTTCTTAGTGAAACTCAAAATTTACAGAGTAAAAACGTTGTTGGACAATGAGCACAAGCCCCAGGCAAGAACCTTCTCAATTTTCACCAGTTTTAGGTATAATAGCAATAATTTCCGGCAACAAACAGGCACATTCTTTAAGACCTAAGAAATTGCTATAGAATATTTGTGAGCCACTAATTGTGTTCATATTTATTTGCAGTTAAAGAAAGTCCTGCAAGCAAAATAGGGCGCTTTGGAAATCTGACTGGAGTGCCTAGAAATATTAGAGATCTTGCAGCCGAGCTGTACAATCTTATACAGTCGTGGAATGTACAGCATTTAGTGGGAGCACAAGTGTTAAACAACATCATGCAGCTAAAACTTGATGCAATGTAAGTTTGCATAATACACCCTAAATTTACGAAACATTTTGGTTTACATGCATTTAATCATGGATCTGTATGTTGGTATTATGGTTGTAAAGCTATCTTTTATGCATTAAATCAGCTTTTGGTATTCGTTATTTCACATTAATTTTAATTTAGCATCAAAACACATTGATAATGTTGAATATTATATAGATATGCATTGTAACAAATTAGCATATTTCAGTACAGCCTTGGAAGAGAGATTTGTTTGCATTTGTAGAATGCGCTTAGATTCACACTCACCATTTAATTCTTAATTGAAACTTTCAGTGGTTCCTTGTCTATTTTTCAGAGTTGCTAACCATTATATAATGTAACCATTGTCATCACACTGCACTAATTTATATTAACCAATAGCTTTGAAATCTACTCAGTCATATACCTTTATTTATATATTTCAGTATATCTTAATCAATTGTGCAATTTGTTTATAATGAAAGACAACAAATCTGCTAGTATTATGTCTTTTTGACATACTTAGATTTATATGTACATTTTCCCACATCTCTTCCAAAACACAAATACAGCAACATTTTATATGCATTTACATACATTATAAAATTATCATATTACTTGGAGCTAGAGGGCTTACTGTATGAGTGAATGGATTCAGAGTTCTGTTCCTCACTATTCTAATCCAGAGGCACCCTTCCTTCCTAAATAGGCAGTGCCTTGGACATTCAACTTCTCTTTTCCCTATCTGGGAATTCCACATGGTTTCTATATGTGTGTCCATTTATCTGGGTTCATCTTTATCATGTATTCTCCTTATTTCCATTTAAGGATTCCCACCAATAATGCAAAGTTTTCATTGAGACCTTCTTTCAAGTTCTATGTTATTATTCTGTACCTTCATTTTCCTTCAGCAAACTTTAATTATTTTCATTTCTTTTGCTGTCATTCAGAATGAAGACAATATGCAAATTCATTAGTTTAGGTTAGTGTGTGTGTGTGCGTGCGTGCGTGCGTGCGTTATTTGGTTGTACATCTAGTGTCTTCTACTATTTAGTGCATTTCTTGCTGTTTATAACCATGTATTACCTACACTATGCCACCATTTCTCTTTCTTGGTCAGAGTACAACCAAATAAATAAAAAAAGACAACAACTGGCAAAAACAGAATTTCTAATCAATTAATGCGCACACACACACAGGTTGCGTCAGGTTTACTAAGCCCTGGGTCCAGGGGTTCTACTATTTAGTGCACTTCTTGCTGTTTATAACCATGTATTACCTACACTATGCCACCATTTCTCTTTCTTGGTCAGATTTCAGCTATAAAAGTGAACACACTTTTTATGGTGGTGGGTGGGTTAATAGCTATCAGTGCATTCACTTCTCCTAATGTTTATATTCCCTCTCCTGTTATTTTAGACAAGTTTGAAACTTAGGCTTAAAAGTACCATATGGAAGTTTCACCCCTAAACCTAACCTTGGATGAATCCTAGAAACCAAAGGACCCAGCGGTTTACTGCAAGGCAAATGCATTGCTTTTTTACAACAATAAAATATTTTTCTTTCTGAGTAGTGCTTGAAACTGGGTTATTCCTATGGCAAATATCTCTATTTAATATGTTTTTGTTTACAGATTTGAGAATAATCAAAATGATGGGAAACCTAATTTATATCCTAATGGGCTGCAAGAGCATTGTGATCAGCTAGAAGAGACTATTGTAAATTTGGTAAGTGCACCTCTATCATCATTTTATGAGCATTCAACTCAAGATCTGTACCTGGGGAGAAAGTTATACTCCCATTGTCAGGCAGTAATTTAACTATCAGCACGCATACTATCACGTGCAATAATAAAAACAAATCAACATCAATTATATTACAAAAGTCACATTATTAAAATAAAATATTATTATATAGTTAAAATGTAATTTATTTATCCATATTAAGGAAGGAAATGCCAAATTGTTAGTCTTCATGTTCCAAACAAGTTTAGCAGCTGCTTATGAAATTACATATCATCTCAAGTTCTCTTTGTGAAATGCATTTGATACATTCCTGAGCATTATTTTTTCTTTTGATGTATTGGATCGAGGGAGCTATGTACTCTTATAAGTCTTTCCCCAAACAATGTATGAAACTCATTCATTGAATAATTAAACTATATCTGATGTTTCAGAATCGAGCTGGAAAAAAAAAAACACACACAAGAAATTATGTTTATGGAATGTCGGAATCCACACAGTGAAACTTTTGTTAATCTTATTTTGATTTAAAGTAAACACTAAAAATCAAAATAAGATTAACAAGAAATTATTCTCCATCAATTAACAAAAATATGGGGGGACACATAACCAAGTCCACAAATCCTAAACTTTAACATCTGTTCAAAGAAAATAGAGTCTTATCTCGTAACATTAATACATTTTTCATGGAACCACCTTTGAGCTTGATGGTCATATTATAAAGCATTGTAGACTTTCATTGCTGGAGTCAATATAGTAAAGGATTTCTGGGCTTGAGGGTCGTGGTCTCCTCTTTCCAGGTGTTAAGTTTGTTGCAGTAATGAATGAAACATCTGGAAAGTGGAGAAGGTGTTCCAGTAGACCACAACCCTCAAGCCCAAAAATCCTTAATCCTACTGAATGTTAGAACTTGTTATGTGTCTATTTACTGTTCATAAACACAAGATCTTGAATACTAATGCATTATTAAGACAGCTCACTGCTGAACTTGCACTCAAACTGAAAACAATGAAACCTCCGGTAATAAAGTGACTGATAATAATAGAAAGGTTCGTTGCAAAATGATAGACCTACTGATGAAACTCGTCATAAAGAACAACCTGAATTACAAGTTCGCCATACCCTCTCCAAGCTTCTGTAACACAGACAGTTCAAGATCATTCATGAAAATATAATAGAGGACTTTAATTTCTGCACACTGGCATATTGCTTCCCATCTTAATAAACTGACCTACTAAGATTCCCCGTTCATTATCCATAGGGTTTAGGTTCAGGGAATTGGCAGGTTATTTCATGACACTAACATTATTTGTCAAACCACTTGCTTGTGGATCTGGCAGTGTGAATGATAAATACCAAATTCTCTATTTCAATCATCTCTGCAACAGATAAAAAATGCTCTTCAAGCATTGTCTGACACTGGGCAACAATGAAAATGTTTTGGGCTTAAAAATAGTGAATTTACATGTATTTCCATCAGCTGAATTCAAAAATCACCGTAAAATCATAGATTAGCTCTTGTTTTGAAGATAAAGTGACATTTCATTTTTAGAGTGAAAATTTTAAATTTGGGGGAAATTTTTTTTGGCAGTTGGCACACCTGTCATATAACAAAAAACAAATGCTCTTCAGCTGTTTGTAAGTCATAAACATAGATACTGTTGCTGTGACTGTGAATTACATGTAGTTTCTACTCAAATTAATGCAAAATTTCTGGTTCGCGAGTGCTTTTTTAGTGTAAAATTTGTAAAAATGCCACGAAAATGTGTAAATATGGTGAATAACTTTTGTTATATTTGTGGTGAAATAACATTTTCCTCACAGAAACGCAATCTGACGCCTCTTGTAAAGACTGCCAAGCCTCTTGTGGACCCAAAAGACGTTCTTCTTCCACCCCTGCATATCAAGCTGGGTTTGATGAAAAACTTTGTCAAAGCTATGAACCGAGAAGGACGGGCCTTTAAGTACATCAGAGAGAAATTTTCGAAATTAAGTGATGCAAAAGTTAAGGAAGGCATTTTTGTCGGACCACAAATAAGAGAACTTGTAAAGGATCCTGCATTTGACCAAGTTTTGGAGGGGAAAGAAAAGGAAGCTTGGGAAGCCTTCAAGGGTGTTGTTCATGGATGTTTAGGCAACAAAAGAGATGACAACTACAAGCATTTGGTGACATTGCTCCTGCAAAAATACCATAACTTTGGATGCAACATGTCCCTTAAGATCCATTTTCTCCACTCCCACCTAGACTTTTTCCCTCCTAGTTGTGGAGCTGTTAGTGATGAACATAGGGAGAGATTCCATCAGGACATTTCTGTTATGGAACAAAGATATCAGGGCCGTTGGAATGAAGTAATGCTTGCGGATTACTGTTGGTCTTTGTATAGGGATTCTGCAGAACTCCATCACAAGAGGTAAGCTAAAAGACGACGAAGTCAATAGGCCACCACATGATTCTCTTCAGACACGACTATCTGCGAAGTATTTTTCCAGCAATTTAGAACTCTTAGCATGTAATTACCAGTTAAAAAAATCAAATGCACTTTCATTGTTGTTAGCATGTATGTAATTAAAATGTATCCTTTTCTCTCAATCCGTTAATATGTAATACTTCCACCTTGTGTATATCATAGAAACTAGAGCTAATCAAAATTTTTCATGGTTATATTTGTTTTTCTCAACCCAAAATTAGTAGGAATTGCCTCATGAAGTGCTCGAAACATTCAAAAATTATTTTTTTGTTGCCCAGTGTAATGTATGACTTTCATATGACCTACAGTTGTGCTTTTTCTCCATACACCAATCTATTCCAAACCATTAGAGACTTTCCTCCTTGCTGCCTCTTTGAAAACACTTCTTCCTCTTCTTTTCTGAGGTATGCCATTAATATGCCCAACAATCAGAACCATCCAAGTTGAATTTCTTTTCATCATTGAATATTATACTCTTCTATTCTTCCTTCCAGATGATGTGTCCCTTAACCCAGTCAGCCCATCTCTGTATATGGTGGACATCAGATGGGATTGCTTCTTCTTTTTCTTGTATTTCAATATGTTTTTTTGTCTGACTAGTCTGGACAACGCTGTTTTATGAACATTGGCAGTGGGATAACGAGCAAGTTGTTCCAGGGGCAATCCACCTTTATTGATAATTTTGGATTTGCTGTCAAATATGTCTCTTACAATGCAGTGGATGTCCATGTGAAAAATAATTGACATTGTTGTTCTTCATGAAGAACTTAAATAAGGGCGAGTTAAAAGAAACCAGCATATAATATGCTCTCAATTGTATTACAATCTTGATTATACTGTATGTATTTTGGCAGTTCATACCAACAATAGAGTTTTATTCCAGATATTCTGTTACACTGAAATTAATTACATGAAAGTTGAAGGTGTTTTGAAATGCTGTGTAAACTAATCAACATTTCTTGCAATGCACTTCTGCAGTGTCATGGTTAAGTGTCATCATCACTCCAAAAGGCAAGAGCTACAGTTCAGCTTATACTTATATTAAGATACAGTTTTCTTTCTTGTGAATATTGTAACGAGTTTTGAAATTACAAATATTAATCAAAATAGGTGTTTCTGGATGAAAGCAAGCCTTTAAGGCATTCATAGGCCAAGAATGGGCACTTGTCATCAAAATAGGTAGTTATAGACACTGTGAAAGCTCCTACTACTGGTTATTTAATACCGTAGTTAATGTGTCTAACAAAGACTAAAATTCTGAGAAATAGACAAAACGATAAAATATGTCCTCTGTGATGAATATGGCAGATTCAATAACACTTCATATAAGTGAGGCACCACAAGCAGTGGACACTGATGATACATGAGATGAAATATTGGGAAAGAATTTTTTTAAAGAAAGGGAACATTCCAGGCCTAATTTTAGGGTACCTCCCCAGCATTTGCCATTTACGACTGAGGAAACTTGGAAAAAAACCTTAGTCAGGGAGGACGGTCCTGGTGGGATTCCAACCTCAGACCTCCTGCTCACGAGTCCGTGCCTTAACGACCTCGGCCATCTGTGACGGTACTATAAGATATGAATAAAAATTTAATTCATTTTGTTGAATTGCAGTTTAAGCTTAAGAAAGTATTTCTCATAACCTATATGAG
Source organism: Metallyticus violacea (assembly GCA_030762175.1). NCBI lineage: Eukaryota > Metazoa > Arthropoda > Insecta > Mantodea > Metallyticidae > Metallyticus > Metallyticus violacea. The sequence goes on from CM060845.1 coordinate 79,843,941, forward strand.
CAGGAACACATTGTTGTGATTTCAGAAAACCGTACAGAAACATCTTTATAGCAAATAATGATTGTAGAACTTAATTTGATATCCCAACATTGAATTTTTCAACCCAATCATCGATTTGTGCTTAGCTTAAGTTTATTCACCACATTTGCTTAGCATTCTTCTTCATGTGCTATTGATTTATCTCTTTCAACATGAAAAGATTTGGTTACTGATCACATTTCTTCCACGTGGACAATTGCAATTCAGCTATTATCTTTAGCAAATACTGATTTCAGTAAATATAATCAGCCTTATTTGACACTGTTATATTTATCTTTTAAAACAAATCATTATATAACATTAAATATTTTAATACTTTTGCACCTTTTATGGTTGATGATAAGCTGAATTTTATGTCATGTAAGAAAATTCCCTTTCTTGCTCTTAACAAGATGATGAGTATAGTGAATTATGATAATGCAAATGAACCCAAAAACCATTGATACTCAAAGATATATATTTGCTTTCTCAGCATAAGAGAAAACTATTTAAAAAAAAATATGTCTCCACCGAAATAGTTTGTCCATCCTGGTAATCAAAACTGAATCCACCATTTAAATGCAGAAACTTTAATGAACAAGAAACCATTGAAGTAATGAATTAGTAATAATTATAAACTGTGAAAACTTTTCCATAAAACTGTTAATTTTGAGTACTTCTGTTATAATATTAAACAGAAGATATATTGAATCTGCCACAGGCTGTTGTGATCCTATGGTTTATTTGCCAGATGTTATGATGTTATCATTTGTGTAATTTAGTATATAAAACCCATTATCTTTCCTGTTTCCTTGTTATTCTTAAATACTTAATCCCTAAGCTACATTCAGATTAAAGACAAAACATTTTATAATAATGAATAAATTGGTTAGATTACCATTAGCTTTACAATTTAAATGAGTATTAGTGATAATTAAACACATTGAAGTTATAAAAATATGCACCTTCTTTAATAATGTTATGACAATACAAAACTCCACTACTTCCTACTGTCATGTCATCCATACATCACAAACAGTGGCATGTTTGAGAAAGTATTTTCTATTCAGCCTATGTAATCTATTTTGTTAGTAATAATTTATGCAAATATTTGCAAAAATAAGTTTGCCAACAAGAATGCAAACATAACTATAGTATTAATAATTGTAAAACTGAGTTCTAAAGTATGTGGGAAATCATATATATGTTATTTGATAAGTTAATGATTTAATAATTTTAAGTTTTCTTGTTAGCTGTAAAATTTCAACTAAATTTTGAATTATTTTTTTATTTTATCTTAGTGCTACTGACTTGCAGGCAAACTCAATAATTAGTTTCTTCTCTTTGGCATAATATACCGTGTTTATTTTATTATGGTTCTGTACCTTGTTACAGGAAGAGATAGTATTGCAGTTGAAGAATGTTGCCCAATGCATGGCTGGTGTTGCTGGGGTAGAAAATTTTCAAAACAAGTCTGATACACCAGTGTTTCTCACTTGGCCAACAGAGAAATTTGGTAAGTTGCACTTAACTGCATAAATAATGTTTTTAAGGTCAACATTTGTTACATTAATTGTTTGTTAAAGATTGAGTTTTTAATAAAATTAAGCCCACATACAGTGAGAGCAGTTTAAAAGTCCTACAACATAGATAAACCAACCAGTGGAACTTTCCCCTCCAATTGCTGAGATTCTCCACATGGCATGCATAGTGCCATTCTCTTTTCCAATAGTTGTAAGCAAAGCTGGGACAAAGCTGGGCATTTGTGTTGTGCAGTCGGGAGTGGCATTTCATTAAATAATGCAATAGTGTTCAGCGGTGGTGAGATATTTCCCTTGTCATTATATATACATCATCAAAGTGTACATCAGGTACATAAAGACATATGGCAGAAGAAAATAGGCATTTAGATGTAAATTTCCTAGCATCCAGTTCCAACATGACAAGCAATATTAAAGTTAGTACTAAATTTAATGAAACAGGTTCTTTGATACACCATAATATAAATCGAAAACTGCTCATCAATCAATATTGATGGTTTTGCGCTGTATATTTCCAGAATTATTGGCCCTGGTTTATGGACTCCTCATTCTCCAAATCTTAAAGTTTGTAATTTTTATTGAAAAATAAAATATATTTAACTAGCCTTCATGCACTGGAGAAACTTTAAACAATCAAAACAAAGTTAGGTCCATCAATGATTGGAAACTGATGTACTTCAGTAGAACATGTGGATTGCATGGCAGGAAAAATGGGCAATATTTCCAGCACCTACTCTAAAGAGGGTGAGTCCCAAATTCTTTTATTTAATATATTGTATCTAAGCTTTAAAATGATAAAGCACTTGAGCACCGAAAGGCTAAGCAGTAAAATACCATCACTAACAATGTCTAACCATCAACAATGTATCAGGATTTTTAAACTACTCTCTGTATACTTTTAAACTTATTCATTATTGAAAAATTATTACATTTACTCACATTTTAGGCACCTAAAGTAATTCTAACAAACTCATATGTCAGTTATTCTTTATTAACACTTGAGTGGATTTAATACCCTTATGCTCACTTACGATAGAGTAATAAAGAACAGGTTTCACAGGCTTTTGCCCTCATCATCAGCTGTGAGTCCACTACCGGTCAACAGTTCGGCAGTCAACTCATTCAATATATATACAATTATTTGTAACACAGTTTCAAAGCAGTTCTCAACCTTTTCATGACTGAGAACCCTCTTTAAAGATGTAACTCAAAGTTTAAAATTGTAAATTTGCACCCTATATATATATACTGAGGGGATCGGTCAGGGTGGTGTACTGATAACCATACTTACCTCCTAAACCCAAGATCACAGGTTCAATTCAGGCCACGGTCAATGGATTTTTTTCGGGCATAAAAATCCTAAGTATGGCTTCCTTTGGAAGGGAGTAAAGTCGTGGGTCTCCTGTGTCATACATTTATGGCACGCTAAAGAACCTCAAGCCTGAAAGAAGAGACCTCTGAGCAAAATTTGTTGGCTGTTTCACGCCCTGAATTGAAAGGGACTCTCATGACCTTAGATGTTAAGGAGTGTCCACAAAAATCTGAGGATGCCAAAAAATGTATACACACTTTCACAGTAGATATCTATTTAATATATTTCAAAGTTGGACCAAAAAACAACAGTAATATGCATATTCTGTATACAGATGTGATTCACGTACATTATATCATTGCTACATGACAGGTAAATCAACAATGAACAAATGAAGCCAAGATTATCGTATAATGTTTTGTAAACAGATGTGACTTGCATTACATTGGCATTGCTAAAAGAAAATGTTGCCAAGATTATAGTTTGAACAGCGGAAAGCAATTGGAAAACCGAGAATGTTGTTGAAGTTCAAAGGCAATGGAGATGTGTGTATATTTCCGCCAATGCAAATAACAATTGCACGCATTCCAGATAAATTTGAGACTCATGGTACCGAATGCAATGTTCACAAGGGAAATCTGGGAGACATCGCACAGCTACAAGCCCCGCATCCTGGCTGTGATTTTGGAACATTTTGAGCACTGACCACAGAAATCTACAAAACAATGTGATTGTGAGACTGGGATTAGCAGAACCGGCGTATATCGTATTATTAAAAAGCCAATTTGAAAGTTTTCATCCCAAGACTATTGCATAAGTAGCTGTAAAAATCTAAGATAATTAGTGCTCTTCATTTTCTATTTGTGTGAATTCAATTTGTTATGTTAACACAGTTTTTTCTGTGCTGGAAGTGTTTATGGCACCCTCTAAATATGTATATATAATGTAAATTTTCATCCTTTCCTTGATTTAGAACCCTCTTTCAAGATTTAACTCAGTTTAAAATTGTATGTATATCTAGGGTGGAAATTTACAATTTTAAACTTTGAGTTAAATCTTTAAAGAGGGTTCTCAGCTTTGTAATTGTGAGAAAAAAGCCAATTTTTCCATCATGCATTGATTGCAACATCAAACAGTGGAATGCAACATGGGCAGTAGGATTCTTAGCATTTACCTTATACATAATCATCACTTTATATGGGAAAAACCATAAGAATTTTAAGCCTTCTTAGACCTGAACTCTACAAGATACCTTGTACCTTTGCCAGTGACAAGTTTCAGTTTATTATTAGCATATATAGGCTTGCATGTTCTTTGTTCTCAGTCAGATTAAATAAAATGAAGAGCTTTGATAGTTGTTTAATCAACATCTATTCTATAAGCTTATTTTCCTTATAGAAAAATGTGCCAAAGAGGCAATACTATTTTAATGGCTAGGAAGATGATGGCACTGTTTTTTTTTGGGGGGGGGGGACTCTCAAGAGCACTTAGAAAATGGGAAAGAATATGTTAAATTTGTATTTCACATTCCATTTCAGGAAACTATTGAACGATGGATTGAATGAAAATGGCCAGGTTTAGAGCAAAAATGCAGAAAATGAGCTTTGAATTGATTCCTAAGTTATCCTATTTCCCAGATTTTTTCCCCTAGTGACTTCTTCCTAATTTTAAACTAAAAGTTTGGCTTGATAAGAATTTTTCATTAAATAAGGATGTATTTAATCTGCTTTTTTACCAACATTATTATATTATCTTTACAGTTATCATTTGCATGTAACTGACATGAGCGGCCAAGATCATTAAGGCTGATACTGATGAGTGGTATGTCTAGGGTTCAATTCCTGCCCAGACCATCCTCCCTGGATGACACTTTTTCAGGTCTTCTCACTCCTCGTAAATGCCAAATGTTAGGGCGCTAACTAAGGCTTCCTTCATTTAATAAAAAAACCCTTTCCCAATTTATCATTTCATCTCATATGTCATCAGTGTCCACAGCCTGTGATGGGCATTAGACACTGTTTCAAAAAAAATTACATTGAATAGTTAATTCTTAATGGGTCTTAAACAGCTGCATATGTAAGGGCTCAGATTTCATCCACATTTTATGCTTTTTTAATGTTATGTTCTAGGAGAGGTGTGTTCAATCATTTATGAAGCATATAACATTGAGCTACAAACCAAGAGACGAGTAAAAGAGAAAATATGCCATTGTGATAGTAAACAGGCTCTCATGTACCATATTGCAACATGGGTGCACCAGCCATATATTGACAGCAGGATTAACTTGACTGTGGAGAGCCTACTGCAAGAAACTGGACATCGGTAACCAAGTATGTATCTATGACACTTTGTCACCAATTTTGGGTCAAAACAAGCAATATACTGTTTATAGAGTTAAAGAGTCACAAAATATTTATGAATTAAAATGCTGTTGCTAAGAGCAGTAATGATATCTCCAATGTTGCAATTAAATTGCAAACACATTATTAATATATATATATATATTTCTTACTGTAAGAATTTTGATGATGCTTTTAATCTAACACTTATTGATGCATTACCACACAAAGCTCTGAAAGTTTACTCAGAGATAGAGAAATGGCAGCTATATTTTTACATAAAGCTCGTATACTACCTGGTTTAAATCTTATGTATTATTATTATTATTATTATTATTATTATTATTTCTTATCTTTCTTTCTTTTCCTTTTTCTGTTTCTTTTCTTTTTTCTTTCTTTCCCCCCCTCCCCTCCATGTTCTCATTTCTAGTTTCATCTGTTTCCATGCATAACGTTACCTTCGATACTCAGTATTTACTTTTATCACCGTCACTTGTCTTCTCGCCATAGAAGAGCTCAATGAGTTCAAAATATAACGATTACAAGTGTGACTTTATCTTAGTGTTTTATCCTTTTTTACTTTTATTTTTTAACTTTTTTTACTTTTATAATTACTGTTAATTTGTTACATTGTTAATAGTGTTACTTTCTTTTTCTTATATATATGTATATTCAATCAAAACAGTTTGTGAAAGATATATAGAAATATTTCAATATTAATTAAATTTGTATCTGTTTAATGGTTTGGATAGTTTGTTGAATTGTTTAAATTCTCATCTGTTTAATGGTTTGGATAGTTTGTTGAAGTTTAGTTGTTAGGAGTAGGAGTTATTTCTGATGGCTTTTTGATTGCTTTATTATACAGCTGTCTGCTTCCAGGATGTCAAAATTCATTAGGTGTTGCTCAAGCTTTTTAATGTAAATCCTTTCTCAGATGTTCAATTTCTTTGATTGTTGAACTGTTTTCAATAACTTGATATATTTTTTCTATCTCAATAAATTTTTCACATATATTGTATCAGTTTTTGGTCGCTAAAATACTATTGTAAACTTGGAATTTTTTTTTAAATTTATGAGTATCTCTTAGGAGGTATGTGAATTTTTAAAATAAAAGTCTCTGATATATCGCACAGAGTTGTGATTTGTTTAATTCTTTTTTATTTTTAGAAATTTTAAATTTTTTTATAAAATAACTCTTTACTAAATCCATTTGACTTAATGGCTTCTATTATCTGTATGAATTTACTCTTGTATTCTTTTTTTGTTTGATGATATGTTTACTAGTCTGTATGTCAAGCATGACATCTTTTGCATGATCTAGAATTGAAACTATGGGCCTTAATATAATTATCTGTCTGTATACCTCTGCTGTAAATGGTGTGTGAAGTTGTATTAATACATTTTATTTAATCTCAAAACTAAAAATGGCTAAATGTTTTCTCTTTCAGTTTTAATGGTAAATTTAATTGTAGGTTTAAAAGTTTTAAAGCATCTACTATGTATTTTGTTTATTTATGGTGAATACTTTGTTTACATATCAGTAACAAACTTTAAAAATGTGGAGGAAAGCCTTAATGATGTATATTTCAAAATAGCTCATGAAAAAGTTGGCTAGAAAAAGTGATGGTGAACTGCCCATACTAGATCTGCTTTTCATTGGAAGAGTTTGTCATAAAATACAAATACACTTGATATAAGCATCTTTTAGCAAAGTAATTCTTCGATGTGTTCACTGTTTTGGTTTGCTGATTGTGAACATTTTTTTTAAAAAAATTTAATAATTTCCTTTGTGGTAAACAAAATAAATTATTATGTGGTTTTGTATGAAAAAAAGTCTTTGACATCAAATTAAACCAATGTGCTATTTGGTGATAATTTTGGATCTTTAATTTTGCTTATCAGATCCAGAGTGATTTTTAAAACTTTGCTCTGGAATTAAGGTAGTGAATGAAATTGTTTAGATAACTGATTTGTTAAATGATAGGTTGAATATTTAACTTGTTAATTATTGGTCTCATACTTCTTCCAGTTTTATGGATCTTTGAAAGGTCATGCATCCATAAAGATGACTTATGGACCTTAATTTTATATAGCTCTTTTTTGAAATCAGTGTACTAAATTTCAGGATTTCTTCTGTGGATTTAGTGCATTTCTTCAATGGGTATGTTTGAACTTTAACAGATTTCTCGCTTTTTAATAATTCTTAAATCCTTTGCTTGTCATCTTCTTTATCTTAAGCAACAATTTTGTTATCTTTATCAGCCTTTCCATAAACTGGGGAACGCATCGAAGAATACCTTGCTAAAATATGCTTAAATCAACATTTTTTGTATTTTATGGCAAAATCTTGAAATAAACAAAAGGGCTAATAGTAGGCAGTTCATTATCACTTTTCCTAGCGAACCTTTTCATAAATTATTTTGAAATTCATATCATTAAAGTTTTCCTCCACATTTTTAAAGTTTTTAACTGATATGTAGATAATGTATTTGCCATAATAAACAAAAGAAAGATGCTTCAAAACTTTTAAGCCTATAATTAAATTCACCATCAAAACTGAAACAGAAAATATATAGCCATTTTTAGATCTGAAGATGATAAAATTTAATAAAAGATTTGAACAACTTATGTAGCCAAAGCAAAAGTGAAAATGGAAAGAGTGGGACAAGCTTTCAATTATAGGGGAGTCAGACAATTTCTTTTTTATTATAATAAGATTATCCTAAAAGTGAGTTTCCCAGTAATTTAAGTGATCGAACTTTTCAGAGTCACACCTTTAGGGATATTTTCATAAATTTAATTGCATCTATTGACCAATGTCTACACAGCCTCCTCCTCCTCCTCCTCCTCCTCCTCCTCCTCCTCCTCCTCCTCCTCCTCCTCCTCCTCCTCCTCGTCCTCCTCCTCCTCGTCCTCGTCCTCGTCCTCCGTCTCCTTCTCCCTCTCCCTTCCCCTTCCTCCTCCTTTCCGCAAAAAAGGGTATTGCAGATATTTGTTGTATTTAACCTCTGTTTACAAGGATAAGGAATAAAGTAAAGAATTAAAATGTAAATTGAAACTTGCACGGTGAAACTAATCATATAATTGATTCATAGTTCAACTGAATCATACAATGATATCATTTAAAGTAAAGAATTTTTGTACATATTAAATGACCAGCTGTTTTGTTGCAAACAGTCTTTCATTACCTCTTCATTAAGGTGTAAGTATTTGCTGTTGCAGTTTTTGGCACATAAATCTTCATTTGTTCATTATAACAACCTTTGAAAATGAATAAACATATTAATAATTCCCCTGACTGCAAATTTTGATTAGTTATTCATTTTTTGAATGTTGAATGCGTTAGATCTATTGACATTTATTGAAAACTTGTTGCAGTCTATCGAGAAGGTGTTATGAATAAGATCAATGTCAGTAATTGTTGCCTAATGTTTAAAAATGAGAGAACAGCTTTAAATGACTCAGAGAGATCAAGCTAACCTCTTGTATCATAAATGAACTGAAACAATAGGTTTATCACATCATTCGAGAGAATCAATACTTTTGTGATAAGCAAATTGCAGTACTGTAGAATCTATGCAGGTAAATACATGAATGATTAATCTGGAGCAAATGGGTGCTGCAATGACTTTATTGGAGTGCTGTCATAATTATAGTGATGAGTTTTTTGACCAAGTTGTTAAAAAAAAGGAAACATGATTTATTTTCAAACATTTACAGAATTAAATTATAATCAACGGAATGGCATCTTGCTTACTCACCAACAAAGCCTGCATAAATTCAAACAAGCATTTTCATCACATAAACTTTCTGAATATTTTTTTCTGGTACTGTAACGTTTAGCATTTAAGTTCCTGCCAATAAATGCAACCATATGAGATGGTTCATACTGTGCTACTTTCTCATTAAGTTATTCAAAACTGCTGCAGAGGTAATGCTCTCATTTGAAATTGTTCTTCATGACAATATTTCCACATTAGGGCCAGTAAGATAAATGACTTCATGATAAATTTCATTGTGAAATATTTGACCATTCACCCTACATTTGGAATTTCACCTGTTTCTTAATATACTTTATCTTGCCAGAAAATGATTTGAAAGTGATCAGGGCTTAAAAGGTTCAATAGTGGATTGGTTGAATACAGGTTGAATACTAATTTACAATTAGTACATTTTTAAACCAGTTTCAAGATAAGACTCATGCCTAAATATTCAAGGCAAGAAAAATCTGTATCAGTTTCTTAAAGATTGTAATAATAAACATATTTATGGCTAAATGCTCTGTATGTATGGTGGTTGTAGCAGTTAAGTGGTGTGGCTTTAGTACAAATGTTTGTATCATAAAAGCACAATTGTACTTCAAAATGCATTGCTGCCATTCACAAGGTGTGGAAAACAGTTGTTAGTCAACTGTTAACAGTATCCATAATTTATATTTGCTTATGAAATCTTTAAATATTGAAATTTATTGAAAATATCTCAATATACTATACTGTATACTACATTCAAATATACATACTTTATGAATCCATTACGAAATGAGATTTAAAAATACACAAAAATAATACTAATCTTATTTATTAGATATTTTCTTTCTAGGGTTGCTTGTTTACATTCTGATCCTAATACAAACAACTCCAGGTTATTAGTGTATTGGTGATCATCGTATTGTTATATTATCCTATACTTGTTTATGCTTATCTGACTTATTGTAGTTCTAAGATTGCGTTTCCTTCCATCTTCCTCTTAATCATTCTTATCCATTTCTCTCTAACTTTGCCCAAATAGTTTCCTATAATTTTTATGTTCTTCTCTCCTTTTACACTTAAAATTTTCCTAATTAATATTTCTCCATATAGATTCTTCCATTTTTGTTGCCAAGCCTGTTCTCTTCATAACTTTGTTTGCCTACAGTGTAATAAACAATGGTTTCTCCACACATTGGACATTTTCCTACTCTTTATCATATCCTAATCCTTTTAAAATTCATAACTCTAGTTCTAGCCCATGCAAACCCTTCCCAACTTGCCTTATCACATTGTTCTATATATTTTTCCCTACCCTATACTATTTTTATTTTCCTATAAAGGTCTCAGTGAACTCTTTTATCCCATACTACCAAATATTTCTTGTTGTTCAATATCTTCCAATCTTAGGTTTATTGCTTTCCAGAATCCTCTGTTTTGATATTCCCTCTTTATCCATAAGTTCACTAAATCTATCTGCTGTAAAATTTCTTGCACTTTGAGATACCATGATCCTTTCCACTAACATTTCTCTTGGATATTAAAGCATTCTTTAATAATATCATTTTCTTCTAATGTGGTAATAATTCTTGTAATAATTTTTATCTTGGTGGAATGCTTACCTAATTCAGCTGCACTGCACTATTTGGCATTGCTATTGGTAAACATAAGATCAGTTTACAAAAACTTCTATTTATTTTATCAACATCTTTCCATGCCTCCTCTGCATTATAACATTTTGGCTTCTGTCATTGTGTAAATTCTTTCAACCCACTTTACTATTACATCTGGAATTTTTATTAAACATGCTTTTATAATTCATAGCTGCTTTTCCTTTTGCTATTGTCATTTTTTTCTGTTCATTACAATTTCCATTAGAACTTTATCTTGTTCCTAGATAATTAGATTTCTTTATTACCTCTATTTCTCTCCCATTTAACAGCCATTTTTCATCCTTTCTCATTTTATACCTTGTTTTAAATACCATGCATGATCTTTGTTTCTTTTCATTTATTTTCATTTCTCATTCTTTACAAAAAGTATGCACCACTCCAATTGCCCTTCTCAATCCTGCACTAGATATAGCTGCAATTGCTAAATCATCTGCAAAATGCAACCTTGTATTTCTTTATTGTTTATTACTGGTAGGTGTATGTTATATTTTTGAATATGATACAGAACATTATCAATATAGAGATTGAACGGTTTTGGACTTAATTTACAACCTTGTCTTACTCCTGTTTTACTCTGCATATAATCTGTTATTTTAATACCTGAAAATTTAATACAAAACAGATTCTCACTACATATCTTTTGTAATGGTTTTATAACTGTATTGCTTATTCCTTTCCTTTTTAATTTTAACCACAATGCTTTTCTATTCATGGTATCAATTTTCTTCTTAAAGTCTATAAACACCATGTGAACCCTTCCCTTTTTATTCTTAAATATTTATTCATAGTTATCTTTGTTACAAAAATATTATCCAATCTATATGAAATCAAAACTAAATATATTTTTGATACGCCATTTCATCCCAGCTGAATGTCAAGACATAGTTTAGAAAAAGTATAAGGTGTAGACTCAGTTTAAATATCTTATTTCCTTTTATTTAACTACCCAACTATTATAGTATGTGAAATAAAATGAACTAAACTGTAGATATAGGTATTATTTCTACTTACAGACAAACAAATGAAGGACTTGAGATGTCGTTTAAGAACTACAGAAGAGATAAAGAGGGCAATAAAAGAAGTTTTGGATGAATATGATGGGGAAATGAAAATATGCAATTGTTTTTAGAACAAATGAGAAAATAAACAAAAATCAACTGTTTGTTGCTTGCTAGCCATATAATAGTAATATCACTTATTCAGAGATTAGAGCACTTATTGGCATTCTTTATTTATCAGGAGCTCAGAAAACTTTCCACAAAGAAAGTGGTCTATGAAACATGGACAATCAATATTTAGATCCACAGTGATGTTCAGAGATTAAAATTTCTTGCTTCTTGCCTTAAATTTGGCAATAAAAACACCAGGGATGAAAGAAAAGCAAAATCTGGGAAAGACTCATAGAGACTTCACACAGCTGTATATATCCTTTGAACACTGTACAATCAAGGATAAAACTACTTTCCTTCGGAGGCAATTGGCCTTTCAGGGTTTATATGGCATCAAAGCCTGACAAACTGGGCATAAAAGTTGTAATGCTCAATAATGTGAAAACTTTCTATATGGTCAATGCCATGCCATAAAAAGGGGGGGGGGGGCAAAGTGTTCCCTCATATTATTTAAGAAACTTGATTCAATCATTCAAGGTACTCATAAAAATGTTGCAGTTGACAACTGGCTTTTCCTCCATTGAACTGTTTGAGCAAATACTATCTGATTATGGTATAACAATGGTTGATACCCTATGAAAGAATAAACCGAAAATACCTCCTAACTTTCTCAGTACAAATGTAGGATCATCACTTTTTGACCTTGTATCCTACACTCCGAAGAAGAACAAAGTGATTCTCCTTTTGTATAACATGCACTACAATTCAGAAGTTGGTCCTACTAGTGACAAACACCAGACATGGTGTTTTATAACTGTACTAAAAGAGGAACTGACACTTTTGATCAGCTGAGTCATTCTTATACAACAATGAGAAAAACAAACCACGGGCCAGTGAGATTCTGGTCGACATGTTAGACCAAAGTAGAATCAATGCTATGTGCTCACAATATGTCAAATGAAAAGCTAAGAAGGAGAGATTTTCTGAAAAGGCTCACCATGAGTCTCATCAAGCCATTCCTGCTGGAACATCTGAAGTTACCCAGCCTGAGAAGGAGCTTACACCATAAATTGGGGAAGTTCAAAAGAAAAACAACATGAACCAGTTCCTAATAAGAAACAACAATGTTGCTTTTGTTCAAGATCAAGAGACCATAAAATATCATGCTGTCATTTGTGTAGAAGCTGGATATGCAATGAACATAGAGCACAGATGTGCTTGAAATGTGTAAACCAAGCTTGCAAAGTTTATATAATTACATTTCCTTATTGTTACATCTTGTGATATAATATGCAAGTTAAATTTAACAAAAATGTGATTAATTATCATTATTAAAGGAATACAAAACTAATTGACATAAGAACATACATAAATTATGCTTATAATTCAGAATTCATTTTCATAGTTCTCTTTTAGTTAAATTTGTTCCTGAATATGTATGTAATGTGTTTCAATGGGTGCTTTAAACATAATATTAAATAAATACTGACTGGTAATTAAGATAATTTTCAAATAATGGCAAATAAAGAATGGGGTCCCCAAAACCCCAGTGTGACCGTGGATGATTAAAACTTCACATTTTTTCCTTGAATATTTAATAGAGAAAATTACTTTTGGCATGATCACATAAGGGGAATAATTGAACAAATATTAGCTGCCATATCGTGAAAATCATTAAGCATTTTAGTAACTCTGTGTAATTAGAAAGAGAGAACCTTCTATTGTAGCAGTTCTCAACCTATGGTATGCATACCATTCATGGTACGTGAGCTACTGCATGGTGGTATGTAACAATTTTAGCAAACGAGATAAATTAACATTTTTTTTTACAAACAACAAATATTTTACAATTCTACTGAAACTAAATGGAAACAATAGATTTTATATTATCATAAAAAAAGTTTTTTGATACTGTACAAAAATAATATGGAAGTTCAATGTTAATTCTGTGGCAATGACAGAGCTCAACTCAAATATATTTAATTAGACAATAATGGGATACATTTTGTCGTTTGTTTAGCTGCAAGACTCATTTACATTTAAGAAACCAGTGAAGTTACATTATTGTTTTCTAAACTTAGGTATTCATTTTTTACACTAAACTCCATTTACTTACATAAAAGTAAGATGCATTTCGGGAGAATCTCTTTCATCTTCAGTTGCTCACCAAACCACTGTTAATCGAAATTAATGGCAGTTCAGTGAGTAACTGAAGATGGGAGAGATTCTCCCGAAATGCATCTTACTTTTATGTAAGTAAATGGAGTTTAGTGTAAAAAAATGAATACCTAAGTTTAGGATATATTACCACTCCATTGTCAACAACTTCGTAAGTATAATATTTACATTATTGTTGTTGAATGTGACATTTTATTTGTTAAATTGTCAGATTTATATGTAGTTTGTTCTAGATTCAGAATAAGTAAACCAGAACATGGATAAGTGGTTAATTAAAGAACTCTGCTTGAAAAGCTCAAAGGGAGAAATGAGTATAAGCAGCTCAAATACTTCCACTCTGCCAAAAGCCACTATTTATAATGCGAAGCATCCTACAAGACATCATTATACAAGAAAGCAACAAAAAGCCCCATGCCCAAGAAATATGTATTATATAAGCTATTTATCACATGGTTTTACATATATTGGAGATGAACAGGAAACTATCCCAACATTGCAGTGTGTGATTTGTTATGAAACACTTTTGATAAGACCTTCCTTTTTGAAACATCATTTTGACACCAAGCATAGTGATTTGAAACACAAACCATTGGAATATTTTCAGAGAAAACTCTTAGATTTGTTATCAAGGAAAGAACAAATTTGCAGAATCTAACATGAAGGTTCTGCAGGCATCTTATGAAGTCAGTTTAAGAATAGCTAAGGCACACAGATCCTCACACATTATTACCAGCAGCAGATATGGTTAAAATAATGTTGGAGAAAAGGCAGCAAAACAACTTGAAGTGATTCCATTATTTAATGACACCGTATTCCCAAAGAGTTTTAAATTTATCTGAAAATGTTAAGCAGCAGTTAATAAAAAAATTTGTGCCAGTCAATTGGAGAAACTACTGACATAAATATGACCCATCTTCTTACTTGTGTACGATTTATTGATGGGGATACAGTGAAGGAAGAATTATTATTTTGTGAATAGCGCTCTCTCGAACAACCTCAAGTGAATGTCCATTGATCTGAGAAAAAACTGTAAACTTTCTGTTAGTGTTTGTTACTACTCACTTTGTGAATGTGGATTTTGTTCTCTAATTTATATAAAAAATAAATACAGAAATAAGTTGAATGTTGATCCCATTTAAGACAAAAATTAAGTCAGTTAAAACTTATTTTTAGCTCTGTTTAGCTAAACAGGCATAACCTTCACACTGAAAGAAAAGTTAGTTGAATTTGTAAAGTTAATAGCTTTTACTGATTGAAGTCTGAGTACTGGAATGCCAGTATCAGGAATATATGTTTATCAAAGTTTGTTTGCATATTCATTCTCTATATTTTAATCTTCACAAAATTAATTTTCAAGACATTTCACAGAACAATCCATTGTATTTGAATAGAATGAGTAGTTTTTTCTTCAATAAATATCTAATTCTAAATACTACATGCAAGAAATAATTAAATAAATCACTAGTATTGTTGTAAATGTAGAGAAATGCTTATTTTGACCCTTGTACTAGAGAATCTCACATTTTTCTCATAAAATTTGCTAATTGATACATCTAATATCCTGCATTGAATGTGATGGTACATTACTGGAAAAGTTTGAGTACCCCTGTTCTAATGTAAATATAAGAATCACTAATTTAACCCTCAAGCAAAGTCGTGACTCTGGAGTTCCCACATAACTGTGGGAACACATTCTGTAACATAAACAGAATTGTGGGATTGAAAACAATGTCATAAGGAGATGCAATTAAACAACATGCAATGTGATATGTGTATTTTTGAACAGGTGAATATAATAGGCACTTTGTTTATGTAGTAGTTACTAATAATGTAATTTGGGTTGTATGGAGGACATAATGCACAAAATAATAGGAATAAGATAATGAAGCAAAAAAATATTACCTACCTTGAATGCTAAAAGAGCTTGGAAATTTATGTTCATAAAACTTTGTTCTTTAACAGTCAACAATTGAGGTTTAAAAATGAAAATGGATATTTGAAAAATTGTAGTTTTAGTTTTACAGTGTCCATCATAATTAAACTTTTCTCATTCTTTTCACATTATTTATTGGCATGTTTGGCACACTGGATTGGTCACAGCTAACACAGTACTGCTTTGTCATTTTTTCATTTAAGCAGATACACAAATCATTGTTTTCTTTTAGATTCCTAGTTTATGACTTTCTTAGTTTCTTAAGGAGTAAGTGAGTAAATTGCATTTATGAAGCTGTAGACAATGGAGTGATAATATATCCCACACTAATGTATTCAACATGTTCACACCAAGACATGTTTTGGAAGCCCTCACTTCTATCATCAGCTGTTCACCGACTACTTAAATTGGTAGCTGGATCCCAAGATGCTTTGGTGGTGTTCTCTGATGGTTCCAGTAGTTATAATCCCACTCACAGAAGCAGAGTACAAAATGGAATACCAACAGGTAATTAGGACAGCAGTGACCAATGGTTTCAACAAAGATCCAGTAATAAAAATTATCAATAAATTTAAAAGATAAAAATCTATAAGAGAGGTTTCCACATTGAAAAACATCAAAGTAAGATACAAATTCAAAAGCTTCACTTACCATCCAATTACCACAACAAATTTAAGAGGATATTCAAAGAACAAGGTACTATGTTAGCCCGAAAGAACAAATATAATATAAAAAATGTATTAGGTTGCACAGTTGTTATTGATTTGGTTTATTTACGAACTGCCCTTAACAACTCAGGTCATCAGTGTCCCATTCAATTCAGGGTGTGAAATGGCCAATAAATTCCTTCAGGCTTGAGGTTCTTTTTCCTACTGTAAATCTATGACACGGGACCCACAGCTTTACTTCTCTTCCGAAGGAAACCATACTTATGATTTTTATACCTGAAAAAATCCATTAATCTTGGCCGGGATTGAACCTGCAATCTTGGGTCTAAGAGGCAAGTATGGTTATCACTAGACCACTAGGACTGACAGGTTGCAAAGTGAAAGACACCATACCAACAGAAACAGAAATCAGGAATTTATGAAATCAAATGTGCAGATTGTAATCAGAGATACATTGAAAAAACAAAGAAAAATTTGGAGAAAAGAACAGTTTCAGAACATTTGTTTTAAACAGGTCGGTAAATCAGCAGTAGCAGCTGACTTTTGGACCAAAAATTATGAAATTAAGTCAGAGACTAAGCTGAAAGAACTTCACAACCCAATTGAGCTATCCACTTCGGAAAAGATTTTCATTCTTTTGCCCCTGAACAAACTCAGCAAGTTCCTACTAGAAACAGCAGGGACCTCCACAAAAGCATCTTAGAATTCAGCCACCAATTCCAGTAGTCCATCGACACTGATGATGGAAGCAAGGACTTTGGAAATATATTCTAATGTTAATGTTAGTGGAGTCAGAATGAACATGTTGAATACATTAGTGTAGGATATATTACTTATTTTTATTTTGGTTTGAATATGAATAGAAAGTTGATATAAAGTTTTAAACCAAATTGTGACCAAATTGCTCTCCCTTCTTACATTGCAATTCTTCCTCTTCAGACATTAGTTACGATGGTTGAAGATTTGTAGTAGCAGTAACTACAGGTCAGAGGATGGGGGTTTTGTTTCCCAATTTTCTAAGTATCTGGTTGACTTCACAGTTACATTTACAGTGGATCACTGGAACATCAATATATCAAAAACAAAATGTAATTAAAAAGTAAATTTAAGATTCCAATATGTTTACGGAATGTCGGAATCCACACAGTGAAACTTTTGTTAATCTTATTTTGATTTAAAGTAAAACACTAAAAATCATGTCGTCACATTAAAACTCTCTTTAAGTTTCACAAACACACCTGCAATGTTGATAGATAGTAGCCATTTTTTTAACAAATTCAGGGTTTTCTCTTTTGGAATCTTTGGAAACAATGCTTTTACATCAAAGGAAACCATGATATCATTTGAGTTTAGTTTATTATCTTTGATTTTGTTTATAAAATCAAACGCTGCAATGTTGATAGATAGTAGCCATTTTTTTAACAAATTCAGGTTTGTTTGAGTGTGTTTGTGAAACTTAAAGAGAGTTTTAATGTGACGACATGATTTTTAGTGTTTTACTTTAAATCAAAATAAGTTTAAGATTCCAAATTCAAACAACAATCAAATAATGGCCTGAAGTTTGCAACTAGTGGGATTTAATTTTAGTTTTCATCCTCACTCCTAGCTATTCGCACTTAGAAATTTCAAATGGCACTCCTACATTTTGATACTTTAAAAGAGGATGCAACTGCTATGGCATCTTTAGCTTTTGTATTGTTGCCTGGTAACCTGAACTTTTGTTATTGTTGTTTGAATTTGGACAGAATAATAAATAAGTCACTTAGTTATAAAATGAAAAAATTATTATTTTGGGTAAAAATCACAATTACTAATATAAATAAAACCTAATTTGAAACAATTTATTAGCCATCACAACAATTACATTAAATAATCATTTTTATAATACTACTCTGACCAAATTCAAACAACAAACACAACAGTTTGTTACCGAACAACAATAAAAATATATATATATATGTGGTAAGAGTTGAATCCTCAAAATTTAGGCATCGAAAGGTAGAGGTTCTAAAATTTCAATGTGGGGGTAAGGAGATGAAACCTAAAATTTAATCTGTATTCATTTTTAATATTCCTCTCAATATCTAAACTGATATGGTTTTCATTTTTAGTTAATTTATGTTAAATAGGTAGGTGTTCAGACTAGGAAGTTTTGGAATGAAAGTTCTGTATATAGAAATATATCTGTATGATGCAATTTTATAATTTTTTTTATCATATTGTTAATGCTGACAATTAGCTTCTTTAGATTTTGAAGGGGAAAATGTGCGCCTTTATTTTGCTAAGCCATTCAGATTTTGTTTATTTACCAAAGTTACTCCATAGTCTGCATTTCATTGGAATTGTGTAGCACAATGCAATTATGTTTTTTTTATAGGTAATGACATGAAGTGTCCATATTCCATTAATTAATGCCAGATGAACATAACATCTAAGACACAAATGATGGAATCTTTGTGTATTTTGAGCAAAAATTATAATTATGTAATACATTATTAAATTTTCTCTGAATTTTTAAAATCACAATATTTTTAAATGAACAATAAAAGCAAAAGGCAAACTAAAACAATAATTGTTTTTACAAAATAAAATCAACAATTATGTATTTATATTCAAAACACATTAATATCCAGTCAATCACTGACCACCAAGCAACACTTTATGATAAACCCTTTTGAGTTACTTTTGATTTATGGACAGTGATGAAAGCCTAAGGTTCACATACCCAGGTTTTCAGCATGATGGATTTTATTTTGTTAGATTACATCACAGATGGTGCATTTTGTGTATTTAGAAGAAAAAAAAGTGCTTTATTCTGAATGTTCCTCGTATACCAATTCATAGACAGGTTTCATTGGAATCTCACGATACTTTTCTTTGTTGTATTTCATATCCTTTTGAAGACATCTCACGAAGTATATGCCAACCCAGTGGAGTACTGTAACAGTAGAGAAAATATCTTATTTTGCAGTTTATATTTAACTAGCTTACTTTTCAGATAAATGGCATGCAGTTTTCCAGTTATATGCTAATTATTTTTTTCCCGTCTTCCAGAAACATGCAACTATTTTAAGAACAAGCCTGAAAAATGGAAGAAGTTGGGATGAAACAATAATTAAAGAGTAGAGTTTGAGTGGGTAGACTGCCTCTATGGCCTAATAAACAGCATGTGTGGCTATAGAGTTGTAGGACAGAGGTTCATTTTCCAGTAAAAGTATCTGTTGCAGCAAAATACTTTGAAAGTATAACACAACTGGAGAGCTGTCTGATGGAGATGTACATTCTGGTAATGAGAGCTATATTAAGTCTGTTGAGGTTTCTGACTGACCACAAACTTTGGCATCCTTAAAGGTGACAGTCAACTTACCAACTTATATTTGAATTCCAGTTATTAACATCTCAGGAGGTAGACAAGGTAATTTTGAGCATGAAAAGTAGTAAATGTGAGGATATTTACAACTTGAATTCTATAATATTGAAATAAGAATCAGATTTCATTCTGGAAGTTGAATGTACTTATTTTGCAGTCTGTATTTCCCACCAATTTGAAATGAGCTAAGGTAATATCCATTTATAAGAAAGGCAAAATCTTTTTTGATAGTTACACACCCATTTCTATTAATCCTATAATCTCTAAAAAATTTGTAAACTATCTTAAATATTCAGATTTATTCTTACTTTGAAATAAATAAGTTGTTTAATAACTCACAATTTGGTTATTGCTCTGGACAAGGAACAATAAAAGCTGTCACTGCATTCATTAGCACTTGCTTAAATAAATTAGACAGTAAGTATGTGATAAATAGTATGATTTGTCAAAAGTTTTAGACACAGTATCTTATGAAAGTATTAAAAGTTGTGCATTTTATTAAGATTCACAGGCACTTGTCCTATGGAACGTTGCTTTGGGGACATCAAAGCTTTCGAATATATTATTCAAACTATAGAAATAGGCACTCAGGCTAATATGTGGCCTTCCTTCTCAAAGTCACAGCAAATGTTATTAGACTGGTTAATATGATTTTACCTTCCATTTTTGTTTTCAGTGCCTACTGTATATTAAAGAAAACTACAATAATCATGAAGAACATGGTATGCTTCACAGCTACAGTATCAGTAGGAATAATTAAGTCAGTTCAGATATAATTCTAGTTGAACACACAAAACCTATTATTACATTTCTTTGAAATATTTGAATGTTCATCAACTCTCTATTAGACAATTGCCTTTTAACAGGTTTGTGAACAGGATTAAGAACTTACAAAGTATTGCCTATGTAAAACTGAAGAATTCTGCAACACTTGTAATGTAAGCATCACTGGTTAATTTATAGTTAATCATGTTGTATGAAGACTATCTGTTTAAGTGCTTACATGGTTATTCAATTTAATATTGTAATGGTATAATCTACAGTGAATGGTTGTGCATGTATTCTTTTCAGTCATACAATGAGTATTTAATCCTATTTTTCATTTGTTGATTTATTGGTTATTATTCATTATTGCATTTATCCTAAAAGATATTACTATTACTAATGTACAGTACTCAATTGTTTCATTTAAGAACTTTTGAAAAATAAGACATTTTTAAAAATTTCGGTTGGAACTCACACAGTGAAGCTTATTAAATGCAAATTCTATCTAATACGTCGTCTAACACACACTTATGCTTCACTTACTTTTAAATATGGTGGGACCGGTTTCGAAGAGACATCCTCTCACACTTGAGTCGTCAAGTTGGTTGAAGATGGAGAGGATGTCTCTTTGAAACCAGTCCCACTATATTTAAAAGTAATTGAAGCAAAAGAGTGTGTTAAATGACAGATTAGACAGAATTTACACTCAATTGTTTGTTATTTATACTTTTCATTCTGTTTTTTAAGCAATGATCAATTAGAAATCTTACAGTATAACTTTATACTATTTGTCAACATTTTTATGTAATTGACATTTGTAAGACTTCTAATAAATTCAAGAACTAATAAATTAAATTATCAAGCCTAGACTCCCCACAGTCTCTCTAACATCATTTTAATACCTGACTAGACCTTAGGTAAACCATGCAGATTTGGCAAAAATGTTTTACCATAAACACTGTATATTACACAAACAGAGGGTATAAAGATAAGTTTCAGATGGTGCAAAATTTTTCTTAACAGCCTTTATTTTGAAATTTAAAAGAAAAGTTTCTTGATTTCAGAAAGAGAGAATTGAATATGCTACTTGAAATTTTAATGTGCATACATTAGTTTCCTTTATGCAATGAATATGAATATTTATTGCCATACAGTTTGTTGGTAACCTGGGATTTTCTTTTTAAAATATTTTTTTC
The DNA here is from genome assembly GCA_030762175.1 of Metallyticus violacea. Classification (NCBI taxonomy): domain Eukaryota; kingdom Metazoa; phylum Arthropoda; class Insecta; order Mantodea; family Metallyticidae; genus Metallyticus; species Metallyticus violacea. The sequence goes on from CM060845.1 coordinate 79,865,789, forward strand.
CAGTACTTCTACAAATTGAATTTTTGTGAGCAATAATAATAATAATAATAATTAGTTAACAGGTGAAAGATCAGAGTATATGGAACATTGAATTTAAAGTACTCTTGCTGTCTCTCCTGAAAGATTTGTTAAATTTGGTATTTGTATGCTATTCTCAGCATTTTCTTGCAAGTACTATATCAATATTTACAATTTACCTTGAAATTACCTTCCCCTTCACAACATCACAAATTCCTAAATTCAGTCATTTTCATAGAGTTTGTTTTATCAGTTATTTATTGTTGTAAGAGTCAAACTATCATACAGTAAGATTTTAATTAATTTAAATTTAGAAGTCATATTTTTAAAATGATGCACTATGGGTTACTTATTTACACACTTCACTGACTATATTTTCCTAAGTTAGAACAATGTTGGGTCAACGACTGAGGATGGGAACGCTGGTTCCCAAAACATTGTTCCAACTTAGGAAAATATAGTGAGTGAAGTGTGTAAATAAGTAACCCATAGTGTATCATTTTAAATATGATGACTTCACTGTAAACAGCTTCAAGAATTATACATATAAGTCATATTTTTGTTAACCTCTTGCTTTTTTAAGTCATTTAAATCATATAAAATTCATATACAAAGTAATATACTACATTTGTATAAATAACTCTGAGCTATTAAGTTTCTTGAAATCCAATAAAGTTGTTGAACAGGTCATTAATCAACAAAAGCTTGTTTTGTTATTTTAATTTATTACTATAACATATTCTTCAAATAATGGTAGTTCATAGCCTTCTCCTGCCATCCCATTGGTTGCCATTATTGTGTTCAAATATCCTATTAATCATAGTTTGTTCTATGGGAGATGAAAACACTTAAAAACCCATGTACATTTGAAGCAGAATTGTATCTTTATCATTCTCTTACTTTAAAGCATTAATAGTGAAAAGAATCAATTAAACTTATAGTAAAATTAAGTTTTGTGGAATAAAATGAACCCAGAATTGTAGAGAGAATAACTTAAGTGTCTGTCTGCAAAATAAATATTGGGTGAAGTTTTGTGGAATAGAGAAAAGTTTAGGAGATTAAAAAGTTATTTTTATTCATTTATTTATTTATTGTCTTTTAATAAGAGGTAGTTTATTTGTAATTTTATTAGTTTCTTGATTTATTGTCACTATTATTACTGAATACTATTTTTTTTAAGTAATCTCTTGTGTCCCTCCTTTATATATAAAAGAATATATATATTACTGTTCTTTTTACTATTGTTGTTGCTGTTGTTGTTAGAAGCGAAAATGTTCTGTAGTACAAAAATATGGCCTAGATTGAAGGTAACATTTCACTCAGTTTCATGTAGATTTTCTATTAGGTTTCAATTTGAAGTTCTAAATTTAACCAAATGTCAAATTAAGAGACACAAAACAAGTTTAACTTGAAAGCCAGCTTTATTGTTCATAGAAGTTAAAAGAATTAAGTTATATGCACATGTCAACAGAGTGGATAAAAGTAGATTACCCAAGGAGATTTTAGATTTATTGGGAAGCTAGGGAATAAATTATAAATATTAGCATCCTCAATAGATACTACCAACCAACCAACCAACAGGCCAGAAGATTTTAGAAAGCATTCCTACTAGGAAGAAAAGAATAGTAAGGTCATGAAAGCATAGAAGAAAAGAAATTATGAAAAGTAAAGGGGAACTTGGAGGGCTGAAGTGAATGGAGGAAGGAAATGTATATAAGTTGAACTAAATAATGCACAAAAGCTGTAGCTACTTTAAAAATTATTATTATTATTATTATTATTAACATATTCTTCATATAATAATAACAATAATAATAAAAAAAAGTTCTGAAGTAATTGTGAATATATGCCTGGTCTCATCTTAGGTCTTATCCTAATACCTTCTTTGTTATAACAAAAATAAGACGAAAATTCAGGCTCCCATCTACATCATTTCTACAGTGTAACTCACCTTCTCCAAAGAGCGGCAGAACAAATAGTGTGAATTCAGTGAATGGGCTAGCAACATTTTTATGCAGCTCATATTCAGCAATCTGGTAGACAAGCAGATAGGTATAGAATGCAGAGAAAACAATGGATGATACAGTCCAGCTTGGCATGGGTTCACTCTGCAAAATACAATGCTTACATTGAAGTGTTAAACATATTTTTTATATGTTACAAGAAGCCTTACTTTGTAAGAGTATGAGCCCAAAATTCATTGTGAAAACAAGACTCAGTCATGCTGAACTTTATAATAATTATAGAAAACAATATTGAATGCACCTTTCCAAATATAGGCATTGGCTTTCATATATTTTTAACATTAATGATTACAAATTGCTCTAGCTGAGCATTCATTTTCTCAGTTGAAGCATATTAAAAATCCCATCAGAACAAATATGCAACTAGGCAGGCTGGATGCCTTAAGTCTGTTAAGTATAGAAGCACATAAGATTAGTTTTGAGGATTTGATCAAAGACTTAGCAATTTAAAAAGGTAGGAGAAAACTTTTCAAATATAAATACAGTGGAAGTATACAAAAACAAACATCTTCCGGCTTACTGTAAGTTTTGTTTTATTTTGATAAATAAAATTTTATTATATGGTTTATTATTGTTTATATTTTGAATTACATATATATGTATATGATTTTGGAGCACCAAAATCTTTTAACTGGGTATTTTGGCATTCAATCATACTACTGGTTCGAACCTAAGTTCCTTGAGGAAATGGAGTAGGAAACAGAAATCAATGCCATACTTTTCAGTGACAATTCTAATTTGATTTTTTTCTGATGGATTGGATTATTGTGCCTTCAAAGTACTGGGAAAACAAGGTTCCTTTTACTAAAGGTATAATCTATAATGTTTAACGCCCATTTTTACTACAGAGGCATCACAGGTGATGGACACTGATGACACATGAGAAGTAATGATATGTTGGGAAAGGATTTATTTTTAATTTCTGTTCCAGGCCTAAGTTGAGGGTACCTCCCCCAGCATTTGCCATTTATGAGGAATGAGGAAAATCTGGAAAAAACCTCAGTCAGGGAGGATAGTCCTGGCAGGATTCATACCCCAGACCTCCTGCTCATGAGTCTGCGCCTTAATGACCTATGGCGGTTTTTACTAAAGGTGGCCTAAAAAAAGAATGTAATGAAGAACAGAGAACTATGGATTGGCTGCTATGTAGAAACTTTCTTCAGGAGAAATTAAGGTGCACAGCTTACATTACAGGGTGAAGATACAGCTTTTTTTATGAAAAAGCATCATTAAAATTCATTTCCAAAGAGTTTAAGCTAGAAAATAAAAAAATGCACGAATAAAAAATTATATTCTTCCAATAATTGTATAAAATATAGTGAACTTTTGTAACAGTGGTGTCAATTATTAACATTTAAGAGAAATTGAGTCGTGATAGTAACATACACACCACTAAAATTGAATTAAATGGAAGACTAGTTTCGGGAGCCATCGCTCCTATCATCAGTTCCTGGTCGACTCAATTTCTCTTAAATGTTAATATTCTTCCAAGTTTGAAAAATATGGCAACATTCCAAATCATTGCACAGAAAGATAAAATGAAACAAAAATTTGCTTTTTAGATTTTTATCATTTTCAAAATTTCAGTCAGTTTAACCACACCCCTAGGTAGGTACAAAATATGAATATTTAGACATATGTCAAGATAGTGAATTACTGCTGAATTTAAATCACATTAGAATGTTTAGAATAACTGAGTCGACTTTGTAACACATCAATAATAGTTTTCCTCTTTTAAAAACTATTAGTGATGTAAGTGTTACAAAGTCGACTCAGTTATTCTAAACTTATACTAAACATCACTGTTATTAACTTCCACCATATTTAACATTGGAATGTATTTGCTTTTATGCTCACTCCAAATGTTGAAATTGCTTGAGAAGTCAAATTCTTTACGAGTAGACTTTTTAAGATTTATTGTTAATAGAGTGCTAACTCTTTACTGAGAGGTGGCTTCTAATTTCACTTTTTATAAGATTTATGCAACTAAATTCTCACTCACAATCTACAGTATGAAATGGAATTGTTTCATCTTACTGTATAACTGAAACAATTACAGGAAATTGTTCACCTAACTTATTAACATACATTATTATTGTACCAACTGTCTGAAATAATTCCTGAGTATCTACATCTCAATATGTTTTGAACATTGCCCTTTCATTTAAAGTTCAGACTCTCCAGAACTAATTAGTTAATACAATCTCTGATCTCATTTTCTTATAATCATTCCTTTCTGAAGTTTTTGGGATAAAATATATTGAACATGCCTAACTTATCTAAGAACATAAAAATTGTGAACTTCACTACCTGTCTATGCTGCAATTAATCCTATATCCGCTAGATGATGATTTCCTTTAATTCCTAAGTAGAATATAGAGCCAAAACAATTTAGGCCATTGTATCCATTAGAATCTAACTCGTATTGTGGAAATTTTGGGGGGAAGAAATTAACTATAATGGGGTCCAGTGTTAAATACAAGATTTGATACAAATTTGAAAACATTCTGGATCTAAGTTTGACTTTTAAAAATTCAAACAAATTTATACACAAGAAACATCACCTCTTTCATAACTGACTTGAGTAGTAGTTATGTTATTGACCTTATCTTCTTCAGTAAACCAGTGGTCACTAGTCATCTTTCTTTAACACAGACACCAAAGAAATTCAGACTGCATGATGAGAATTCACTATTTCCCCAAATAAAAGCTACCATATATTCCAAGGTGAATGTTTTAGTGTTGGCACCAATGTTTTTAATTAGGACATGTTTTGGGAACCATTGTTCCCAGCCTCAGCTCTTCACTGAAGTTTTGAGTTATTTCATGACTGGAAATCAGTTGCTATTCTGTAGATAATTCCAATCTGTTGATTGGAATAGGAATTTTCTGAATTTGTCCAGAAGTGGAATGTTAAAATTAATTTATTTCTCACTTTTTAAGAATGGAATATTTTTCCCATGTGGATAGTTCTGTTGTAGTGTGTATTTCTTTTAATAAATTAATTCTTACTTAATGTTTATGTTGTGTTCCCAAAAGTGAGTTGCTACTGCCAATTTTTACAATTGTTTTGTTCTTTCTTCACAGTTTCCAAAATTTTCTTTATTTTTCTGATGTATTTTAAATTGCAATTTAAGCTATCTATTGCATATATGCCTGATTTTTCCACTGGTGCTACTCTATCTTTCAATGAAGAACCTAATAATTTTTTAACATTATATTTATTTCGTGGTGCTAAATTTAGATAATGCTCTTTGTAGATCTTCCCAAACTTGTGATGATATTCCAGATAATAAATGAATCTACTGTATTTATAATTCTCTTTGATATTTATTTATTTAGAAATGTCTATGATGGATTTGTATCTTTTAAATTTGTTAATCTTTTTTAACTATTGTTAATGCTGTATCCACTGATTATTAAATTGAATATATATTGTAATTATTTTTTGTACTCATTCTGTTTTTTTTTGTGAGCAAGAAATTAACTATAGTTTGTTTATCGAACTATTAAATATGGAGTATTTATGCGGAATTGGGTTATGGCTATTGTTTTTATGTAGTTATCTGTATATGTGCTTTTCCTATAAATACCAAAATTGAGTTTTTATGCATCTTTAATAATTTTTAAATCTAAAAATGAAAATTTTCCATTTTTCTCAGTTTTAATGGTGAATATTATAGTTTTCTCTTGTAAGTTTAGAGGTTTAAGAGCATCTGATGAATGTTTCTGTGGTATTATTGCAAATACATCACCTGCATATTTGTACCACATTGTTTGTAAATGTGTAGATTTTAGCCATTTTTTTAAGAGATCTGTAAATTTTTCTGTAGGAATGCTGTGGAGTAAGACTTTGACATCATTAAACCATTTTGCTAATTGGTAGATAGGTGAGTTGATATTGTTTCATATTGGTCTCATACTACAATGTTGTTTATGAATTTTTGAAAGCACATAAATTCTCGGTAGAGTAGGATTGTCTAGGGTTATTTTGGTTTTTGCTATGTCTGAAAGGATCTTCACTGCTTTTAGTGTGTTGATAATGGTGTTGCTGCAAATTTCAAAAGGATCCTTTGCATATTTCTTTATAATCTTTCCTTCCAATAACTTCTCAACCCTAATAACATTGTCATTTTTATCTAATTATTTTATTGCCATTATTTGCTTTTGTATATATAATATATATTATTGATTTGTCTTTTTATTTTCTAATGGTGTGTGTGTGTGTGGGTGTGTGTGACTATTTTAAAATGTTGATTTAGAGTTACCTAAAATTTTATAATTCTTTTTAATACAGCATCTCCATAATTGGGGTATTAAGAAGCTATTTCTATATCACCAATAAAATCATGTATACTTGTAGAAAAGTCTGTCCAGTTTTTAGGTCTTTGTTTAGATTTCATCTTGTGTGAAAGTGGCATTAGATATATCAACCACATTGTTTTCTGGTGGTTTGGACATTGTATTAATAGTTTTTTTTATATAAACTATCCAGTTTCTTTTTAGTCTCATATTCTTTTCTTTCATTTTATGATTTAAATTTTTGTAAAGGTGGGATTGTAAGTTTTGCCAAACAATGGATCCATATATACGATTTATTTAATATTGCATCTCTCTCCTTCATTGAGATGTTGAAAAGCTATTTCTATATCTGCAATAAAATAATCTATATTTGTAGAAAAATAATGTTTAGGTCTTTGTTTAGGAATTTCATTTTGTCTTGTGTGCAAACGGCATTAGATAGATTGACCATTTATGATATTTTACTTTCTTTTTTATGTTACCCACCAGTTTTATTTTTAGTCTCATATTCTTTGCATTCATTGCATTATTTCAATTTTCATAAAGATGGGATTGTAAATTTTGCCAAACAATGAATTCTAATGAAGCAGAGAGTTATAAATATAAGCTATATATTTTTAATTCCATTTTATTTAATTTTTTTAAATAATAGGCTCTTTTCCACATCAATTACTTTCTTTTTTTTCTGCTGCTTTTTATGTATACTATTGTCTTTTTTAACTACAAAGTTTAGCATCAGCATATAGAAAAGTTTTAACAAATTTTTACTTTAGTTCATTAAGTATTTCTTATGCTTCTTTTAATACTTTGATTGGTGCCACTGAACTCCTTACTTGTGCACTAAGAGAGGATTAAGGATTCTTCAAGTTATTGCAATATTATGTTAGCAAGAGAAAAAGAAATACAAATTTTTTCTTCTCAAGTCCAATCTGGTTGTCACATTTTTGTACACTTACATTGAAAAGCTTCTCACATTTTTATAAGCTGAGTAGAAAAATGCAGCAAATGTGACTGTGCCTTAAACCATGATTTGCATTAAAGTCATGTCATTTGAATGAACATTCTGTAACTAGAGAATATACATAACATTTACTACTTACAGCTCCAGTATTGATGAGCAAGCCCATGTTTATTATCATTTCTACAAAACCTGCAACCACATAACCACCACCTACAGCATCCAAGTTAGGGAACAGTTCTCCTCCTTCTGGAGGCACTGTAAAAGTAAGAACAGTAATTTTTTCTACCTGCTGAAATATATTGAATCATGGATTATAAGATAATGACCAAAGTTTGTGTGTGGGTGCACATGTTACATTTTTTAATAATAAAATTTAGTATTTTGTACTCATTATTAAAAATAGACACAATATTTTGTTAAAATTTTGCAACCATTAAATAACAACAATAATAAAAACATATTTGTTTACATCATTATTGACAGTCAAAATGTATAATAAAATGTGCAAAATCTGGCCTGTAAAATGATTATTTTAGTGTGTTATAAAAGTGACTTTTAAAACAAAATATTTTCTGTATAATTTACAAAATTGTTGTAAAATTTACAAAACAATAGCCTACTAATCTCTTCTGAATTAATTGAATGGTAGTTTAACAGTTGAGGACATGGACAAGAGTTCATGAAATGTTTCCTGAATAAATTTCCAGTAAGTAAAGCATTGGTTGTATGTTGGTATTTTTTATTTATGGATGCTCTTTAACATCTCAGGTCATCAGCATCCCATTCAAATCAGGGCGTGAAACAGCAGACAAATTTTGCTTAGAGGCCTCTTTTCTCAGGCTTGAGGTTCTTTATCGTGCCATAAATGTACAACACAGGACCCACAGCTTTACTTCCCTTCTGAAGGAAGTAAGGAAGCCATCCGTCCTGACCAGGATCGTAAGTGAACCAAAAAGAATGTGTTTAAATAGTTTGACTCAGAAGAGATTATTGATCCATACTTTACTGTGTTAGATTTCAAATTTAATTAATATTGAAAAGGCATTCCTTCATTCCTTTTACTGTCAGACATTATTAAACTGTATTTAATTTAGAAAAGTCTCTTACTATTTACATTGGGAACAGGAAACAATAATGATTTCATAGAATTCTCTGGATCTACTACTGTTATTGTTGCTTTCAAAGTGCCAATGACAGAAAGTCATTTCATGGCTCTTCACTCAGGAGCTGAATCAGGTCCTTGGTGAGATTAAAGACGGGAGTATGCAATAGGAGGCTCATGCAAGTTGGTTAAATATTTATATCAGTTCCAAGCTCTTTGATAAAACAGCTTGCAAAGAAAAATAAAATGAACAAACTTTTCTAATTTACTCACCACCTATTTTACATTATGCTAAATAGATTGATCTAAAATATAGCAGTTTAGTGCATATGCACTGATTGCTGGAAATTTTCTACACCTATAATTAATGTGAAAACTACTGTCATGTTTGACATTGCATTTCAAGTGTCATTCATTGTTGTAGTATTCTAATGTCATTATTAATACTTGTGTTAAATTTTTTAATATTGTAATTAAAATATGGTTTTTATATGAAGTGTTAATCTGCTAGGTAAAATTAAATTTGGTAATTATGATACAAAGGAGCAGAGTTCATTTGTGTTTTTTAAAAGGAAAGTTAATTAAAGTGTTAGTGAAAATTCAGTAGTTACACATGATTCTGAATTCAATTTGAAAATTATGAAAGATAAAGTAAGGAAATGCTCTTATGTCTTAAGTGATGAGACAATGCACATACCAAGTTTTGGGTTTGAACCAGAGAGAAGAAAGTTCAAAGATGCAAAATCTGCACATTGTTTAGCTAATAATACCTAGTGACATTCCCATTTGTTGGTCATTTATATAAGTGTTAGTTGTTATTGTTGTATAATGTGAAGTAATCATTGTTTCCCCTGTTCAGTAACTCTCTGCTGGCTGCCCCTCTCTTTTGCAACTTCTTTGTTAGATTACTGCCAGCACACCCCTGCTTAAAGGTATAATAAAAGGAAAATTTAGAAACATGTCTTCATTTGACATTATTTATTTATTAGTTCTAGGCTATAATTATGCTTTGCAATGAAACAGTTAATGAAAATTAATGGTGGATCTAAAGTTTAGGTATTATTTTAGTTTCAAAGAATGGTACTTGAACATTACCACAAAAATAAAGTAAACTGTTTAAGCTAGGAGTTTGGGGAAAAAAAGAAGAGGGTTCTGTTATTCTCAGATAGTGTCTGCAATATGACAATGCCAGATTCATATAGTCAATCAGGCCTTATATCACACTTAGAAATTTAGTGCTGTGCATCTATTATATATTAGAACTGGCACCAGTGAGTAATCTTTTTATGCTCTCAAAACTGTATTCTATTGGATAGCTGGTGAAAGTGTAAGGTGTCCAACTAAACTGAAAATTGATCTTATTTTATATGCTTATATTTGTAATAAATATATAACACCTTTTTATGTATTAATTGAATAGTTGTAATATATGTAAAATGTTAAAAGTAATAATGCATTATGTATGCCAAATTTGAGAATCGTGGACACCTACTGCATGTCTTACTCACTCTTGCTAACTCCAAAAACTATTGGAGGCAACTTTTTGTCACTTATATGCAGAAGTGTCATGCCTTCAAGAATGATGTATATTCCTTGGACCTGTAAAAAACAAAATATTGCATTCTGTTAATATAGGAAGATAAATGAGTAAAGTATCATGAATGAATTTATCTAATAAGTATCCAGTTATGTTAAATATCTTGAGAATGTATCACTGAACGTTTTGTTTTACAACTGACCAAAAACCCTTACTACCAGGGGCAGCTCCTCTAGGAGGCTGCTAGTTTACACTATCCCCAAAAGTTCATCATTTAATTTCCTATAACTATTGCTTAATGCATTTTTATATACGTAAAAAAGCCAATGTCTGTAGGACACTTCTAACTCACACTATGTTTGTATTTACAATTGTGGGAACTTGTACAATCATGGTGCTAGTGTATTGGCAAGCTTGTGCAGTATTTTGATCAGCAAAGGTGAGTGAAAGCAATAAGAGTCATTAAATGTAAAGTAAATTTTGTGTCGGAACTAATACAATGAAGCAATTAATTTATTCTTAATTAGACAGTGAATTGACTTAATACCCTTATGCTCCACTTACCATTGAATTACACAGAACATGTTTCAGAGGCCTTTGCGTGCATTATCAACTGTGTGTCGACTGCTGGATTCGTTGTTAGTTGAATGGACTGTGTATGAACTTTTAGATTAATTAGTCTTCTGTTGAGATCTCGAAGTTCCATAGCCTTATCTTCATATTTTTTTATAAAATTTTTTACCCTCATTGCCAGCTCCAAGTGTCTATTTATGAATTTCAATAATTTGACTTCCATTTCTATATCACGTTTATCTCTCCAAAAGTGATGTGCAACTGCTGATTTATCTATCAGATTGTACCTGGTGTTTCTCCAGTGTTCCTTTAGCCTAATTCCAATGCTTTTTTTTTTTTTTGTGTGTGTTAATAAGAGTATCAAATTAACTCACTGTCTAATTAAGAATAAAAGAGTCATCATGTTTATGCACCACCTGAAAAAAATCGTCTCTCGTCACATATGTTCGCAGGAAGGTTTGCCTAGAGCTTTATACAAACTGATTGTCATTGTATTTAGATAAATAAAATATTTTTAAAGACAAATAGATAATTTTATAGTGAAACAGTAATGGCAACACAGTACATATTATAAATATTGAAAAACTTGCAGTTATTTCAAAATCAAGCAAATAACAACACTTTCATGCAGACACTCTCCAGCAACTTTATAATGAGTTATTCCATTAGTAGTAAGCTGGTATTAAATGTCAAACTAGTGCAGTTTCACGTGAATTTGTGAAGAGGTTGCTATATTTTGTTTTGTGTTCATTGAATGTAAGGAAATTGAAAACTTCCATTCTTCGCCTTTTCTTTGGAATCATTGGAAGAGAAAACTGAAATTAAAAAACTAGATAGGCTGACTCCAAGAATTAATTTGCATCAAATTGTGATTTCAAAACATAGAAAGTATGCAGCACTTTCTGTATAGACAGACTTCATCATGCAGATTCCAGGCTTTAATCATAGGTCATCAATAAGTTTGCTGTAATGAAAACCAGCAGAATAGATTTTTTTTTTTTAAATAAGTAAGTGCACTATATTTTTATAGCTCTCTCTTTCTGTTAGATATGTTCAGCCATGCATGTATAAGTGTAAATCCTAGATATTAAATTATAGAAGCTTGTGATATGATCTATATTAAGTAATAGCCACAGTAAAGTTTTGTATAGGGTTTATGCTGCCACTAGCCACAACTGCTTACTGCACATCTAAGAAAAGGAGTTTGTAGAGCTACTGAATTTGCTGCTGACCAGCACACTCCTGCAACTACTAGTTTTTCAAGATAAGGTGAACTCAAATTGTGAGGATAACAGATAACTCAAGGATAAAAGCAACTCAAGATAAGTGTGTGAAATACCTTGTAATGCACCAAGATACTTCATTTCAACTGAATACTTTCCAGGCTGAACTCATGTTTTTATGTATTCATCCTACATAAAAGATTATTTAACATTTAAATGTAAAATTGGAACTTAAACACAGTGAAGCCAATCATATTAATGGATATCATTGTATGATTAGTTGAACTACACACTCTTAAAGCTTCACTTACTTTTTATAAAAGTATGGAACCGGTTTCGAGAACATTTGTTCCCATCTTCAGCCATGCTAAGGTTCAACTCAATGCGGGTCGTTGTTCCTACGGCTCGAAGGCCTATTTATTACTTAAATGTAAAATTGGAACTTAAACACAGTGAAGCCAATCATATTAATGGATATCATTGTATGATTAGTTGAACTACACACTCTTAAAGCTTCACTTACTTTTTATAAAAGTATGGAACCGGTTTCGAGAACATTTGTTCCCATCTTCAGCCATGCTAAGGTTCAACTCAACTGAGTTTATGCACTTTATGTTTTATAAAAAGTAAGTGAAGCTTTAAGAGTGTGTAGTTCAACTAATCATACAATGATATCCATTAATTATTTAACATGTTTACTTTGCAAAAGCCATATTTCTTTTCCAGCTCTCACAGTACTTTGAAAACTTTAAGCATTTTATTTTTATATCTTACTGATTAACTTTTGTTTATGGCTTATCAGCAGTTACCCAAAGATTTGCTCTTAGCTACACTTATAACAATACACCTTTCTTATAGTTAAGTTTGGCATTTTCCCTCTCTCTCACACCCCATCCTGTCATGACTCCTAGGTTGTTGACAGGATTCAGAGCCTTAACATTTACAAATAATTTATTTTGTTTTTAACTCCTCAGATCTTTCTCAATCTTTCTCTCTTCACATCCCTATCCATTTCTTCCTTGCTCTTTCCAAATATTCAATCATAATCCTACTTCTGTAGAAATCTGATAATGAACAATCCTTGTGATCAATTTCAATCTCAAAGTTTTTGGAAGAAATCTAAGTGAGAACCATAGAAGTGAATGTTTAAAGACAAGTATTCTGTTAGAATTTATTAAAACATATTAACACTAATTAAAATGTAAATTGGAAGTTGCATAGTGAAGCCAACCATATAATTGATATTATTGTATGATTTAGTTGAACTACACACTCTTAATGCTTCACTTATTTGTCATAATGTACAGAACCGATTTCGAGAACATTTCATTCTCATCATCAGCTAGGCTAAAATTTAACTGTCAGATAATTTGTGAAGGTGTGGGAATGTGTATTCTGCTCTGGTGGCAGTGTGATAAACTTGCAGTTTATGTTTTCATCACCAGCAGTGTCAAAGTTCATTAGACTGTCTTTTATGTATTTGTAGATGTAGAGTTTCTCCCAAGTTGCTAGTTCTATAGGTCCTTGTACTCATTTTAATAATTTTTCTTTATTCACTATGTCGTGATTTTCTGTCCAAAAATGATATGCCACTGCTTCTCTATTTGCTTGTACTTTATGTTCCTGAAATGTTCTTTTAACCATGTGCCTAAGTTTCTCTTTGTTTTTCCAATGTAGAATTTTTCACATTCTGCACAATTTATTTTGCAAATACCTGCTTTTTTCTTTTGTGGAATACTGTCATTAACATTATCTATTAGTAAGTTTTTAACATTAAATCTGTTAATCTTAAAGCTTTTAATATCAGATTGACACCAGTTAACAGATTTAATGTTAAAAACCTACTAATAGGCAATGTTAATGACAGTGTTCCACAAAAGAAAAAAGCAGATATTTGCATAATAAATTGTGCAGAATGTGAAAAATTCTACTTTGGAAAAACAAAGAGAAACATAGGCACACGGTTAAAAGAACATTTCAGGAACATAAAGTACAAGCAAATAGAGAAATCAGCAGTGGCATATCATTTTTGGACACAAAATCAAGACGTAATAAATAAAGCAAAATTATTAAAATCAGTACAAGGACCTATAGAACTAGTGACTTGGGAGAAAATCTACATCTTCAAATACAAAGACAGTCTAATGAACTTTGACACTGCTGGGGATAAAAACATAAACTACAAGTCTATCACACCACCACCAGAGCAGAATGCACATTCCCACAGTTTAACAAATTATCCGACAGTTGAATTTTAGCCTGGCTGATGATGGGAACGAAATGTTCTCAAAACCGATTCTGTACATTATGACAAGTAAGTGAAGCATTAAAAGTGTGTGGTTCAACTAAATCATACAATAATATCAATTATATTAATACTAATTCCAATTACATATATAACATTAAGACAAGTCACCCCATTCAACAGAAGTGGAATTAGTGTTAATATGTTTTAATAAATTTGTATTAAATATATAATCACTCCACTATTTACAGCTTTCAAATACAATTTGAATGGTTTAAACACATGTTACATCCTCACGGCTTTGTATGACTTTTCAGAAAGTATTTGTCTGCTTTTAGCCTCCAAGAATATGATGACTAATATTTTTTTCAGAATGTCTAGTCCTCTCCACTCCCTGTTGCATTTAGCAGTTGCTCATACTTTTTCTCGTATATTTTTGAGACATTCATATTGTCATAACAGTACCATGTAATGACGGAAATTTATTGCCATGATGCAGAAGCACAACCTTCAGAGTGGCTTTAAGGATAATAGCAACTATCACTCATTTTGTTGGCGTTGATAACTTATAATTTTTTTTTTTTAATCACTGTTACTCCACATTATAAGTTCTATCAAAGGGAAGCCTACTAACAGATTGTGATACTTAAACGAATATCTAACATATAAAAAATGTTTGGGTTATTGGAACAATTATAATTATCTGACATATTCCCCAAATATTACTGAGGAAATTTGAATAAAGCCACCAAAATGCGAATAACATAATATTCATAATGATGCTAAAAAAAATTTTATTGCATATTTGAGTTCAGCAAATGGTTAAAGATGGGGTTTTATTTTTCTTGAGGAAAATTATTTTGAAAATATCAAACTAAACCATTTTTTTCTCTCTTTTTCTTCTTGCTTTTATTCAGCTTGATTTTATTTTGTTAATAATCTTTGTGGCATTCTGCAGAAATAACATTAGCTTTGCAGCATATTTCATATTTTGGGTATTTAAATGGTATATAAAAGAAAGGAATGTACAGTATAATGAAGCAACATCATAGCATTTTTCCTTAACTTTCAATAAGAAAATTCTGCAAGCCAAAAATAATCCCTAATAGTAAGGATTTTATGTTATTATGATTTTCTCTTGAAAATATTAACTTTTTAATCAAGAACAATTTTCTATTTTGCTCTCTCTCTGTTTCCTCCCTCTCTCATTAGTAATAGAAAAGAAGCGGGCATGTATTTGCAAATCATCCAGCAAATCTGTCATAAAAGGTTTAAAGATTTGAGACAGTCAAGAGAACTTTGAATTGAAATGGATTAATGATGGAGTATGAATTGAATTGAATTTATTGAAAGTATACGCGACAAGTTACATATTACGATGCAATAATATATATAAGTACACACATTTATAACGTTTTAAAATTTTTTCTTAACTGCTATTGGACCATAGACTCTGGCTTATCAGCAGTATTTGTATACTAGAATTCCAAGGGACTAGAGCCCAGTTAGCTTAAATAGACATTCTTTTTAGTAATGCACTATTTAAACTAATTAGGTACAAAAATTATAGAACTATTTAAATGAAATACATCAACCTCCAATTTTCAATGGCTTTTCCAAGTAGCATAAAAGAATACTCTAAATATCCCTTTTAAATATAATTCTTTCTAGAGTTGTTTGCCTGTCTTAACCTAGTCCCAACAGACATAACTCCATGTTATTTGTGCTTTGGTGATAACTTCACATTACAGTCCTATTTTCATTCTTTAATTATCTACATTATTAATTTTCTAAAATTCTTTCCCTTCTAATTTCTTCCATCTTAACCATTTCTTCCTGACTTTGCCTAAATAATCTTCCACTAATGATGATGATGATGATGATATCTATTATTATTATTATTATTTATATATTTTTTCTGTCAAGAGTTTTTTTATTAGTACTTCTACGTGTAAGTTATTCCATTATTGTTGTCATACCTGCTCTCTCCATATCTTTGTTTGAGTGCAATATATTAGACAATGGAAGTCCAAAATGATGGAGTAAATTAGCATGGGATTGAGTCTTTTCCAAAAGTTACTGGCGCTTTTTCAGCATCAAACCACACCTTGGAAATTTGCTCATAATTTTGTTTATATATTTTGAAACATTTGACATGTAATTGGTGAAAACTTAGATACAGATATACAGCTGCAAAAAGCGAACAAATGCTCCTTTCCTCTCGGATATAAAGTTCCTATTATGCGTAAACCTGCAGGAGGTCTGGTAATATTATTTCATTCCACCCATTGTAGCTCATTGTACTCACCATTCGCCATGATGCTATTATCAACGTAAGAGATTTGAGATCTAAAAAGCTCCAGTTTCTCTGATGATTTTCACTGACCTGACGCAGCATGTCGTTTCTCACCAAAAACTTGCCACACTTGTCCACTGCCCTTTTGCATAAAACCAGATAGCTGTATCCGGCAGTGCCGGAAGCCGTGGTTTACTGATATTTCATAAGTAGGTAGCTTACATTCTTAGTTGCGATTAGGCTGCAGTCATTTCAAATTACGTTCCTTAGGAACCAACAGCGGCTAGTACACAAGCTCCAGCTTTGAGTTCCCCGGCTAGTCTGTGAAGCCAACCAATCTCGGCTGGTGTGGAATCACAGAAAAATCAAATTGTTCGGGGTCAGGAAACATGAACTTTTTCCGTACTAGAGAAATATTATTTCACAATGTATAAACACGATGCTCCCCCCAGAAGAAGAATACTACATTTTTTTCTAACACTAGGTTCAACATTGTAAACCTTGCAAGATTTATGGTGTTATCAAATGCTTGGGGAAAACATTAGCATAAACATTAATAGATTGAAAGACGTCAAGTGACAAAGTGAAAAATATTGTAAACAGTAATCCATACAATATGCTTAACGATATACGAAAGAAAGGGACAATATGCATGCCCGCGATGCACAGATTCCGTCAAATCTCGACGGGCTCAATGAAGTGTATCTTTGCATCATGCCATCTGCAGGAGTACACGATAACACCCTTAACAATCTTCAAGGATTACCTTTCCTAAATTCAGGTGGAAAAAAAAAATACTTTACCTTTAGCATGTGGCATACAGCCCAGATAATTCCCCTGAGTAGCTTAAGAATCGCCAATAGGGTCTCATTTTATTGCGACAAAGAGATGCAGGACGCCGTTCAGAATCAACCCAGTATTAGACATGGAACATTTGATGTTACAGTAGGACAAATCTCACACTTGCGCCAACAATTGAAAGTTTCATTAACTTATCCTTAAAATTAGACTGGTTTGTGTTTAATTTAATCATACTGATACTCAATTTAAAACAGTATTTTACGCTTAAAACATACACCTGATGTAAATTTGCTTTCGGTTGCTTTTGATGTTAGCGGGAATAAATTAAAAATGAAAGGACCTATGAGGGTAGGTCCATAAGTTTCCGACCTCGCCGATAAGGATTATCGCCTTCACAAAAACCTTATATCTGGTGTCATACCTTATCTGTTGGGTAAAGCTAAGATTGTGACATGTTCAAAATGGAGTATTGAGCCATTATTAAGTTCTTCAAAAAAGAAGGACTACTCCGAATGAAATTAAACAGCGATTCGACAGTGTATGTGGGGAAGTTTCCCCCCTCATGTTCTACCGTAAAAAAATGAGCCGAACTTTTCGAATGGGTCGAGAAAGCATTGAACACGAAAAGCGTGCAGGTCGGTGCTCACTGCTGAAAACATCGCTCTTGTGGAAGGAGAGATTATGGAAGACCGGCTGCTCAAAGTTACAGAAGTAGCAGCAAGGCTGGGGCGTTTCTAAAACAATTTTCCTTTGAATTAATCATGAACATTTAAACATGAATAAGGTTGGTGCAAGATGGGTACCTAGTCTTCTTTCCTCAGTCCAAAAGCAGCAATGAGTCATCTGTTGTCAGGTATTTTTTGCATTTCTGCCGTAGCACGAGAGAATGTTCTGCAAACCACTGTTACAGGATGTGAAACTATGATCCTCTACTATGCTTTCTTTCCGAAATAAAATCAATGGAGTGGCCTAAACCTGGGGAAGCACCGTCTCTAAAGGTCACTCAGTCAACCTAGTTCATGGCTACAATGTTTTAGGACTGTGAAGGAATACTCTTCATTGACTTCAAGGAGCGGAACACCACAGTAAATGGGGAGTACTATGCTGGCCTACTGCACAGACTACGTGCTTCCATCAAAGAGAAAAGGCGAGGAAAGCTGAGTGGTGGTGTGCGCGTCTTCACAACAAGCCTACACACACAGCTCTTGTTGCAAAGCAAGTTGTGAATAAATGTAGCTTCCAGGAGATGGACCATCCACCTACAGCACAGATCTAGCTCCCAGTGACTATTCTCTCTTCTCAAAATTCAAGAAGGACCTTCGATGAATGAAAATTTAAGTGTGACGAGGAAGTGATGGATACTCTTTAGGCACAATTTGCAAACAAGAGTTCTGACTATTTTTAGTTTTTTTTGGGGGGGGGGATTGAAATGTTAATTCAAAAATGTGAAAAGTGTATTCCAATAAAGGGAAACTGTATTGAACAGTGAAATTTAGTTTTTGTCTTTATCATACGTAAAAAGTGGTTAGGCTGGAAACTTATTGACCTATTCTCATATTTGTCTAAATAAACTAAAAGAATGATAATAAAAATAAAGAAATGTACTGAAATAAGAAGCTAAAAAAAGGTAAGTATACATATCCTTGATTTTCTATAAACAAATGAATCCAAAATAAATTAGTAAACTAACTTAATGGTACAGAAAAAGACTAAACCAACTGAAGGCAAAAACATTAAGGAAAAAAAGGATAGAATATTATAGACAGCCATAAATTAATCAAGAACAGGTTAAATAAAGAGGCAAGAGAACTAAATGGAAAAATAAAATCATAGCTAGGGTACGAAAATGAAACAAATATGCAAAAGACAGAACTCGACAGCGCTCTTTGACTTTATAAACAACGTTTTAGGCGTTCATTTCTATATTCGAATATCGGAAGGCAAAGATAAGCTAAATTTGGGAGAAAATGTAGCCTATCTTTGCCTTTTTCCTCCCAAATTTAGCCTATGTTTGCCTTTTCCTACCAAATTTTGCCCATCGTTGCCTTTTCCTTCCAAATCTATTCTATCTTTTCTTATCAGCCTTTTCTTTCCGAATTTAGCCTATTCTTGCATTTTCCCTCGAAAAGTTACCCTATCTTAGTTAGTCCATCTTACCAAACATAGGCTAAATTTGGAAGTAAAAAGGCTAAGATAGGCAAAATTTGGTAGGAAAAGGGTAAGATAGGCAAATATAGGCTAAATTTGGTAGGAAAAGTCTAAGATAGGCAAAAGCAGGCTAAATTTGGAAGGAAAAAGAGAAGATAGGCTAAATTTGGAAGGAAATAGGCAAAGATATGCTAATTTTAGAAGGAAAAACCAACGATAGGCTAAGTGTGGTAGGAAAATGCAAATATTGGCTAAATTTGGGAGGAAAAGGCAAATATGGGCAAAGACAGGCTAAATTTGGAAGGAAAAAGGGAAAGATAGGCTATATTTGGAAGGAAACAGGAAAAGATAGGGCAAACAGACTAAATTTGGTAGGAAAAGGCAAAGATAGGCTAATTTTTTAGTATAAATTTAGCCCATCTTTGCCTATTTCGCCATTTCTTCCAAAATAGGCTAAATTTTGCAGAAAACGGGGAAGAAAATGCAAGATATTTGTTGACCTGAATGCAAAGATAGGCTAAATTTTAGGGCTTGAGCCTAAGATAGGCTATATTTTAGGGCTGGAAGGCTAAGACAGGGTAAATATTTGACTCGGAGGCAAATATATGCTAAATTTTTGGGCTGGAGGCTTAGATAGGCTAAATTTTATGTTCTGGAGGCAAAGATAGGCTACATGTTATGGTCCGGAGCAAAGATAGGCTAAATTTTGGGCACGGAGGCTAATGTGGTCTATGTTTTTGGGCCCGAAAGCAAAGACAGGCTACATTATTGAGCTGCAGGCTAAGATAGGGTAAAATTTATGGTCCGGCGGCAAAGTTACGCTAAAGCTTTGGCCTTGGAGGGTAAGATAAGCTAAATTTTGGGCCCGGAGGCTAAGATGGAGTAAATTTTCGGCCTGAAGGCAAATATAGGCTAATTTTTTTGGGCTGGAGGCTAAGATAGGCTAAATTTTATGTTCCGGAGGCAAAGGTAGGATTTTTTTTTCTTCTTCGCTTTTTATAAAATCTAAAAATCGCATTTCTCAGCCTACCCTTAACCTTCTGGGTGAAAAAAAAAAAAAAAAAATTACGAGCCTATTGCAGCTTTTTAAAATAAAAAATCGCATTTCTCAACCTATCTTTGCTTTCTGAAAACTCTCCATTTTTCATTTCTATCCTATTCTAAAACAAAAATACCAATATTTCAATATATCTTTGACTTCTGAAACCGAAAACCTTTCTTCCCCAGCCTATTGAAGCGTTCTAAAATATATATCAGTATTTCTCAGTCTATGTTGTTCTATCTTACCCTTCTGAAATGGAAGAATCCTCATTCCCAACCACTTTTAGCCTTCTAAACTCGATATTCACATTTCTTAGACTGCATTTATGTATCTTAGCATTCTAAAATGGAAAATTTTCATTCCATAGTCTATATGCCCCGTTAAAAATAAACATTTCACATTTCTGAGGCCCTTTAAAATAACACAATCCAGTTTCTCAGTCTGTATTTTTTCTTGACATTTTAAACCCAAATCCATATTTTTCAGCCTATCTCAGTCTTCTAAACTTTAAAAAAAAAAAAAAAAAAAAAAAAAAAAAAAAAAAAAAAAAAATGGGTGGGTCATAATTTCTGAGCTTATATTTGCCTATGTTAAACTACTAAAACACAACATGCTAATTTCTCAGGCTATATTTTCCAGTCCTAGCCTTCTAAAATAGAAAATCCGCATTTTTCATCTAATCTTTGTCTTCTAAACTAAAACATCCTAAATTTTCAGTCTATCTTGCCAATCTTAGAAAGACTCAAAATGCACTTTTTCCAGTCTTTGTTGTCCGGCTTAGTTTTTTAAATTGAGAAAAACCATTTTCAGTCTATATTTTCCTGTTATCTTATAAATGAAAACCCAAATTATGTATTGTAGCCATAAATACAATATCTGCATTTCTCAGGTTATATTTCTGATCTAGCCTTCTAAAGTCAAAATGCATATTTCTGAATTTATCTTTGCATACATAGCCTTCTAAAATAAAACTCTGCAATTCTCCTTTTATAATTATATTGTAAAGTAAAACATCTCTTGGCTTGTCTTATGGCTAAGATACTTAGAATAAGTGACCTTAGCTTTCTGAAATCCACATTTTTCAGCCTATTTAACTCAAAATCCACATTTCTCACCCTATATCTCCTTTTTACTACATATCTGAGCTTTATTTTCTATTTAAACTTCTATACTCAAAATGCACATTTTGCAGAATATCTTTGCCTATTTAGCCTTCTGAAATATACAAAATCAAAAAACCATTTCTCAGCCTTTTTTTTATCGAAACTCAAAATTAACATTATATTTAAAATCCAATTTTTTACTTAAATGTAAATTGGAACTTGCACAGTGAAGCTAATCATATTAATTGATATCATTGTATGATTCAGTTGAACTACTCTCTTAAAGCTTCACTTACTTTTCATAAATGTATGGAACCGGTTTCAAGAACATTTAGTTCCCATCTTAGTCAGGCTAAAGTTCAACTGTTGTATCATTCGTTGAGCTGTGGGAATGTGTATTCTGCTCTGATGGCGGTGTGATAAACTTGTAATTTATGTTTTCATCTCCAGCAATGTCGAAGTTCATTATGCTGTCTTTGTATTTGTAGATGTAGATTTTTTCCCAGGTTGCTAATTCCGTAAGTCCTAGTACTGATTTTAATAATTATGCTTTATTTATTATGTCTTGATTTTGTGTCCAAAAATGATGTGCTACTGCTGATTTCTCTATTTACTTGTACTTTATGTTCCTTTAACCGTGTGCCTAGTGGAGTATTGTACACAAGTTTTTAAGCTTTTATTTAGAAATGCTAATTCTAAAAATATAGGATTATTTGGTAGATTTGGAAGTGGCCATTAAAGGATTGAAGAACAAAGAAAAAGAAATAGAATTAAATCAGAAAAAGTTTTAAAGGCACTGTTAAAAAGAATACAGCACTACACAAGACATATAAGAATACAATAAAATCCTTAAATGAAAAAGATGTTGTTTATACTAAAGCGGACAAAGGAAATACAGTAGTAATATTGAATAAAGAAAATTATAATAACAATGCAGAATTTATTAAATAAAAAAGAATATGTTCAGATCCAGTCAGACCCATTGAAGGGGTGTGTTAATTCCATCAATGAGGTTCTGAACACATGTACAGTAATTCCAAAAGAAACAATATACAAAATAAAACAGAGCAACACTAAAATAGCTAACCTTTTACCTAAAATTCACAAGACTGGAAATGGTATGCACCCCATCATTAACAACATCAATACTCCCTCTTACTATTTAGCAAAATGGTTAGCTAATAGATTCAAGACATTACCAAAATTTCAAACCAGGAGCATAAACAATTCATATCAGTTAATAGAAAAAACTGAAGACAGAAAATCGCATCCCTCTGACACTCTTATATCTTTCGACGTAGAATCTCTGTTTCTGAGCATACCAAAAGAAAAACTTCTGATTTATCTACATGATTGGCTAAAAACAAGTGAAATTAATGATACACACATAAAAGAATACATCAAACTCACAGAAATTTGCATAAACCAAGCCTTTTTTACTTTTAAAGGAAAATGTTATAAACAACAAGCAGGACTTACAATGGGCAGCCCCTTATCTCCATTTCTAGCTCCTCTTCATGAGTAGATTTGAAACACAGCTTTTCCATATATATTTAAGGTATGGTACATATATGTAGATGATATATTTGCCATAGTTAACAAAAAACTCATTGACGAGGCCTTAAAACTTCTGAATATACAAGATATAAACATATATCATTTACATACGAAATAGAAACAGATAACATGCTGCCATTCTTGGATATTAAAATAATGAAATGCCAAGAAAATCTTAAATTTGGAATATACAGAAAAAATACACATGCAGATAATCACATTAAAGCTGACAGTTTTAACCTCACAGCGCACAAACATGCAGTAATTAACAGTTTAACACACCGGCTAGTTAACCTACAAATTAGCAAAGAATATTTTAATGAACACAAACAAATAGAAGAAACAGCAGTTAAAAATAGTTTTAAAAAAGTACTAGTACATAAAAAGGTGCAGAAATTCAAGAGACAAAAACACATCAAAGAAACCACCACACTTTCAGCAAGAAAAGATAATCTAATTTTTAAAAATTTCACATATCATCTGTGGGCCACAAAAAAATTTCAGAATATTCTTAAAGATTTTAATATCAGATTAATATACAAGTTTATCACACTGCCACCAGAGCGAATGCACATTCCCACAGCTCAACGAATGATCCGACAGTTGAACTTTAGCTTGGCTGAAGAAGGGAACTAAATGTTCTCGAAACCGGTTCCATACATTTATGAAAAGTAAGTGAAGCTTTAAGAGTTTTTTTTTTTTGATTGATTTATTTACCGACGCTCTTTAACAGCTCAGGTCATCAGCGTCTCATTCAACTCAGGGCGTGAAACGGCCGACAATTTTTGCTCAGAGGCCTCTCTTTCAGGCTTGAGGTTCTTTTTCGTGCCGTAAATGTATGACACAGGACTCACGGCTTTACTTCCCTTCCGAAGGAAGCCATACTTAGGATTTTTACACCCCGAAAAAATCCATCGGTCCTGGCCGGGTTCGAACCCGCGATCTTGGGTGTAGGAGGCAAGTATGGTAACCACTACACCACCAGGACCGACAAGCTTTAAGAGTGTGTAGTTCAACTGAATCATACAATGATATCAATTAATCCAATTTTTGTTTATCTTTGCCTATATTAGCATTCTAAACTCTAAAATTTGCATTTTAGAGCTTATATTTGCCTATCTTACACTTCTAAATTAAAAATGCATACTTCTAAGTCTATCTTTTCAAATTTTAACCTTCTAAAACAGAAAATCCACATTTCTCCCACTATCTTTGCCCTCTAAACTAAGATATTGAAATTTATCAGCCTATCTTAGACTTCTAAACTCAAAAAGCACATTTCTCAGCCTATCTTCTACCTTCTAAACTGTAAAATTTGAACTTTCCTTGTTCTTCTTATAGTACAAGAAACTGTATGTCTCGTCCTATATTTTCCCATCTTAAGTCTTCTAAGCTCCAAATGGACATTTTTTGGAGTTTACCTTTGCCTAATTTAGCCTACTAAAATAATAAAAAAAAAATCTGCATTTCTCAACCTGTATTTGCTTATCTTGACTTCTAAGCTCAAATCTTTTGTCTTATAAAGTAAAATATCCACTTTTCTCAGCCTATCCTTAGCCTTCTGAAAAAAAAAAAAAAAATTTAGTAATATACACTTCTTAAACTCATAATCTACATTTTGCATCCTATAATTAACCTTCAAAGCTCAAAAAGCTGCATTTTTCAGCTTACAGTTATCTCTCTTAGCCTTTCTAAACTAAAAAAATCATTTCTCAAACTTCTGAAATAAACAAACTGAACCTATTTTTTTGCTATAAATTCCAATTCCAAGTTTGCATTTCCTCGCTTATCTTGTTAAATTATACACCATTTTTTTCTACTGTAACAATGTTTCACACTGTATTTATTTGCCTATCTTATAGTACCTCTTCTTTCTAAAGTCCAATTCCACATTTCTAAGCTAACTTTGGCTCTATCTCAGCGTCATAAAACCAAAAGCTTGTTTTTCTGTGCCTGTAGTTGCATATCTTACCATTCAAAAGTCAAAAGCCTGCATTTCTTTGGAATATATTTTAAAGTCATAGCTTTCAATTCTTTGGTCCTTCTAAGTCAAAAGCAGAATTCAATGGATTTCTCAGCATGCAGTATTTTTGGGGTAGGTACAATGGCACGTCAGGCTTTTAAAAAAAAATAATGTTGTAAAAAAATATTACACAGATATTATTTCCATGTTATTAAATTCCAATAAAAATTCTTACCAGTCTTTCATTGGACCTGATTGAGACTTTACTTTTTAAGTGATAACTCCTCAACATTTAACTGCAAACTAACCATTGCTATAAATGTACAATAAAAGTATTGGTGATGATCGATTATTTGCTCTTATATCTATAATTCTTTAATATACGAGTACAATATAAGCTTTGGATCTCCATCTGCTCTCAAGTGTTTCATATGTATATATTTCAGCTGATAGCAGAAGGGTTAAAATATATATTGAATTATATTTTTATGGTCAAGATAATATAAAGACGAAGTTTCTAAATCATGTATTTTTGTCCAAACTAAACATTTTTTTTCTCGTGTGCTAACTACATGATGCTATACTCTCACTCATTAATACTAACACGACAAATGATGTCCGGACCTACATTTTCCCAACATTTGATCAAGGGGTGAGAACTGTATACAATATGGTCCACCTAAGAAACAAAACTAAACATATAAGGCAAAATTATTAATAACACTGGAATAATCAAATGAAACTGTTACTGCAACTCTTTCTTTTGCTCCCGACTATACAAACATGACTGTCATTAAAAACTCAGTTCTTTAAACTGAAAAGAAGTAGGGGCTAGGGCTGTTCACCTTTCCAGGCGACTTTCTGCTGAAGGGTGGAGGGGTCAATTTGTTTTACGAGTCTTACAGCGTAAATTTTAAAAGCATGCCAGTAAGTAAGCAAACATTTCTAGTGTTGTGAACTTGTTTTTGTGCTGTGACAAATTTAAAAAGTGGTTTTAGAGATATGAAGGGGAATGCCAAAATCGACAGTTTTTTCAAAACTACAAGTAAAGCGTAAAGACTAGTACTGAGAATGAAGTTTATTTTGATGGTGATGAAATCAAAGCTCATATTGAAACGTGTTATGCTAGTATGGGTAATAAGGAATTGAGCAGTTTCCCACAGATTAGTACCAGTAGTGATATTGGCCTATTGGTACAAGAAACAAACTGTATTAACATTTCTAGTGATGTTAGATGTGACATGCTGGCAACCAATTTGAAACCTGATAAATCATTTATGTTTCCTGTATGTTTGTATGGGTGTAAGAGACTTGCATTTCAAAATAAGTGGTTGAATAGGTAGGAGTGGCTAACATATTCAAACTTGTAATATTGTGCTTACTGCAGTTATTGCGTTCTCTTTAGTAACCAAGGTCAAAGTGGTTCATCACAACTTGAGATGTTTGGTGACAAAGCCATTCTGTAAATGGAAGGATGCTATAGAAGCATTTAACAATCAGGCAATTGGTTATCATAAAGACTGTGTCCTATCAGGTGAGTGGTTTTTGGCAATAGAGAATGGCGGAAGATGTTGCAGCTCATTAACAGTCAGAGGCAAAAAGAAATTAACGAAAATGGAGAACTTCTTCTTCTAACAATAAAAACAATATTTTGTGAACAGGAACTGCCTTTGAGAGGGGATGCAGATAGTGTTCCCTTAACATTGTTAAAGCCTGAAAAGAAAGAATGGAAATTTCTTTCAACAGGTGGCTTTAAGAGAGAGAGGCAACTTTCATTAGCCTTATAATTCACAATGAAATTCTGGGTAGTATATGTGCACAAGTAATATGACGAAAATTTTCAGTGATGCAAATGAAGCGAAATATTTTAGAATAATTGCAAATAAAACTTTATATATTTTAGGAATGAAGCAGATCTCACTTTGTTTACGATATGGCAACTCCTGCTATTTTTTGAGAGAAGGCTTTGGATTTCTTGCCTATATATTACTTTGACTGGTAACATTAGTAAGGAGTTCAAGCTAAAGTGAAAGAGTATACCTAAAAGCTTTATTTGTTCATTGTACTGGTAATAGACTCAATTTAGGTCTGTCCTCTGCCCCGAGTACAACTCATGTGCATAATTGTGCAGGTACAATTGTAAGTGATGCATGTGATCTATTTTGCAGTCACCCTTTTGCTGGCATCACTGTAAAGAACAGTATTAATGAGCTGTTGCATTCCAGTAAGAAGTCCAGATTGATAGGCCTTTGCACACAAGATTTGTAGACAGGCATGATTCCGTCATTGTTTTTGTTAAGCTTCTGGAACCAATTGTTGAA
The DNA here is from genome assembly GCA_030762175.1 of Metallyticus violacea. Taxonomy (NCBI): domain Eukaryota; kingdom Metazoa; phylum Arthropoda; class Insecta; order Mantodea; family Metallyticidae; genus Metallyticus; species Metallyticus violacea. Next base: position 79,893,005 of record CM060845.1, read on the forward strand.
AGCCTTCAGTCTCTTTCAAAAATCTATTTCCAAGACTGCAGCACAATTACTGGCAGCCATAGAGAACAGTTCGTTTCCCATCATCTTACTGTTGACATGCGAGAAACTGCATCCTTTCGACTTATTTGCAAAACCCTGAGCACGACCTAAACTCCACTTTGGAATATACCAGTGATGTGATGTACAGTAGCTGGAAACTTTAAAAAGGAATAATGGTGAAGAATTTAACATCTTTGAGCATTGTTCGAACACAATGAAAGCCCTTTTTGATTCTGAAATCCAAATTCAAAACTAGCATGAAAGTAGATCAAGAGGGACAATCACCCACCACATACTGCAGAAGAGTAATGAATTTATTTCAAATCTCAAAGCTCATTCTGAACAGAACAAAGATACATGGTCTGCTTTTGATGTTTTTTGCTCAGAAATGTCGAAGAAACTGCAGCTGATCAATTAAATGAGCTTTCTTTCTATGCAGGTGGTAACATCAGTGATACTGAAATAGAGACAGAATATCAGAAGTGGCGTCAAAAATGGGAATCCACAGAGAAAATAATAACACCAAATGATGCCCTAGTTCTTTAACTGCATGTCCTGCAGAATTATACCCTAGAATTCACTGTCTCCTTAAAATTTTAGTCACCCTCCCTGTCTCAACAGCCAATGCTGATTGTTTCCAACAATGAAGCGGCTCAAGACACCTGAAAAAGAGAACCAGCAATACACATTTAAATGATCTTGCTTTCAGGTTGGTACATTGGGATCAGGATATCAATCCTGATGGGGTGTTAAACATAATGGGCAGAAGAAGCAGGAGTGTCAATTTAATATGTAGAATAGTACAATTTTTGTGTAAATATTATGAACTTTTACCAGAGAGTACAACTGGGTATTTTAGCCATTTTTCTAAATCAGTTTATATGTTTTATTCTTCATTTTTAAAATTGTAGTGGTAAGAAAGAAATACATACATGCAAATGCAATTTATTTTGGATCCACCTGGAAACTAATTTCTAAAAATGTGCCCGATTATATTATTGCATAAGGTGTACTATGTTTTCTTTTTTGGTTATCCCTAGTGGGGATAACTTTTAGTATACAGTGGTATCTTGGATTATTTACAACTATTACACATTTGTTTTATGGGAATTTCACCAAAAAAGAACTATCAAATCAGTTTCAAACATATCTGCATTCATGTAATCATGCAATTCTGTCAATGAGTGACTGATATTTTTGGAGGAAAGATACTCAGAAACCCAAATTCTCTGTAGTTTTCATGAATCATAAATACACTTCCCACAAATAATATGTGCAAGATATTGCAATGCTGCTTCTCGGTCCACGTGAAATTGAGGTGTGTCAGTGTTCAGTGTTTTCTCATCGACTATGATACACTTGCTTATGTCATTTATGTGCATGCAATGAATGAGAGGTGTAACTGCACCTGAACAATAAGCTCTCAGATCAAAAGAGTGCTGATTGATATTGTTATGAGCATGGCAATAATATTTGTAGATTATTTTTTGGTAGAACTTGAGATCCTATGAAAAATAAAATAAGAGTATAGTAACCCTGGGATAACAAATTATGCTGATGACCCTGATATGTTAAAGAGCATCCGTAAATAAACAAAATACCAAAAATATGTCAATGACTTTAAACTGCAACTGAGACTCAGATCATGGAATTTCCTTACCATTAATCCCCCCACATAACCTTAAGCATTAAAACTACACCCTACATTCTACACAGCAGTTTCAGTAAATGGTGATTAAAACCAAGCAGATAGTATTTGAAGGCAAATAAGCAAGTATCGTCATCTGTCCTACTTTAACTTTTCATTACTCACTGATTGCTCTTGTTTAGTAGTCACACTTCCTTTCACAATATACAGCAGAGAAAACCAAGCCTGATTCCAGGTAATGTCTTCAACATATGTAGGCAATTAATTAGTGTTGAGCAAGTTGAATTGAGAGTAGTGCTATTGGGATGGTAGTGTGTTTGTGATCCCTCCAGCAACTTACTCTTTTTTTTTAATCTTCATAATTTGTATTCGAACATAATAAATGTTATTTTTTTATGTTAAAAAACATAGGTTGCATATAGGAAGGTTAGCTTAAGTTTATTAAAAAAAATTATATATGTTAAAACTTAGTGCTAAAACGTATGTATGCCTTCCCCATTTATTTACTGGATATGTTACACTGCATCCCCATAGGGGCTAACTTTTTTTTAAACCATTATTTGTCTACACTTTTCCAATATAATAAATGTTACTTTATGTTAAAATTTATAATGTATTGCAAATTTAGGTTAGCTTAGGCTTTTGCTATATTACAGTTCCTTTTCTTTTTATACTGAATATGATTAACTATTAACATGCATCCTAAGAAATTTGCATATGATTGCTCATACATTACGACTGTTCCATTCACCTGCATTTGTTGCAACTACCACTGTTTTCCCCACTGCTATTTGTGAAAGGAGGCATGGACTAAGGCACAAGAGCCATCTGCTTCTAATGGCAAGTCAAACAACTATTTAAAGTGACATCTGTATTTGGGTAGAACTTAAATTTCTATTCCTAATGCACTTCTATTTTAAACTGAACTTAATTTAAATTGATATAGGCCTTTGTTCAATTTCAAAGTTCTAGCAACCAACCCAATACTTCTGTGGTGCTGGTCTCTGAACAGAAATGAGAATGTGGAAATAAAGAGCTTTCCAAAAAGTGTTGGGAACACAGCTTTATAATGCTACAAATACGATGCTACTTATTTATTACTGTCATGAAATACTTTGTGTCTAGTTGAGTTATCCAATGTAATCCTTTCTATAGCAAAGTAACTCTTGCAAGTACGGTTCTGGCTAATTCAAGTTTAATCCAAATAGTTTACAGTAGGTTGTTTCACTGCATGTATTTGCAGCATACTTTGTGTCTAGTTGAGTTATCCAATTTAATCCTTTCTATAGCAAAGTAACTCTTGCAAGTACGGTTCTGGCTAATTCAAGTTTAATCCAAATAGTTTACAGTAGGTTGTTTCACTGCATGTATTTGCAGCATGAATGTCATTTTGGCTGCAGTAATGTTCACTTCCCAAAAGCAATTTTCTTCCATCATTAAATCTACAGATTTTTCATCCAAGCAAATCCACTAGCTTAATCATTTAACTGTGATCTTCTGCCTCATTAAATCACTATAAACTGATTTTCCACGGCAACTATTACTTTCTTGGCTGTTGGAAATTCACAATTACATAATTATAATGTAATTGTGAAAGAAAGCATGCTTTAGTCAAATTAATCCAATTTTTATTTTCCAGGAGACTTGAAATGAGCAGAACCAGACTCATTAAGAGCGAACATTCCTTCCTTAATTCAGATGCCCGAGCCACATGATCTTTAAATCTGGTAACATCTAAATGTGGCACAGATGCTCTGCATCTTGCTTAATGTAATTCCACTGTATTCTGTAACTTGCATAATTGATCTAATCAATCATGCAAGTTGTGTCTAATTAATCAATCAATCAATGCAAGCTAATCTAATCAATTAGGTTTGTGTCATAATTGTAATGAGAAATTCTGCTCTCCTGGTGCTTCAATTAAGAAATTTCCAGTTCACCAGAAAGATAACATTTATATGAAATGAGTATCCCGGATCCAAAAGAGAAAAGAAGAAACAGACCCCTAGATAAACTGAAATTTTATGCAAACATTTCTTCAGGTGAAAAAACATAAAATAAAGGATAAAAAAGGATGGAAAAGGAAACACCAAATCAATATATAACAAATGTTTCCATAATATAAACATTTTCTTATTCAAACTCTTTATCTCCTTACATTTACACAGTACAAAAAATTTACTCGACCCAGAAAGGGTTACGGAAACATCAATACAACTGTACTGTACAAAGACTGGACCATTTTTGGTCTCTAGTAACCAATTTGTGAACTAATTCCACAACAGCTGAAAACGTAACACTATGATACTGTACAACGCTAACATTAAATGTTCCTTGTCCCTCAAAGAAAGCAGAATAAATTACAAGTTCCTCGTTGGTGAAATCAAGAAGCTCAATTCACACGGGACAGAAACACCGGAGATAGATAGATATAGTGGAGACATCAGATGAAAAACGAATAAAGATGACTATGTAATATACAGGTATGAACTGGAACAAAGATATCACTTTCAGAAATCGCAAAATACTGGTACTCTGTTGACAGCACATCAAAAAAATTATTTTTAAAAAAAAAAAGGCCCAAATGCACAGTACGCAGGCACCCCTCATGGACAATTTAATTACACTAAATCGTTGTATTCTCGACACAAGAACTGAGATCAAGGAAACTGCGCAATTCCACCACCCAAATTCAGAACCAAGGTTGTATGCTGCTGCTGTAATACTAGTACATAGATAGGAACTACATGACATCAGTTCCTCATGGCTTTGGTTAAATAGAAAGCTTTAACTCTTGGTTTCAATTCTAAGCTTTCAAATAAAGAACTGGAGAGAAAAATTAACAAAATCAATATAAGCTCCACTTTGTAAGGTTTTATCAGAAGTTTTGTTAACATACCAAAGCTCATTAGCTTCACAAATCTCACATCACACATTGGCACTTAAAATGTTCCATCTAGAAATTCTCTGAAAAGTGAAAAACGGACAGAATTGTATAAAGAATGTGCCTCCTGCGTGCAGCATAAAATGAAAGGCGACTTGCATGATGCCAGTTTTAAGCATATACCTACACGCAGCAGCCCACCACTTTGATCACCTAAATTACATCAATAGTTTTCACTTTTAACATGGATCATAATAATCATAAAATCATTAAGATTACCGGCTCTTACGTGACACTTATTGTTAATCGGTGGCAGGAGCTGCCTCTCTTTATATTATACATAATGTAGGTTTCAAGAACCCAGACAATCACTAACAAACAGAAGGGATTGCACTCTAACATCTTGTGCTTAATGGAAATGTAGGCTTTACTGAGATCAATACCTCTTTTTTTGTCCTCCCTTTTCCAGTTTTTATGAAAAGAATCACAAGAACTTACAAAGAAATGTGATGGCAGCAACATGCCTTTTGAAAAAGTTGCAACACTTCAAATTTTATACAACACATACAATCAATCACAGGCTGGTCAAAATCAGCCGCGTTAAAATGGCTGTTACATCTCTAATTTTTAAGCAACATGCGTCAACAATTGTACCAAAATGCCACTATTCGAGCCTATTGCAGCCGTTAACTGTTACAATGCACTTTGATTACAATAACTTTAATGTGACAACATGGAACTTTCCTTTTGTACAACGTACTTTCTGCTTAAACTCTTCAAGTTTTTGTCTCTACAAGATGACGTTAAAACCTGCAAATGCAGTTCTTTTTATTTGTATGGGGTGCCTGTGTTGGAATGAGTGCAACATTCAACTCTCTCTGTGGCACTAGATAGGTACAGGTCAAATTTATCACATAATCCCACTAGTTCACTTATCAGTCATGTTGTACTTTATATCCACAATTTTTCAACATGTGTCTCTGCAGTGCCAACTGAGGGCTCAAGCAATGGGCTCTTTTTTCACATCAGACATTTCAACACCTGTGGGACTCCTGCTATTTGCTGCATCATCTTCATTATTGTTACTTCCATTGGCAGGTGCCACATCACCACTCACGATGCCAGAACCATTGGTAGCACTGTCAGCTGCTGCATTAGCATTTAGATTGGCAAGGTACTCCTCACTTCCACCAGCGAGCTTTGTAAGGACCGATAATGAATCCTTAACAGCATGGTAGATAATATTTTTTATTTGCAGTTTATCTTCATGATTGGAATGTGTGTCTGACAGCTCCCGAAATTCCTGTGTCAGATGGAAGCAATGAGAAACATTCTCTGGAGACACAAAATCTTCTGCCACTTTTATGCAATTATGCAAATTACGCACCTGAAACAAAGATGCAAAAAATTAGTTCTCATTAAGTCATATATCAACTTTAAACAAACTAGTATTTAACAGCTTGATACAATACATTATGTATCACCGTGTTAAAAAATTGTTTGGCCAATAATCCTGAAAATATCTAAAATTGTATAACAAAATTTTGTTCTACTTAGTAGCAATGTCCATAAACAGAAAGGTCCTTCCTTTGTTTGGAAAAACCAGATGCATATGAACCCACACATTACACTTGGAAAAAGAACCTATGTGCCTTGACACCATTGATTCATAATTTAATGATAAAAATTGCAAACAGAACCAATGTCATTATGCAATTGCAGACAGATGTTAAGATTGTCCAACAACAAAGCTGAGGGTATACAGCTATGACTGAAGCAAAGACTCTTGAAACATGTTCTGCAAAGCGAAGTATAATGCTGCTATTTACTGATGGTTTTATTTTGGTTAATTTATATAATATTAATTGAAGTTCTGATGTCCATACCTTACAATGGTCTGGGCCAAAAACAAGTGAGGCTGTTCATTTTGCTTAACATTTAAATTAATATCAAATTTACAATAATCTATTCTGAGTTGGATGTTTAAAACAGTATGGTTTCACTTAAATGAGATTTACTCTGGACATATGTTTCGTGGAACTATCGTCCACATCATCAGCTATTTGACTCTTGGACAATTCATAGGACCTGGGTAGGTAGGTATCTGGGTTGATTCTGGTGGTCTAGTGATAAAATTAAAGAAAGTGCTGTCTGCTTCCGTGATGTCAAAATTCATCAGGTTATGCTCATGTTTTTTTTCCTTAAATCATTTCCCATATATTTAGTTCTTTTGGTTGTTGAATATTTTTAATAACTTCATGCATTTTTCTATTTCATGGTTTTCATTCCCAAAATGTGCTGCCACAGCTGATTTATCCATTGCTTTCATTTGTTTGCAATGGATGTTTCTCCAATAGAAGTTCTGCAAACCATTGTTACAGGAGATTAATCTATGGTGATCGTGACCACAATCTTTTGGGATTGTGAAGGAATACTCTTCATCGACTTCAAGAAGAGGAACACCACAGTAAATGGGGAGTAATATGCTGACCTATTGCACAGACTACATGCTTCTATAAAAGAGAAAAGGCAAGGACAGTTCTGTGCACACAGCTCTTATTCCAAAGGAAGCTATGAAGAAATGTGGTTTCAAGGAGCTCGACCATCTATCCTACAGCCCAGATCTACCTCCCAGTGACCATTTCCTATTCTCAAAACTCAAGTAGGGCCTTCTAGGAAGGAAATTTAAGTGTGGCAAAGAACTGATAGATGATGTTTATGCCCATTTTGCATATAAGACTTCTATGTTTGGGGGGGTTATTGAAATGTTAATTCAAAGATGTGAAAAATGTTATTGCAGTAAAGGGTAACTACATTGAAAAGTGAAATATAGTTTTGTCTTTATCATACCTAGAAAATAGAAACTTATGAACCTACCCTCTATATAGCTCACTTTAGTGTCTGCTTTTACATTCTTCCTGTACATCACTTGTTACCATGTTCTATACTATGTTTACAGTTCTAACAACCTCAAGAAACTAGCACTATCACTAACTACAACTTTGAACACTGGCAGCACCATTAATGCATCCTTGTGTGGTGGAAGAAAATCAGGTTTCCCTTACCTTTCAATTCACAGCCATGTGCTCATCGTGTGAATTTTGAACAGGAATGTCCATAGTAGAGATTATATCAGCTTCTGTTGTTGGTGCTGCTTTATCAACCTCGATGAAATTTTCAACTTCCATGATCTCTTTCAGTTTGTTCAGTCAACTCTTTTCTTAATGTTTTTATCAGCTGTGTCTTCATTTTCAATAATGGAAGCAGCAGTTAGCAAAGCAGTTTTTTATGACTGTCACTCCATTACAAGCAAACCCTATTTTGTCATTGCATCCATTATGTTTCCTTTCTTGATTTCAGATGCTGCACATTTCTGTAAATTTCTTGCAGGAGAAATCGCACCAATAGGCAGCTTGAAGCTTGCTATGATATGTTGATTTAGAGGCTGCATGGCTGGTTTTACTGCTGTAAGTAGGAGCCACGCATGTTTTAGCACAACGCTATCTTGGTTATATGATCCCACATGTCAAGGAGAAGTAGAATATTCCTGCTCTGGCACACATTTTCCTCTCCACAGTCAGCAATCAATTTTCCAATCATCCAAGACAGTTTTAACTACTCTCATGAAAAATGATTTATGCCTTTGAAATGAGGATTTTCAAATTTGTAGAAACCAAATGGCAGTAATTTTATGCTGCCATCAGCATTGCAGCAAAGCATCAGTCTGTCAGTCTTCGTAGGCTATACCTCCATGACACTTCTCACCACTATTTTTAATATTAAGGGCCATCTCATCAATATAAAAAATGTTCTGGACTTCGTATTCAGCAATTGATATATTTTTCTCTTTGCTAGTTGATAGAATCTACATTCACTATAGCTGCCTGCCTCTCCACAAAGTTTGCCACATGATGTTATTGCATACTTTAAAATGCTATGGCCAACCGTTTGAACAATGACAAATGACAATCTTCTAGTTCTAGTTTCAGCATTAGTTTGTTTGCTCTTCCTTTACTTACTTCCCATCAGCCACAATATTATTAGTATGAGCATGACGAAACCACTTCATAAGACTGTCTTCTGCATCGCTATATTTTGCACCTCTGCTCCTTGGATTGCTGGGGTGTCAATACTCTCATGTGTTTCGGTAGGTAGACAACCTAGATAAGTCAATGCCATAAGCTTTGCAATTTAAGTTTTTTATTTTTCCATTTTGACCAGTTTTCAGTTTTTCACTCTACATTTTTTAAATGTACTTTTGTTTCTGTTGCAACATTGTGATAGCACATGAGATGGATTACTCCCGAACAATAGTGAGTGAGTAATTCAGTATGTTGTAAGTGCTTGTGATGCTGTAACCACAACTCAGCTTCTCAAGGCGCACACAACATAAAATGACAAAAAGGTAAACTTAAGTGGAAACATAACCAAATTTCTGTCCAAAACTTCAGTTCAGAAATCTTGTTTTCTGATGGAAAACTCAAAAGGAGTGAAAGAATCACAGTGATTTGTCAACCCTTCCCAGTTGTGTTGAAAAATATTTGCAGATCACGTTACTTTCAAATACATTTTTTGGTGCAGGACCATAATGGTGTTGTAAACAGATTAACCTATATCAAAATTTCCAAATATAAAAATGTTTAAACCTGGGGAACACTATATGTTTCTAACTATATGTGATTTTGAGTTAACCGATTTTCAACTAATGAGATTTTACTGTGTGTGTGTGTGTGGAAATATTTTTTTTTTTACATTAAGAAAAGTACAATTTATAGTTTTAAGGGAATGAAATGGTCTGGTATCAAGCAGAAATGAAAATTTCCAAGAGCTTTGGTTAAGTGTTTTTTTTTCTAAAATGCTAGTTTATAAAATTAATTATTATTTTTTTTATAAATGATTTAAGGTACACAGTGCAAAAACTAGCATAGAAGTCTATATTCCCAGGAACAGGCCTTTAAATTATTTAAATACCCCATATTCAATGTGTTAATACATAAACAACTTGAAAAACAGCATAGTCTAATTTCAAGTGACTGCAATGTTGAGCATTAAATGGCATCCGGTCAAACAATATTACACATTGGAGTACAATTATCTTCTAATATCCAAAACCTTGGTTTCATTGTCCATACCACTTAAAGTGTGTAGTGCTAACAATATATTCATATATACTAAATATTTCGAACTAAGCAAGTAGCCATTAAATTTCTAGTCTATTTCTATATATTCCCTAACTTTTAAAATATGAACTTTATCCATTTAATGGATAAATATAAAGAACTCAATGAAATGGCAACTGATTGCACAAAGTTAGTTCCACTCAATCACACAATGATCTTAAAACAAGAGATGTTCACTATGAAAAAACTTTTTCATTCATTTGACAGCATTCTTTAACTGGAATGTTCGCAATACATTTAACACAATGCAAAAAGATAAAGTTGAACACAGACCTGATGTGGTGCTCCTGCAGGAATGAAGACAGAGTCCCCTAAACATTGAACAATGGCATATCCTTCAACTCCATATTCCTTGTATAGTCGTTCTCGCAGGGGACCATCTAAGTACCAACTCTGATCATGGATTGGGTCATGATGAGGCTCTAACCGAGCTCCTTTCTCAATAGCTACTTTGTTCAAGAGGTCACGGATCTTATCTGCATCCCTCGCATTATATATGTGCCAGAGTGCACCTGGCAATTCTCCTTTCTCACGCACTCTCCTCCTTGTCAAGATGTCGCAGCCAGCCTCATCAATTGCACGATATGCTTCTGCAAGTACAACACCTTTTAATTTAGTTTTCTAATACTTTATTTATAAATATAAATAAATATATATACATACACACACACTTATAATGGGAAAGAATAATTCTAGAAATAAAATCCTTTTAATGCAGTATTTTAATGGTTTAATCTGATCAACAACTGCAATACCAAGACATGCTCTCTAAATAACATATTACTGCAAAATTATAATTGAGCTGTAAAATATTTTGCAATTAATGAAAATGCTTATTCTAACTGTATGCCATACTTGAATGTTTAGGATTATGGTAGTATATGCATAAATGTCAAAATTACTGGTTAATCCCCCTTTCTCTACAGTTACAAAGCATTTCTAGAAGAGTTGCTGAAGTGATTTACACATAATTAACCATCACATTACTAAACCATCTATGCCAAAGACGTGGCTGGTGATCAATGCTGGATGCAACTCAGCAAAATAAATTAGGAATTCATAATTTACTATATATCAATAATACTAATGCTAAATTGCCACCTACCCTTAACATGTTCCTCATCATCTCCATCTTTAGGTATGCCTACATACACCATCACATTAATGGCATCTGAGATGTCTAGATGAAGATTAGTTGTTCCTTTTGTTGGATACAGAGCAGAGCCATAAGCATTGTACATTTTTGGCCCCAAATCAGGTCGAACAAAGCAATCAGGAAGTCTACTGGCAAGGTTCAAGCGTCCCGTACGATGAGTGTATTCGGCCAAAGGCAGGACTCTCATTAGATCAGTGAATCTAGATGGTAACATTTCGGCAAAGTCTTCACCTAAGAAAAAAATTAAGGTCATTTTACATATGTTGCCACTTGTTCAGGCCAGTGTCTATTAACATAAACACTCATTCACTTCTAGGGACAACCTAACCATTTATTAATTACAAAGAAGTTAACCTCACTTATAAGCTAATGAGGTTGATGCCTAAGAACATTTAAGCTTTTGCAAATGCCTTACCAAATGACCTACTTGAGGCACTTTATCTCACAATCCCTCAAAGTTTTCTCCTTATCTCTGCACATATTTGTAGGCATCACAACCTCTTATCAAATGCAATGCAATATTCTGACTGAGATATAGTAAGCATAGCTAAATTTATTGCCCTTTTCTCATTTAAAAGATTTTTCTAGCAGATAACAGATTTCACTTCAGGACTGAATCAAAAGTCACTGAGTGCAAGACCAGGGCTGTACAATCCATGAACTTTTCAGACTCCAGTTTCCTTTTATTTACAGCTTATCGAAATGAAAAATGGAATATGATTTCTTTTTTTAACAAATAGCTTCTACTAGCTTCATAGTTATATTCCCAAAGACCGCATATGTGCAATAGAATGCTTAAATTGCAATTTAAAATACATAGGAAAAACTAACTGAAATTTGGAAAACAGGAATTTACTTATCTATTGACCCTGGCAGAGACTGAACCCACAGTCTTGGTTATACGAAGCAAGTATGTTACCACTAGATCACCAGGAGGGGGGGGGAGAGGAAATCACCAAAATGTGGATAAATTAATGAAATTTAACATTACATCTCCAGCAAATTCCATTAATTCCTATTTCAGCTACAGATGTCAAGAATGTAACTGCTCAGATCCAGTTACAACTACACCTAACAGCCCAAAACTTGCCAAGCAGTCTATCAATAGCTGAAAATGTGAACAAAGGTTCCCAAAACATGTCCTAATTAAAAAAAAACCTGTAAGTAAAAGTGATACCAACATTCAAAACATTCAATTTTGGAATACAGTAGAACCTTGATTTATTGTTTTTGGAGGGACCAGGTTAAAAAATACAATGGATGCAGAGAAAACGATAGCTGCAGGAAGTGCCTAAATCATGTTCAAAAGGTACTCCTCCCATCTCATCATACTTCATTAACACTTTGAATGCTATATGTGACAACATTCTCATCCACTGCCATATAGGCATCAAAAATTAAGGCAACTTTGACACATTCATCACATTGGCTAGTTGGTCCTGGTGGTGTAGTGGTAAACATACTTGTCTTCCAAACCCAAGGATGCAGGTTCAATGGATTTTATTTTTTTCAGGCGTAAAAATCCTAAGGATGGCTTCCTTCAGAAGGGAAGTAAAGCCATGGGTCCCGTGTCGTACATTTACGGCATGAAAAAGAACCTCATGCCCGAGAGAGGAGGCCTCTGAGCAAAATTTGTCGACTGTTTCATGCCTGGAATTGAATGGGATGCTGATGACCTGAGATGTTAAATAGTGTCGTAAATAAAACGGGAGAGAAAAAAAAATCATCCTGCTGCTCCAAAAGTACTGGCAACTATGGAGAGATCCAGTCAGGCTTGATCCAAGAAAGCTGGCCGGGAGAGGTACTGGTAGAGCTCAGCTTACGGCTACCTGCTTTCTCAGATCAAGCATGACTGAACTCTTTATACATGCAATTACCCCATTTTTAAAACAATTGTTTGAAGAATCAATACATTGAATGAATGAGGAACAAATTTTATAAAACATTTGGGACTGCATCAACTGAACAATACACATGGGAAAACAATGTTTCTGGGAAAAATAGAACGAGGTTCTACTGTATACATATTTTCCTCTGATCTTTAAGTTGATCTGAAGATACCTAGAAGTTTCTTGTATGGTAATTTTAAAATTCTATCATTTCTGTAGCTTACAATTTTGGACTGCACGAGAAAGTAATTTCCTATACTTCACAAATTTGGTATAACATAAGCAATATTAACAAATCTCAGAAGGACCTTATAATCTAGAAATTCTAATTGGAACTTATACAGTGAAGCCAATTATATAATTGAAATCAACTTGAAATCGTAGTATGATCCAGTCAAACTAAACACTGTTATTGTTTGTTTTAAAGTGGAGCAATAAGAGTGTTTAGTTCAGCTCAAATCAACTATGATTTCAAATATAGGGCTAAGCTTTAAGAGTGTGTAGTTCAACTGAATCAAACAATGATATCAATTAATATGATTAGCTTCACTATGCAAGTTCCAATTTACACTTTAATTAACAATATTACTGTTTAAACATATTTTTTCAGTTCATAAATTTACATACAACTACCTATTAAAAAATAAGTGAAAAATAACATTTTAAATGTGCAACAGTTCATTACGATTTATGATTATAGAGAATGCAATAACAATTGTGAAATGAAATAACTGTATGTTGACAGAGTCAAGTGAATATAAATTGTTAGAAGAATCTGATGTTGACCCAAATGACGCTTGGTAAATTTTTATCAAAATTGGACTGTTTTCAGAATTTCAGAGATTTAATTATAGCTTTGTGTTATGGCAATTTTGGCAAGACTTGCCCAAGGGTTCGTGTACATATGATACAGAAGATATAGAATACTGATATAATGCAAAAGAGAAAGGAATTGGATAAGAGATCTTAAATGCTGTTTCCCTTTAGAACTTGAAGAACCTGCATATTTGTATTGCATTTACCTGGAGGCCAATCCTTCAGCTTCAAAAGCATTGGATTTCCTCGATCATCTTTTAATCGACGGGAGAAATGCTCAAATCCTTCCCAGAACTTGCGCATTGGCTGGTTTGGAACTAAATTTCCTGTCATGCAGTTAATCAGGTCATTTTTATCCTCTCCAAAGTCTCTTGCAAAGGAATCAGGATGCCACAAGCTCATGTCAAGGTGTTTAGTTACATCAGACACTATCACAGGCTGTCCACGCTTCCACTGATCCTGTAAAGGAAAGATTCTTCAGTCTTGCTTCTATATTGTGCTTCCCTTTACCTTTGTTGGATGTAAACAATATCACGTACTCTTTGCCATCACTCAATGGCTGGTTGTAAACGAACTACACATTGCAATAAAAATTAGTTTTGTTATTTCATCATATTTTCATTTATATATTTAAAGAATCTTAAGAAATGTTGTTTTGTTAGTACATGAAGTATAATGCATAAAGAATTCATACAATGTGCCATGGGAGGCTACCTCTCAAGTTAATTCTGAAAGTTTGCCTCAACATGACATGAGCACAAGTCACTTGATTACTATATTGGATCACTCAACCTTTTAAAGAACAGAACATGTAGCCGAAAATTATAGCCCCCAAATAGTTATTTCATATATGCAATATTAGTATTAAAATTAATGTTTCTTAGATTAGAATATTTGAGCTAATATATTTTGTCTGGCAGAGACATTCTTTTGCAGATTTTGTTAACATTTAGGACAAGATAACCCTTGTCTGTAAGCCTTTTGAAAGCAGAAAGGTTTGTACAAGAATTATATTGTATTATTTAAGAATAACAGACTGTCCCAGGAAAAACTACTGAGTTGAGGCAGGTAGAGAGTGATATGCTAATTACTTTATATCTGTGTGAAAATTTTAGAGCGAACATTGCCAACATATTTTGCAAAAATCATTTTCAAGCTACATTGTTTACCTAACGGAGCCAAGGACCAAAGATGTAGAAAATACAGGTTTCTGAGAAGGTATCGAAGATGACATGAATTAAAGGAGTTTGCCAAAAAATTTCCAGGAAGTAGAGATAGCAAACAGATGATTGAAACTTGTTTTATGTAAGAGTAATAGCCTACAAATCTAAAGAAATGCAAGGGTAACACGCTAACATAATGGAATAGTATGAAAGGTGGCAGCCAAAATTTATGATAGGAATGTTTCTTGGAAAGAACAAAAAGCAAGAAAGTTAAAGAGGGGGAGAAATGGTAACCAATAAGCACTGTCCATAAGTGTATGAATCAGAACCTATATGCATAGAAATCTATTTTGAGCAATTGCCAATATGGAAGCTAGAAGTAGAATTTAATTTAATGGTAAAAAGAGAAGTATTTTTCACGAAAAGCTTGGCTTATTGATACCAAAGCCAGAACCTGGGGAAAGTAAGAATTAAAGTCGGTCAGTAAGAAGACAGGGAGCTACGAGCACAGAAGTAAGAATTTCAGGTGAGGGAGAAGCATTACAGTAAGAGGTGAAGAAGACTTGAGAGTTGTCTAATGGTCAGGTGCTAGAAAAAGTGATAGGTACAACTCGGGTCTCCACGGACAGTCTATTCAAGTGTATACATGGTGGTGTTAATAAATTATAAGTTAAAGAAACTGTTGTGCTTTTCTCTGTGGTTAGTGTTTGAAACCTTCTAGTACTGCTGGCCTTAACAGGTCACAAAACATCCAGTACAGCAAACCCTGAGAATTTGTTACCCACAATAAAAACACAATTCTCCTCCCAAATCCAAGAACATCTGCCATACACACCAAACACAGCACCACCCTTTGAATCCTGTTTCAAATTTAGTAACAAATTCTAGTTTGTTCACTAACATATTAATAGGTTATAATATTACTGGTATGTTATGTTTAGGTTGTACTCAAATGAATAGTAATCATACCTATGGCGCAAATAACTTTGGTAAACTAGTGGAAGGAGATAAGAAAAAATATATGTTTCTCTATTTACATGAAGAATAAAGTTAGAAATCCTTAGTAGAAAATGTGCATTCACATTGAAAGCAAAAAAATAACAAATATCCACCAGCAGTCTAATATGCTGTAAATTTGAAATTCTTAATTTATAAAATGACTTTAAAATTCTTAATTTGTTTTCTGCATTTGAAAATAGGATTATAGCTAGTCTTTCCATAAAACATTTTCTAATAATGAACGTTTCTGCACAACAGCAAATCCTGAAATGATATAGAATTTTTTTTTCTATATAGTTTTCATTCTTGTGCTTCCATTTAATTTACCTATAGCATTTTCTACTGCACTACATTAAGAACACAATAACACCACATTAAGAAAATCTCATTTTAGATTCTATACAAACCTGAAATATACGGTAGTTGTTCTCACAATTAGGATCATGTAGCCTCAACAATTTGCCATCACACAGCCAAGAATGAGGAACATCTGAATATAAGATCTTGCTTTCAGTCAGAGTCATTATGCGAATCGGCAATGGTTCTCGACCCTTTTGATGCCAGTTGTATCTCCTAACAAAGTGCTTCAATTCCACTGTGGGCTTGACTTCTGGTGCTGGTGTGGTTGGAGGAGGGGATTCTTCTTTTTGTACACTATGTTCTATTACACTGGAAATAACCTGATCCAGAGTGTCCAGCCTAGATTTCTTGCCACCTTTCCCAGCTGCTAGAGCTGCAGCCGTGGCAGTTGCTGTTGCAGCTACATTGGTAGTGGCAGTAGTTGTAGTGGTAGTGGTTGATGGAGTGGATGTGGTGCTCGTAAAGCTACCTGTTGTGCCCCCATTGCTACCTGCTATATTGTTGCTGATGCCATTGTTCTGAATGGTCGAGTTTTGAGAGTTTGAACTGCTTGCTGGAGAAGCTGAGCGGCTGCCATTGCTATTTGGTTTGTGCGAAGGACGGATTAGAAGTTCCCTCAATGTTGAAAAATTGGCTTCCTTTTCTTCATCTGACTCACTACTAGTTCCATTTGAATCCTATAAAATATAATTCATATACATTTTAATGTTTTACACAAAAGTGGTGGAACCCATAATTTGAAGCTAAAAGTATTACTGAATCACCACAATCTTTCTTCCTGACAAAATTAGTAAGGGGAGAATAAGCAGAACTTTGCAGAATGTGTGTGCTTGTTTCACAAAGAGCACTAAAAGCCAAGTAAGCTATTTAAGAATGAAAAATACAATTAAATGCTACTCTACACCAATTTAAAAGCTCAAAAAAATATTGTGCTTGAGCAATAGCCCTAAGGCAAATTTATCATTTACTGCTGTTGAAAAGTAGAGAAGTTCATATCAGCTAGCTGACTTACCTGAGCAAACAAAATGAAAACACATTCACAATTGCATAACATAAAGTTAACACATATCTGATAGGATGACATTTACATCACAACAACCCCTGCTTGTGTTTCCTAATTTACCCGAACAAATACTGTGACACACATTCCATTATGTTAGCTTTTCAGGGTTTATCTTGGTTATTTGGTTTCACCCTACAAGGTTTCTTTCTGTGAAGGTGACAGTTACCTCACATGGTTTCTTGTCCTCATTGGACAGAGCAACATCAGCCAACCAGGTGAGGGGGGAGTTCTGGTCTTCCTCCTCCACAACAGGCGTCCCATTCTTCTCTTCCTCCTCCTCTTTCTTTTCCTGCTTGATTATGCCATTCAGAGGTTCATTCTTGATGACGTTTTTCAACAAATCCTGACCAAAACATAAGAAACCACAACTGATAGAGTGCCTTTTATGCTGGTGTGACATTAAGGTGCTAAACCTGCAAAAAGTACTTTACACTACAAGGATGGTGAATTGGGTTACAAATTCTTTTTATGCATTATTGCAATGAAAGAAACCTTGCAAGGAGAATTTGACCGAGAAAGCAGGGGGTGGAGCCTTTCTATTTTACTTTTCTACCATTAATTACCATCTTGACAAAACATGCAATACAAATATCTATACCAATCAAAATAAAATACTACTTTAAAAGCCCACATTAGTATTTATATAAGTGGCATTCACATCCCCAGAGCCACATATCTTTTTCAACAAAATAATGCAGTAGCATGCTAATAAAGAGATAATCCTTACCTTGCAGATGCCATTTGTAGATCTATGAGTTGGTGGTGCAGTATCCTTGCTCATTGTGCAACCACAATACTGTGGGATTCCCCACATGTTTCTTAATTCATGTGCCTTGTGCCACAGTTTTACCAAGGAGTCTCCTGCTATTATTTGAGTAAGCATTAACTTTTCCTGTTCATGTGCCTGACGATTGGTGCACAGTAGCCATGAAAAGTCATCGCGATCTTTTCCTGGTTCACCCCAAACTTTAACTGTACCATTTTTCCGACTCTGTAAAAACAACAAATATTTGCATTACCTCAGTGTATTTTAAACATATAATATTCACGTGAACTCTGTTAAGGTTTCAACATTTCATAAACACTGATAAGCCATGCATCAGATGGTTAAAAAGCTCTTATTGTGACAAACATCAATACATTCAGGTCAAACACAAGTATCATCATTTGCAGGCAAATTGTTTATTCACTCAAAACATGTTAAAATACTGTTGCAGTCATTCACAAGTTTTTTTTCTCATATGTTAGTGTTGCAAATTTATGGTATATAAGTCAATTATAACAAATTGTATTAACCAACAATCCTGCTTCTACCTTTTGTGTAAGTAGTTTTTAGATTAATGTGAATAAAAATTAGCAAAAGTATATAGTTGATTACATACTAACTACACACGTATTAAATTAAAAAATCTCAAAACTGTGTCTTGACAGGTATGTTGCCTCTTCCACCCCCCACTGGGAAAAAGAAGAAAAAATATTTAGGGCTCTGAATAGTCAATAGCATATTGCAACTGCTGTTATGACAAGATAAATTTGACTCTAATTTTCTCAGATACAATTAAAGATGAACTTAAAATCTTTGGATTAGATATAGCAACCCATTTAAAATTTGTATTGTTTCCCTTCCACCTGAAAAGCTGTCTTGAGATGAAGGGCATGGGATAGTCTAATCAAATTTGCTTTCCACTATTGAGCACCATCCAATACATGTACCTATCATTTGAAATCACATTGTCATATTCCTGTCTGGCTTTTTCAGATGAGATGGGAGTAATATAACACTAATTGTCAAAAGAATGTTTAAAAGTTAAATATGCTTACTTACAATTATACAAAAATATTTTGCATGTTATAAAATACAAAAAGTGCTCTATGCATTTAACATAAATTTCTTACATTCATTATCGAAAGTCAATAAGAGAAATCATCAATTTTGGCATAAAAACTAATGCTTATGATGTAATGTAAGTTTAGTTCTAAAGAATTTTGGTGAAAGGTACTGTTCTTGGACCTAAAACAACCTTTAAAAATATCTATATATCTAAAATGGTCACTAGTTAAAGTATCTGTGAACTACAAAAATACTAGTTGTGGAAAATTGCAATTAATACCAAGTAATCAAAATGAACTGTACATTTTTAAAAGTTAACTATGGAGTGATACATTTTGTCAAAATGTAACTATTTTAAGTGAAAAAAATTATAATCTAACATCATCTGATGGCACCAATTAACAAGTCTATTGGCTACTTAGTGCTCTTCAACCGAGTCACATTATTAAATTATTTTATTTTTTTGTTTAGACATATCAACTGGTCTTTCACCAATATTTTAATGTTTATAGTTAGTTGGTTAGAAGATATCTTTGTGATTATGTACGAGTTAAACTGACGTATGTATTAGCAAACATAATTAACTCAAATAACTACTTATAAAACAAATGCATTCACAAATTCCTTATATTCATTCAGGGATTTTTAAAAATAGTACCATTAATGATTTTTACATAAAATGCATTAGATTTCATCATGCACATATCACGGGTAGCACAGGTTATAAAGACACACATTCGTGAGCTGGAGCCTGGGTTCAATTCCCAAGAGGACCATCCTCCCCGACTAAGATTTTCCTCAGTCCTCTAAATGGCAAATGCTGCATAGGCCCGGAATGCTTCCTTCCTTAAAAAATAACTGTCTCCCAGTTTATCATTTAATCTAATGTATCATCAGTGTCCGCTGCGTAAGACTCAGTAGTTAAAAACGAGCATTAAAAAAAAATCATGCAGGTGCTCTAGAGTCTTGTGTGCATGTTAGTAGCTATGTTGACACTTCACATTCATTCAAAAATATTATAAGCACTATAGATATTAAATTATTCACTTCATTAAAGAACCTTAAATTATTTTCAATGCTCCCAATTAAGATCTGAGGACAGCAATCTATAGATAACATCTGGCAAATCTAGAATTTCTTTGTATTATAAATGTTGTAAAATATAGATTTAAGAATGTTCTCTACCAAAGCCAATTTGAGATATATGAGAATTAACTTTTAAAATTTACGTCTCCAATTCTTCCTGCTGAACAAGATAGTTCAGGAAAGACTAAGAGAAAAATTATTTAAATTTTGCTGTGATTTGCAGCAGCATCTGGTGGCTTTTCCAACTAACTTTATGTCTGAAGATTTTAACTTTGAGGTTATCAGCATAAGTCATTAATGACTACAGTATTTTTTACTGTCTTTAAAAGTTACTAATGGCTACAGCTAGCATAAGCTTGCAAACCATGTCTAAAAAGGAAATTAATGTTTTATTTTCAGGCTTAACTAATAAAATGTAGATATGTTGAAATATTTCTAGAAACACCAAATGATTAATTCTATTGCAGTATCTTCCTGATTGCTTGCAACATCAACCTAAATGATATACAGCCTTAGGGAATTATGCATACTCAAAACTCAATTGACAGCCTTCCATCAGTTACTATATCCCTCTTGACTCACAATTAGTCTGTTACATTCTATATTTGCTTTATTTCCTCCTAAGCACCTAACAATACTGTGAACTTATAAATCTACAAAATGTAATTAACAATGCTATAGGTACCAATATTCAGAATATTTTTACAATGCCAAATATATCCTTATCAAATGTCATTGCTTCAAGGATTAGAAATGATTAAATAGTAATTTAGAATTTTAATTTCTTGTTTATTAGCCTCATAATGAAACTGTGAAAATTGCACAAAACATGATGACATAGAATTTCTTTGTCTGTCAGTCTTATAATCTTAAAATTCAAATAAAACAAAAGATATTTAATTTTTATGTCAAAAACATTTACCTTAATAGTGTTAGCAGCAAGACTCGTACTTGTTACCATTTAGCTTAACAATTTTTAATATTTTTTCCCTCCTCTTTCCTCCCGCATAATCAAAGTGCAATCTTAACAATAACACCGTGCTGGGCATGCTAGAATACTTTCACTGCTCACCTTATAGCAATCGATACAGACAACGAAGCCACACTTTCCGCATGCCCAATGGAAATTGAATAAAGTAGTTTCACAAACATCACACATTTCTCTCACACCTTGCACTACTCTCTTCCAAGCAATTGTTTTATCTGTAACATTAAAACATAAAAAAGTTGAATGAAACACCATACTATTCTTCCAATATCTGTAAAACTAAAAAAGTTCAATGAAACACAATTCTATAAAATATCAGCTGGAAAAACTCATAAGTCATACCAACCTTCTGACATATGCACAGCTATCGACTCCTTTTCTTGTTCAAGTAAATCACAAAATTGATCACCAACTTGAGTTAAAAGAAACCTTGACATTTCTAAGTCTAGGTCAGCAGGAGGCTTTTCAGGGAGTGGCAGCCATAGCTTCAAATCTTCCTGTAACAGATTTACTTCCATAAAATTCAAAAAGTTATTAAGGAGATTACTATTACATAGAATGCATAAACTATTCTCAGTACTTCCAGTATATTTTGTTTACCTCTGAAGCATCTTTATGAGGATCCGAGAATCCTGCAATAGCCAACTGCCCATTCTTGGTGTAACGAAGACGTCTAAATGCATAAAAACGGCAAAATATGTTAGGCATATTTTTGGAGCGTTGGTTGGGAGTCCACCGACACTCACGACATTTAGCTAACTTAGGTGCAACTTCATGGCATGGTCCATCTTGCAGGAAACTCTCTCCAGTCTTCTTCAGCTGACTGACTGGAGGTTTGCGAAAGGGGTCCCGCTGTGGAGCCGGCGGATCATCTTTTGCCTTCTTATTCCGCGGCTCCTCACCTCGGTCGTTTTTTGATGACTTAGGGCGACGACCTCTCTTTCTGGGTTCCTTATTTCCACCACTGTTTCCCCCTGTTGTGTTTCCTCCTGTGCCATTTGTGGATTTTTTTCCACTGCTCTGATTGGTACTGGCACCACTGTCCGAATCCTTGTCACTAAGACTCTCCTTGTCGCTATCACTGCCACTTTCACTGTGGGCCACAGTTGCTACTAACTTCTTCCGTTTTTCTTCAGCAGCTGCTTTACGAATTGCGCCTCCCCCCTTCTTCCTTTTCATTTTTGGTGGCTTCCGTTTTGGTGGGGATTTGTGTTCCGCATCTGAGCTAGATGAATCATCTACTTGTGACAGTTTTGATGGCAGCTCTGTAGCATGTCCATTGAGAGTTACACTTATGCTACTGCTCTCTTTGTTAGCAGCTGCCGTTCCCTTTCGATTATTGGCTTTTGCTGACCCTTGTTTTCCCTTGTTAATGCTAGATACAGCCATAGAACCAACATTTTGAAGAGATGAAATGCTACTACCTCCATTATTACCACTATCTTTATTTGTACCAGACACTGTAGTTGAATTGGTATTTAGAGTCAATGGTAATGTCACACATGTACCACCAACGACAAATCCTGTTGTGTCTTCGGTGCCATCTTCTCCCGAGTGCCTCTGAAGCCAGGCTTTCTTGAGCTTATGCACAGGATAGCTGCTGGCAGCTGCTGGTCGAACAGGACCTGGACTGTTAGACTTATCAGAATCCATACTGCTGGGTGGAGGCTGCAGTGGTTTAACAGGAGTGTTTGGTGGAATTGACTGCATCTGTGATGGCTGAATGGCCTGCTGTTCCACTGCTAAACTGGGACTACTTGAATTCATCAATGGCATTGCAGGTGCAGGACTGTTTCTCTGCTGAGAAACTGGGAAAATAGTAGTAACCCCCGGACTGCTACAACTGCTGCTAGGTCTCAGAGAACCATCTCCAGAACCTGTCCTTGCTGGCAGTGTACTTGGACTTGTGGTAACTGTTGTGTTAGCAGTACTGCCAGCCACGTCATGTGACATACACACCATCATTGTGGTAGCTGCTGGAGTGCAGTATGCTGCAGTGTTCACTACAGTGGTTATGGTTGTTGCAGCACTAGCAATCAATGGGCTAGGTTCACTAACCCTTGCAAGTAGTGGTTGCTGTGCAGGCAATCCCAGTGGTAAAACCTGCTGTTGAGGAACATTCACTGGTTCACATCTCCTCTTCTTACTTGCATCCACAACCCCCATCCCACCAGGACTATGGTGCATTGGTGTACCTTTTCTTTTTGGAGAGCCTACCAATTCCTCTCTACTTCCACTCCTGTCGCTCACACCAAGGTCAAGAGGCTGTGTCTGAAACACAGGTGTCATGCCTAAATGATGACCAGACTGTTGATGAGGAATCTGCAGTGGAGATGAACGAGGATTGGGCGGTGGTGCAGTTGTACCTGTTGGTGGTGAGGATCCTTGGTGTGGCGGAGGTGGTTTTACTGCAAGACCACCAACTCCTGCACTACCAGGATAAATTCTTGGGTGGTCATACATGCTTCTGTGATCTATGCTTCCTCTGCTATGCGCTGGTGGAGGTGGAGGTCCAGCAGGAGCTTGATGAGGTGGAGGGTGGTGATGTGGAGACATTTGCTGATATGGAGAAGGAGAAACCGATGCCATAAGGGGAGCCTTTGATGTCAATGGCAATGGACCAGAGTTCACATTTGTGTCTTGAGAACGGCACACTGGGGTGCCTGTTGTGATGCCAGGCTTCCCATAGATGTGGGGCGGTGCTGGACTGCTCACTTTTGGTTTTGAGCCTGCAGTAACACTGCCACCAGTTGCCAGTCCATAGTGAGTGGTATTATGTCCTGCAGGAGCTGGATATGGGTATGACCCAACTGTTGCAGTCTTGCTTCCATATGGAAGAGAACTTGGTCCACCAGGAGCTGTATACCTCTGCTCAGGAGGTGAGGAATGAGGTTGTTGTTGCGGCTGTTGTTGTTGCTGCAAAGCATGGGGTGACTGACGGTGAAGAGTGTGCGGACTTGACTGCTGACTTGACCTATGGTGCACAGGGATTCCTTTGCCAGCCAAGTTCTGGGGTGCTTCCAATGTCATATGAGCATGATGTGGACTAGGCGTATGTCGTGGAGCAAGGTGATGCGGCGACTGTGTAGGACTCCTATATTCATAGGTGGGGGCCTTATGTTGAGCCAGTGAGGTTGGTGGTAGATAATGAGAGGGCTGAGATGAGGACACCATATCTCGCACCATGTCCCCGACTCTCAGCTTTGGACTTGGGGAATGTGAGGGCGGCACCTTCGAAGATTCATGAGGGTGATGGGGGCTCTTGCCTTCATTTTTAACTATTACAGAGTTCTTTATATCACTCATTAATGGTGGTGGATTTGGGAGCATCATCTCTCTTTCTCTCTCAACACTTTTTGAAGTCACTAGAGATGCCAGACCTGACTGTGATCCTTTTAACTGTTCTTGTTTCACTTTATTACTATCATGTGACAGCAACCCCGCAGGATGATAAGCAGGATATCCAAACAAGTTGAAGTTAGGTTCTGCCTTAGGCAATGCAGTATGACTTGCAGGAGGCTTCTCGGAGGCTTTTCCACCACTTACTCGACTATGTGCAGGTGGGGGATATTCCACTTTTGGTGCACTCTGAGGACGCTGCACCTAAACACAAATGGAATAAGACCAAAATATTAGTTCTTTTGATCACTGAAATCAATTAAAATGAGAAAATGAATATATTGCACATATGGGATGGCAAAATGGTTTATACAGAACTCTCATTAAGAATTGCTAATTATTCTGTGAGGATATAGGAATGTGGTTTCCTGCATTTCTGCATCCCTTAAGAGGGCCACCCTAAAATATCATTTGACAATTCTAATTTAAGTTGGCTGTTCTAGGTCAAGGAGAGATATTTTAAAGAAATTATGGGGAGAAAACAAAGCAATTCAATGCTGTCATACACTTTCTTCTGTACAAGCCACATGTTATCATCTTAGTCACATTCCCACATAAATTAACCAATATTAAAAACAATTATATTGTTATTTCAATGCCCAACAAACAATTCTTTTTAGATAAGTTAATCTGAAGTAATTATTAGGGAAGTGAGTACACAATAATGATTATAAAAGTTTGATTACAAAATAACAATCCTATAGGGAAAGAAATGGTGTTATAAAGTTAAGAAAGAGCAGAATGGCAATTTTTATGAAGACAATGTTTTCTGTCATATAAATAATAAACAATTTACTTTCATTGAAGTGGAGATGCTTTCCATAAGTTGCAGTGATCATGAACCTAAATCATTAAATAAAAAATGATAATGTAGTACATTTTAATATTTATAAATGAGACAAACACAGATGGCACGATTAACAAGTAGAAGGATCTGACAATACTAATTATGGGGATTTTGAGGAAATACTAAAAATAACATATTGATGCCAAAAACTGTCAACTATTGGGTAACTGTCAATGTTATACACATTACATCTTTATAGTAGCTGCATTATAGTGAACAAGTACTTCTTAGAAAGGCTGTCTTACTTTCTACAGTCAAACAACAGCAACTAAAATCACCTACAGATACCATTAACAAGACTATGCTTTGACTGCCATATTGTCTAATGGTAGCATTTGGGACTACTAATCTGGGGAGCTCATTTGCACTATCATTAATTCATTTCATTCATCCCTACAGACTTGCACCTACAATATTCAGTCCAATAATCTACAAATGTCATAAGATACCATTGTTAAGTTCTAGCATATTTGTTTATTTGTCATTAACTGTGCTGCCATTGGTTACAGGTTCTTATAGAATGCATTTATGCAATATAGTGATGTATACCAAGATTAATCTACAGCTGAAAAAATTTTATTCATCCATTACCCACAATTATGTAGATCTTCAGGCACACTAATAAAATTCAAGAAGACAAAGGAAGCATTGTAATCAATCAATAATTAGAGTAACAAACATTTAAATAAGACAAGTTACACTGTCATTTTTCTGCTTGCATTAAGCAAGTTTACTCCTCTCTATACAATATTTTTACATTTGCTATGATTGTAATTCAACACAGTAACATGGACAACATTAAATCATACATTGTGGGTTATCCCAATAAATGCACACTAATGACAAATATAAAAAGAAGACTAGACAGCAAAGCTCCATTAACAAATTCTCAAGTTCTTTTAACAGAATAAATAAAAGGAAACTAAATTCCAGAATAATTCCATATTTACTCTGTGAATGCTATAATGAAATATAAGTTACAGATTATTCTCAACCACCACCCTGCCTGTACCCTTGTAACAAATTTTTAACTTTTAACTATTTTTTTAGAAATTTCAATAATGTAACCTATACCTCAGCCAGTGAATACCACCAAAATAAGAAAAACCCAACAAAATTTTCTGTCTATCAACTGGGATTAATAAGCTGTCCTAAATGTTGTTCTTTTATATCCTCTTAAGCATGAGCTTCTTGTACTAGTTATCTATTTGAAATGCAGAATAAATCATCTGCATACATTAACCTTTAAAACTGCACTTACTGCCTTAACTAAGACTTTTCCAAACCCTTCAAGACTCTCTGTAAAAGAACCAACAACGCATCAGAATGCATTTTTGTAATAACTAGGCCAAGAGTGTCCTTCAAAATAAATAAATTTGGAACAATGGCACAGCAGAAACAAATAACAATTATATACGATTTCAGTTTTGAAGCTTAAGGTGTATGATATTTTATTTATTTAATCAAGGGGTTATTTGAACATTTTAAAGAGCTCCATTCACTTTAAAATACTGAAATATGCATTAAAATATTCTAATTTTTAAAATAAAATAATGATCAGTTTCAAAAATATGGTACCGATTACTAAAGTTAAAACTTCTTATAACAATTTATTTTAGTACACAGCAGAGAGCTGTAGGCATACAGCATATGCCAACAGCCTTCTTGTTCAGGCTGTGCAGTGATTCTGACAATTCTTTCTCACTGAGATGATAAAACTGAGGGGTGTATGGGTTAGTTGCTGTGCATAGACTCTGCAGGAAAGATATGTTTACCAATGTAAATGTTAAAAGTAATGCAGCAATTTACCTCTCTCCTCCCAAGCATGCATGCAAGTATGTGCATGTGAGATGACTCCCCACTGCTTTTCAGCTTATGCAAGTGAGGGCAATGAAGAAAAAATTATACTATAGTTAACTGATTAACATACTCCTGCTCTTAATCACACATCAAGCATTCGCTAGAGAAACTGCTTCCAAGCAGAAATGATTTGAAACAGACTTAGTTTAATTTTGGATTTATTTGCTCACTTCCTGTAAAGACATCAACCTGAAAAGTGTCATCTTATTCTCTACATCAAGAACTAACATGAATTATAAAATATTTTAAAATGATGAAACAAATTAATTATAAAAGAAAAGTTTTAGGACAAATTGTTTGATAAAGAGCTATGTAGAGCCAATAGCCAATCAATTCACTTAATAATAATTTGCTCTATATATTCCAAGACATTTCAGTTATTTGTTTTTGAAAGTTCAAAATACTCTTAATTTAATAATCTCTTAGCAGTTACTGAAGTGATAAATTATCCATATTTTGCATGAAGCTTACTCTCTCCTATCTCTAAAAGTTTTCTGATATAACATGAAATAGTGCATGTGCACACACAGTCCATAGCTTCAATGCATTCTAAAGGGCATACATAAACTTCCATCCGCACCATGCATGTAAACACAGAAAAATTGTCAGTATAATAAAGCTATCACACAGATATAGACTTTTCTGACTATAAATAACCTATCTGATTACATTAATTACTTTCATTATTATACACAAATGGCTTGCCTTGCTCAAAAGAGAAAACAGACAAAGTTTTCAGTAAGACTGTTAACACAGCTCACTATTCCAGACAACTTTATTGGCTTGCTTCTTGCATGATCCCAGCACAACTAAATTGTCTAGTTATGTGCCATGTGCTCAACCAGCCATATTTATGGCAAAAACAGTTTTAGCAAAAGGGGAAGGAGAGGTGGAACGATTCAATTATATTTACATGTGAAATAACTTTAAATGCAGTTTAGCACTATGTTGGGAAATTAGCAATAAGAGCAGGATAAAAATTTTAGTGCTCAAATTGGAAATGCAAAATAAATAAATGTTATTTTAATTTCCCATATCACAATGTGCTGTATGCTTCCTCAGTGCCATTAAATTACTATATCTTTTATGTGCTTATTATGCTTTTTTCTCTACCACTCCTACACGTACTTTAGGCTCACATTTTTCTTTAGTTCCAATAGTACAGCGACTTTTCCTTCAAGTTCCACCCCCCCCCTTCTTTTCGCTCAACATGGAGCACAATATACAATATTTTGTGCTCCAATTTATACAATACATCTGATCCCACCAAAATCTCAATCATAATAAAATAATTCAATATATCCTTCACCATAGAATGTAAACCATTCACTAAACTTTCATTTGCATATGAATTCTAGTTTGTTTTTGAAAGAACTAAAAGCTATTGCAATGAACATGCGTTAGTATGTAGACTTTACTTTGAGGACTTGTTAGTATGCTTACCCCTGGAGTGAAGTATGCTCTTTCTCTAGCTTCCTGTCGCAATCTCTCAGCCGCCATCAATCGCTGTTGATGTGCCACATCATGCTCAGCACGCTTCCTTTCTTCTTCTGTGTTTGATCCTCTTGGAGGGGTTAAACTATTTATAATGTTCCAGCACATACTGTTACGCTGCAAGCAGAAAACAGTGAACAAAGTAATATTATAATATCGGGCAAAATAAATCAAAAAAGCTATAACTATTTTACATCATACTGGGCTATCGTTCAAATACTTTATCTATAAGAATATTTTGAGGTAAGCATGGTCTTTCAGATGTACAACATGGGTTATCAATTTGCCTTTCTGCTACTCCAATCCACTCCTCTGGAGCAGTTTTTCAGTGCAAGGCACTGGATTGTAATTCGAACTTGCACGTAATAACATATGTATGCACACTGCAAACATCAAGAAATTTCAAAGTACTAGTAGTATTTAAATAAAATTGTATTTTTCTGTAGCTTTGTTAACTGAACACACAAGTGTCAAAGACCGCATCTGCAGTCATTAATCAAAATGAATATGTAAATTCAGAACAGATCTTTCCTAGCCAGTCTTTCACTCGAAGGGTCGCTGGCGTAGTCTTTGGCTAATTAGTATTTAAAAAAAAACGCACGTAAAAGAGTTCACACCGCCTTTCCTGCACAAATGGCATTCATTGGGAAGTGGCATGTTTGACACTAAAACACACAAATTTACTCCTTGATAACAGAGCATCCTGCGCTACTGCCAGCCTGTGGAGTTAGGAGATAGTACCACGAGCACGAGACACCCCTAGCAGAATATTTGTTTTCCTTCAATCTGTCGCCATGACTGCAACCTAGTCCCGCACGTACGCCGAGTTGTCCTCAACAAAAAAAGCCAGTCACTAAGCCGGCAGTGTAAACAAAGCGGCCTGTCCTTTTCGCAATTTAAACATTAACGCATATACTGTAACGTAACAATTACAATAAATAATTTAGCAGCGGCTTCGCAATCTATCTATTGAGCTATTCTAAAATCGCAAACGCTGTAAATGCCTGCCTGATTTCACTAAATAGAATACTTTCTTACAGACTCCCATACATCTAATTAAGTCATTTTGCCAAACTGCACACCGAAAGTCACATAATTTAATTCAACTTACACAAACATCACCTTTTTCTCTGTGAAGGTCGTACAACCTATGTATTCGTTACCACAGCGCCGACGCGCGTATTCCACTGGTCAATAGTTTCGCCGATAGACTGCGCTCCGGAGAGATCAAGGTCGATGTCGGATTAGTCTGAGAATGTTGAGTAGATGTTTACTCAAGCTTATAAAGATAAGACGTACAGTCTCCAGCATAAATTACTGTCTCAGATATATTATTCCCGCCGTCATCTTTGCGCTAATATTTAGGTACAGTACGCGTAAACACGCCAAGCAATAAAGTAAAAGGTCCCAGCAAAGTTCATTTGCATGTTGCATCGAGAAGGTAAAATCCACAATTAGAATGGCGAGATAGGCAAGAAAAATTAATTAAAAATAATACTATGCTGTGTCATTACTGCCGTACGCAAACTTTTTTTCATAGATTTTAATAGTTAAATGTTACATGCCTTTTATCAATACTAAAACTCCTCTATTTTCACTTCGCAAAAGCAAAATAGGTACAAACATCCAATTTACAAACAACATTTCAAATGCCTAAAGCAAAATTGATTTATGTTCTAAAAATATGGAACGGATTGAAGAAAGTAAAATATTCGCTCGTGCACAAATACTAGTTCGTGGTGTGAAAGAGAAAAGGTATGCTCAAACGCGAGGTGTGGGAGAAAAAAAGTACTCAACGCATAGGAACAAAAGGAAACTAGAATATGATGAAAGAAAAAAGAAAAAAACGTACGATCGCGTGCACAAAGGAGAATTCAAAACATGTGCATAACCACGGCCAAATTGATAGCAACCTACAACAAACAATGCACCTAAAGCATTAAGTGCTGTCTTTTCTGTAGCACTAGATTTCATAAGTCGTGTATCATTGATGCATTACTGGTCCGCAAAACAAAACAGTGAAAAATTATACAAGTTGTGGCTAACACATATATAAGCTGTATCACCATACAGAGTTTAGCGTAGCATTTCATAGCGTACCATATTAATTTCCGTTATACGAAAATAAAATTTACCAGCTTGCAAATAAAGCACGCAACTTTTCTTTTAGGTTTATGAAAAAGATATCTTGCTAAGAAAAAGCTTTACCTCGTTTTTTTTTTCTTTTGTCCTAGCTGCGGTTTCCTTAAAGTTGCCTTTGTTTCTGCTCTAAACGCCAAGACTGCACACAAGCGCAACGGAAATACAAATCGTATTTGCAAGTGTTGCTTGCTTAGTGAAGTAGAATGTCAGCGTTAATTACTGCTACGTAAACAAAACACAAGCAATACCACATAAGACATTTTTCATGCCAACTGCGTCAGCGATGTATATTCTAATTCCGTGAGAACACAAGAAATTTGATTCGAAATTAGATCATGTTACCTCCGTGCAACCAACCACAAGGCGGAGGCAAGCATTAAACCCCTCGACATGCTGACACCTCAACATCCGCTGCCTGTTTTGAAACCTCTGAATCTCGAGAAGATTGTAATAATGAAAATGTTCGATCGACTAAATAATTGCGCATATATATAGTCTGCAACTCTGTAACCCATCTATCCGTTCCTAAGTTCTTAGTTCCAGCCTTATGAAATGCATTCTATGGCCCGTTAACACGACCATGTGCATCATAGGCACTAATGCAAGGAGTCTTTGTATACATTTTACGTAATTAATACATAATGCACGTTATTAAGGTCATTTCACGCTCAGCACTACTTGATACCCTCAAGCTCAAAGGATATATTCTTGCCAATTGGTGTAACGAAAGATACCAGCCAGCAACAAGATTTTGCAAGCTAATATTGCATCATTATTAGCTATGAGAAGGCTACTTTAAATGTGTACCAGAGGGTGGGGGGAAGGCACCATTTGCATCACCAATATGTCATCAAGGTCTTAGAAATCAACACTAGCGTCGCATTTTTATGCTAGATGCGGCAAAACGTGAAATTCATTCTGCTACCAGTTGGCCTTCAGCACAATCCGACCATGGCTTCTACTCTTCAGATACGTTCCTTCTCTTAAAAGTTGCGTATACAGCGCGCGCACATCTTGCAAATATTTAATGCACGAAATGAAACCACATTAAAAGTTCATTAATAGTCGTGACACTTAAAGCTTTAAACATATTTGCGAGTTCACATCTACTGGCTCTCGAATTCCATGCTTTGGTATCAAACTAGAATATACTTTTTATGTCATGTTGATAATGATACTCGCGAGGAATACGATGCAACAGATTCGCTCAGAAAAACAACGTGGTTACATCCCTGCAAGCTCTTTCAATAAATGTTTAGTGCTAACGCAGATCAGGTGTGGAAGTGAAAGTAAATCGTTTATTCATTTATTCTTTATTTATTAAGACACCCCCAAATTATTTATATTAATATGAGAAACAAAAAATATTCATAGTTTTTGCCAATATTTGAGTACGAAAGAAAACAGCAGTAATGCTGGAGAATGACCAGATATCGCAAAAGCAATAACACTAGACACTTGACACTCGGGGGGGGGGGGGGGGAACGAGGTCATTGAGTTTTGTCCAGCACTATGCTATAAAATTGAGTCCTTAAGCATGTAATACTGCCCAATGTTGCTTCATAATATTCTGGTACTGAAGTCTAACGTCTAAGTCACCCCGAAACACAAATTACTACAGATATTCAACTCAATGTTGATAACCAACCGGTGACCGCATAGATACCGCGGCCATGAGAGGTCGGCAATGCAAGCCTTACTAGATTTATTTCTTTGTTTATTTATTCCTACTGTTTTACTTGTAGTTTCCTTTCTTTTCGGAGAAAACAAGTCATTGTTAGCTTTCACCGAACTCCAGACACCATCGACAGAAACGCCGACAGCCTCAAGAGTCAAATACAAGACGTAAAAATCTGGTTAGCATGTTCTAAGGTGCTGTTACAGATCGAGTCTTGTATTCCACTCTTCAGGCTATCGGCGATTCTGTAGCTGGTTGTCCAAGTTGGGCGAAAGCTTAACAATAACTTAGTTTCGCCCGAAAAAGAAAGAAAACTACGAGTAAAACAAATTATATAAATAGTGAGATAACCTGTCAAGTACCCAAGACATGATTTCTTAAGCTGCTCATCCATTATATGACGTTGCACCAGTAAGTTCAGTTTTAAAATCTGACAGTAACTCATCTTCTTAACCCAATTCTAGGCAGGTAGATAATTAGGAAGGGTATATGAAGTAAAATGTAATGTTATTTTTTGTACACAGCCTGATGGATTTTTACGGACGTAAAAATCCTAAGTATGGCTTCCTTCGGAAGGGAAGTAAAGGCGTGGGTCCCGTGTCGTACATTTACGGCACGAAAAAGAACCCCAAGCCTGAAAGAAGAGGCCTCTGAGCAAAATTTATTGGCCGTTTCACGCCCTGAATTGAATGGGACCCTGATGACCTGAGATATTAAAGAGCGTCCGTAAATAAACCAAATTAAAAAAAAAAAAAAAAATACACAGCCTGTACATAACATAAACTGTTCGTATATAATGTAGAGTGTAAAAATGTAAGTGAACAAATCTCTCATTGACAATGTACTGCTATATACAACAAATAACATGTTATTTTATTTAAAGCACAGAGGTACCATTATAAATGTTGTATTGAAGGTTATAGTGTAAAAAATACATTCCATCCTCCACATAGCATTTACATTGTAAAGACAACCCAATGTCTATAGTTTTAAGAGACGCAATTTAAACAATTCTTTGTCGTCTCCCCTGGTGTTGCATCCCACCACAGCACACTTCTACTTTAACAAATAATAGTACATTTTTTTACTTTGCCACCGTATAATCAACATAAAACAGATACTATGTCACGCGTCTGTGATTCTCATGCATTCCAAAGACCACCGCGGTATCAACACATGACATAATGTAATACATAACATTTCTTTGTTTCGGAACTGCAAATGACCACTTTCAAAGAGATTCGGCATAAACTTATTCGGTCTTCCTTCTATTTGCTTAACTCTAAAGCACTTATTAATGAAAAGTGTGTTGCTATTAGGCGAAATAGGTTCGAACACTGTTTGTATTTGCAGCTGGAGTTGTCAAACAACTGAGCTGCGAGCGCAGTGCCAATTTTGTAAAGTTTCGTTCAAGATTGGTGATCTTGGAAATGAGCTTCCAAGGCCACCTACCCAGTTGCAAAGGCCTGCCCCGAAACAAGCACCAATGTGTTACAAAATGCAGTTTCTAGTATGAGTGCATTGTGTTAAACGAACTTCTTTTAGAACGGGTCATTTACCTGAATTCAAGCTCTTGACATGGTAATAATTCATTAAGATACCACGGAGGAAAAGAGCTGGAAGCTTACTTCAGTGTAACAGATTTCAATTGAAAATAATTGTTATTTTTCTCACGCTTCTATGAAACAACATCCTAAACACTTGATAGTACTCTAATGTTACCAACTTTGGTTTAATATGAAATGTGAGAACCTAATAAAGTGTATACCAATGGCAGTTTCAAAATCAGTCTATAGTGTAATTAGTGATATTACATAAATTTGTGTCGGTCCTAGTGGTGTAATGGTAACTATACTTGCTTCCTAAAACCAAGATTGCGGGTTCAGTCCCTGCCAGGATCGATGGATTTTTTTCGGGCAAAAAATCCTTAGTATGGCTTCCTTCGGAAGAGAAGTGGGTACCATGTAGATTTGCGGCGTGTAAAAGAACCTCAAGCCTGAACGACGAGGCATCAGAGAAAAATTTATCGGCCGTTTC
This sequence comes from Metallyticus violacea, assembly GCA_030762175.1. NCBI lineage: Eukaryota > Metazoa > Arthropoda > Insecta > Mantodea > Metallyticidae > Metallyticus > Metallyticus violacea. The sequence goes on from CM060845.1 coordinate 79,927,564, forward strand.
ACGTCCTGAATTGAATGGGACGCTTATGACCTGATATGTTAAAGAGTTTCTATAAATAAACCAAATCAACATAATTGTTTATATAACATTTATTTGCATAGATAACCACGTTAGCAATCCTGAAACCGCTAGGGGCTGTAAGAAAATAAAAAAAGCTGATCCAATCATTGCACATGAAAAATTGCAACAGCCCCTTTCCACTGATGACGACTACCGTAAGTAATAGAAGGGCTATCTTGGATTCCCATTCAATTCAGGGCATAAAACGGTCGATAAATTTTTCTCAGAGGCCTCTTTTATCAGGCTTGAGGTTCTTTATCGTGCTGTAAATGTGCGTACCGGACCCACAGCTTTACTTCCCTTCCAAAGGAAGGATTTTTACGCCCGAAAAAATCCATCGGTCCTTTCAGGGTTTGAACCCGCGATCTTGGGTTTAGAAGGCAAGCATGGTTACCACTACACCACCAGGACCGAAGATTTGTGTTAAAATAGTGTCTGATGTATATATTAAGCAGTAATTTAATATTGTTCTTAGGCTTGCTCACAAAATAAAATGCCACTTTACACTTATATCTGAAATAACCCCCACCCCCCTTCTCTCTTATAGCAATGACAGCGTATTGCAATCATGCCTCAGGTCATTTTATATGAACAATTGTTTATTTTGTGAGCAGGCCCAATGAATTTGGGGCAATGTGCATGCAAAAGAGCAAGGAAATAAGTCCTTTGTCTCAAGCCGGGTCCAAATTACGAACTATTCTGCTTATTGCTAAAACCTAGCAATCTGACCAAAAACAGTTAAAATAAAATAAATGTACATATTGCTCCTTAAAACAGCCATTTTATCTCTCATCTCATATACTATTCAAGTCATATTTTTAGTAACAGCCCTTCCATTGCTAACTACACAAAGAATTATATTAATTCAGTGTTGAGATTATATTGCCTACTCTATTTTATACCTAACAGCAAAGAAACATTTTAGAGAAGCAGCTCAAATGACAATCTTAGACCTGTACACTGACAAACAGATTGTAAAATTACCAAATGTGGTCTGACTTTTTAATGTCAGCACCTGAATTTTTGCAGTTTCTTATGTTAATAAATATTCCCAAATTTCGTATTTTCCAAGTCTGTCAAGCCTACAAGCAAACTAAGAAAACTAATACAGATAACTTTTTCTGCTTCAATTACTATATTAATTTAGTACTATTTATAAAAAAATGCATAATTATACTCTTAACAACCGAGTCTTAATGCTTAACTGTTTTTCTCGCTTTTTTCTTCTTCTTTTATCTTGTGATTATTTCTGTTGCTTTGATTGCAATGGTTCCTCTATATCTGTTAAAATCAGTGACACATGGACTCAATTGCTTTCCCTTTTTTTTCCCTCCATTTATCAACTTTTTTGTTATCTTATTAAAAGCATTAACTCTTTGAAGGTTTATAATAACGAAGACTCTAGTCTGGCCAACATTGGAGATGCAATTAAAATACCAACCACAGAGGCAGGGCCAGTTGTAACAAATGTGTATGCAAGCAATCAAATTTCCTACAGTGGCCAATAGAATAAATTAACATAATTATAAAATAATTATTTAATAAATTAGTAAGCATTATACAAATTTTACAAAAAAAATGTGAAATAACATGTGCTAACTTGATACCAATTATTTCTAATTTTACTGTTTACAGAACAATAATAAGGGTGTCTATCTAATAGGTTTCATTAAATTTCTGTGAAGACAGGTGTAATGAAGCATTTAAAATATATATTAGACATGCAGAAGTTCTAGCCATAGAAGGTAATGTAGCATCCAAATTTCCAGTTGTAAGGAGCAGAACTGTAGTTAACCATTTTAATTATGAAAACATGAACGAAAAATAAAAGATCCAAGAAGTTTAGCATACACTTCTATCTAATAATTGTAATAATATATTTAACCTTCTTTGTTAATTCAAAGAAATGATAAGAGGATCAAATTAAAAAATATTCTGATTTAGATATAATCCTTCAAATTAATGATGGAAATGCAAATCTTAAAAGATATTGATGATCTGAGTTGAAAACATCCAGAACTCTGAGCTATGGCGATGGCATTTCAGAAACTGATCCATTAAATAACTTGAAGTCATCACTTCGTAATTTGTTTATAGCTTTGAGAATTTTTCTCACATTATCAATAAGTCTAGTATCAGGCGAAAGGAGTGTTTAAGAACTCAAACTTTAAATACTGTATTCTATACTGCAATGAACTATCTTATTGATTTTTCTTTGCCAATTAAATGGTCTTGTCATAAAAACATATTAATAGTCTTTCATAGGATCGGTTAAGCTGTGAATGATGTGCATTGTTTAGAGTGGCCTAAAATATCTAGCAAGCACGCATCTAACAACCTAGAATCAGCCCTGTCAGAGGTTCGTTACCTGAGCAACTAAAGTGGGGTTTTGCTGCTTTTTGGCCAAAAAATTAAGAGCATTTCTTAAATGTAACATTCTAATTTACAAAAACTTGTCTCTTTCTTTTTAAAATGGCATCACAATTACTGTATAAAAAAAGTTAATGGTATGTATGCGTGATATACAATAATTTGATTTTTGTAATATATTTTTAATTAAACAATTGGTAAAACCAACAAAAATGTAACAACATTCATCACATTTGTGTATAATATTTAATAATATTAATTCAAATATTTAAATTCTTCACTGAGCATTTAGAACAAAAATGTACCCTGCTTATTATTCTGTTACAAAATACAATTTTTTATGCTTATTTACTCATTTTAATATCCTATGGCACCAGGTTTCCATTTCATAATTTCATATAGTTCCAGTATGCCACAAATTATTTGGACATGTTTTTATAATTAAATTATTTATTTACACTACTACTGAAAAACTTTTATCATTATGGCAACAGCATTATCACTATATCACTCCTATGACAGTATCTAAGTTATACTGAAGTGTAATATAAAATTTACAAATATCTTAGTGAAGGATAAAATCTTTTCCCACCTGCTTGCACCATAACTCTCTTTTTTTATTTTAGTTTCCTTTTCTTATTTTATTTTGTTTATTTTACATTATTTTATCGTTTTTCATTGCTTTTTTATTGTTTATCCTTCCTTTTATCTTTGCTTAATTTACTTCCTTCTTCTATTTATTCTTAATTTTCCTTCACTTTCCACTTCTTTTATTTCATCTTGGCGCCTTCTGTTGAACATACACATTCTGTATTGGAGACATCAAGGTCAAGTGATTAGATTTCTTGCTTCTCACCTTGTTGACCCAAGTTTCATCCCAGTAGCTTAAAGTGGATTTTGTGCCTTATGAAGCAGCATTTGGTAAGGTTTTCCCTCGACATTCATTCTATTATTGCTTCATCATCTCAACTTCATCTTCATCATCATTCAGAGTGATATAGTCCACCTATTCTCAGTGTGCACATTTCACATACTAAACTACTATCCTCTGCCACGACTGTTTATAATTCACTTGCTCTATCTTTTTGCACTTCAGAAAACACTTTGATGCTGATAATCTTTTGTCGACTTCCATTACTTATTTTATTCAATCTTTCAGTTTGTGTGCTGAGAATTGTGTACTGCAACAAAGTGTGTATTATTATTTTTGCAGTCACCAGTTCAGACAACTTAATTCTTCATTTTCACATTATTTTCTATTATCAGTAACTATAAACCTGATGAAAGAAAAACTATTTTCCTTTGCCATATCAAGAATGAAATATAGAAATGCATGTAGCCCCTGCATTTGCAGTTTTTGCTGCATTTGGCCATTATCTTGATACAATTTAAATTCTGCCGCACTAAATAACTACACTCCTGTCTGCAGTTTTTGAAAATATTAATTCCAAGATGTGCACATATTGCCATTTTTTATTTTAATTATCTAAGAGAGATATGTGGTTCCTATAATTATTCACAGAGTGTGGGCATTCAATGGTTTTAACTTGGGACTGCAGATTAAAGGGTTTCAGAAAGAAAGCAAAACATAGTGTGTGTCCCATATAGGAAATGGTGGAGAATGCAATACACATTCCATACATTTCTGATTATAAGTTTCTATTTTTTGGCTGCTCAAAATCAAGTGGCATCTAAAACATGCAAACCCGTGCTCTTCAAAAATCTGTTTATCCAAATCTGGCTGGTTTTGAAAATGTCCTCAGAATGTTTAAATGTTCTACAACTTGATAAGCATGTCATAAGCATATCTCATGACACAGTGATACCACAGTTTTGAATTATTTTTTATGAATGTGAATACTTTAGTTTCAATTCCCAGATGACATTTTTTGTTTGACCTTGTATTCTTGTTGCAAGCAAACAAGCATCATAAGTATGATGGACATTAGTTTCTCCAACCCAAATGTATGACTAGGATGCCATTTCCATGTGTAAGATAAATTTAAAAAAAAAAGAAAAAAGAAAAGAAAAGAAAGACTTTCATTTGGTCACCTTCATGATACTACTAAGTTTACCTTTTACTTTTAGCTTCTTAATAAACAGCTGTATATATATTCAATTCCAAGTAATAACAAATAATACATTTCCCATTGTTCATCTCCATCTTCAACAATGCATACTGCAGGTGTAAAGTGAATTATAGCTTTGCACAAAGAGGACAGGTCACAAAACTTCTTACTGTATTTCACTTCCTATATTTTCAACTTTAATGTACACCTTGTACCCCTACCTCCCCATTTACTTTCTGCATCTTTGATTTTGGGTTGTGCCTTGAACCTTAGATTACATTTACATGCACAGTATTATTTGAATATCAGGAAACAGAGAGAAGAATTAATTTTATAAAAATTGGTGTAAATTAATACTGCAATAGCTTAAATTACATTACATTGCATTATTACACTGAAACTTTAATTTTTTTACATTTTTGGTATGTTTCGAATGCAAATTGCATTAAAAATGCCCCAAAAATAGAATGATTAGTGCAGTTCCCATATTAAAAAAATGCAACCAAATATTGTAATTTAAAATAACTGAACTGTTAATAACTAGAGCCCAAATTTTAATGCTACATATTTATGTATAAATAAAAGGCAAATATTGACAAGATACATATTTAACACAATTACATATTTAACATGATTGCACAATTATTAATTTTTTTTTATTTATTTTATGCTTTTATATATATCAAATACCATAGTGAGAAAGGAAAAATAATTTGAACACTATTCTACTACTCATACTTGTTACATTAAGTTCAATACTGCCAATAATGACTCGTTTAGAATGTTTTTCTTTCTTGTTCTAACACACATTAGAATTTGTTGCAGTCATTGTTAAGCATGGCACCAGTTGCAGCTTCAATTTTGTTCAACCTGTAAAAATGGATTTCCAATAACATTGCTTTCAAATAGGTAGTAAAACAGTCCTCTCGCAAACTTGTGATAAAACTTATTGGTTGTATGATAAAATGTCAAACTGAACAACATTCACTAAGCAATCTTCATATTAGATATTAACAACAGACTTCTTCAAAGAAACAGGCACCACTTATACAGTTGCAGGGATAGCCTACATCGTACAATAGTGACTTCCTAAATTTAAACATTTCAGTAGAAAAACTGCAACTTCAACATTTTGAACTGTCTCGAATAAATGAAATTGTAAGAAAAATTGTAATGGAAGAACTAGTTATTTTACAGCCAACAAGTGAACAAAGTCTATGGAATGATATAGAGAAACAGGAAATATATGGCAGCTTAAGGAATAAGAGTACTCTGATATATTATAGCAGTTTTAAGAAAGATTGCTGGGTAAAAATATGTCCATGTATGTGATAAAATGGGAAGGGAGGGTATGATTGGGGAAGAACAGGAATAATACTACTATGTGTAAAAGTTGACAAAAAATTATCTGGCACTGAAGACAAGAATTTGCACTTTATATTAGAATATAGAAACCAAAGGATGGAGAGAGGAAATATGGAATAAGAAGTGGGATAATATGCAGATTGAAATTTTGGTATTAAAAATTTTCAGTTGTAGTACTAGAAGAGAATTTTTTATTTTGTTTGGAAATTATGCATGGAAAATAAAAGAAAAGTGATGAGCAAGGCAAAGGAAGAATGTAATAAAGAAAATAAAGAAACATGGTTGGAAAGATGATCCCTTTTAGGGAAGTAATTGTAATGTTCAATTTATAATAAGTGTAGTTAAGACAGATGTAGGATCCATACACACAATAACCTGGGTGTTACACAGGATCCTGAAATAATGTAAAATTATAATGTAAATGTGTAAAAATAATGAAGCATTCATTCACCTTCTGGACAAGTCGACTCTCACAAAGAATTACTTGGATTCTTGTTACGTTGACATCTCAGAAAAAAATCAGGGCTGACATAAGTGAATTAAATATATGGATTTCTTACTTAAATGTAAATTGGAACTTTACACAGTGAAGCCAATCATATTAATGAATATCATTGTATGATTCAGTTGAACTACACACTCTTAAAGCTTCACTTACTTTTCATAAATGTATGGAACCGGTTTCGAGAACATTTTGTTCCCATCTTCAGCCATGCTAAGGTTCAACTGTCGGATCATTCGTTGAGCTGTGGGAATGTATATTCTGCTCTGGTGGTGGTGTGATAAACTTGTAGTTTATGTTTTCATCCCCTACAATGTCGAAGTTCATTATGCTGTCTTTGTATTTGTAGATGTAGATTTTCTCCCAGGTTGCTAATTCCGTAGGTCCTTGTACTGATTTTAAGAATTTTGTTTTATTTATTATGTCGTGATTTTGTGTCCAAAAATGATATGCTACTGCTGATTTATCTATTTGCTTGTACTTTATGTTCCTGAAATGTTCCTTTAACCGTGTGCCAATGTTTCTCTTTGTTTTCCCTATGTAGATTTTTTCACATTCTGCGCAGTTTATTTTGTAAATACCTGATTTTTCTTCTTGTGGAATACTGTCATTAACATTATCTATCAGCAAATTTTGAACATTAAATCTATTAATCGGTGCCAACCTGATATTAAAATCTTTAAGAATATTCTGAAATTTTTTTGTGGCCCATGGATGATATGTGAATTTTTTAAAAATAAGTTTATCTTTTTTTGCTGAAAGTGTTGTGGTTTCTTTGATATGTTTTTGTCTCTTGAATTTCTGCACCTTTTTATGTACTAGTTCTTTTTTAAAACCATTTTTAAATGCTGTTTCTTCTATTTGTTTGTATTCTTTAAAATATTCTTCTTTGCTAATTTGTAGGTTAACTAGCCGGTGTGTTAAACTGTTAATTACTGCATGTTTGTGTGCTGTAGGGTTTAAACTGTCAGCTTTGATGTGATTATCTGCATGTGTATTCTTTCTGTATATTCCAAATTTAAGTTTTTCTTGGCATTTCATTATTTTAATATCCAGGAATGGCAGCATGTTATCTGTTTCTATTTCGTATGTAAATGAAATGTTTTTATCTTGAATATTTAGAAGTTTTAAGGCATCGTCAATGAGTTTTTTTGTCAAACTTCTAAATATTCAAGATAAAAACATTTCATTTACATACGAAATAGAAACAGATAACATGCTGCCATTCCTGGATATTAAAATAATGAAATGCCAAGAAAAACTTAAATTTGGAATATACAGAAAGAATACACATGCAGATAATCACATCAAAGCTGACAGTTTAAACCCTACAGCACACAAACATGCAGTAATTAACAGTTTAACACACCGGCTAGTTAACCTACAAATTAGCAAAGAAGAATATTTTAAAGAATACAAACAAATAGAAGAAACAGCATTTAAAAATGGTTTTAAAAAAGAACTAGTACATAAAAAGGTGCAGAAATTCAAGAGACAAAAACATATCAAAGAAACCACAACACTTTCAGCAAAAAAATATAAACTTATTTTTAAAAAATTCACATATCATCCATGGGCCACAAAAAAATTTCAGAATATTCTTAAAGATTTTAATATCAGGTTGGCACCGATTAATAGATTTAATGTTCAAAATTTGCTGATAGATAATGTTAATGACAGTATTCCACAAGAAGAAAAATCAGGTATTTACAAAATAAACTGTGCAGAATGTGAAAAAATCTACATAGGGAAAACAAAGAGAAACATTGGCACACGGTTAAAGGAACATTTCAGGAACATAAAGTACAAGCAAATAGAGAAATCAGCAGTAGCATATCATTTTTAGACACAAAATCACGACATAATAAATAAAACAAAATTATTAAAATCAGTACAAGGACCTACGGAATTAGCAACCTGGGAGAAAATCTACATCTACAAATACAAAGACAGCATAATGAACTTCGACATTGTAGGGGATGAAAACATAAACTACAAGTTTATCACACCGCCACCAGAGCAGAATATACATTCCCACAGCTCAACGAATGATCCGACAGTTGAACCTTAGCATGGCTGAAGATGGGAACAAAATGTTCTCGAAACCGGTTCCATACATTTATGAAAAGTAAGTGAAGCTTTAAGAGTGTGTAGTTCAACTGAATCATACAATGATATTCATTAATATGGATTTCTGCTGATGAAATGACAGATATTTTAGGCAGTTTCATTGAGGTTAAGTTGGACTTTGAGGCTGCATTTAAATCCTCTTTCATTTCCTGTAAACCTTTGGAGGCAACAATTAAATAGTTCAACAATTGCAAGATTGGACTTAAGATGCCATAGCCAACCGGTGTTAAATGAAGAGAGGTTGCTATTGTAGTACACAGATGCAGCTTCCTACATGTTGAAAGCAGGTAAATCGCTTAATGTATTTTATCCAAGCATAGTGCATGTTACTTGTATGGCTCATGCATTGCAACAAGTGGCAGATACAGAAATAAACTCTAGTAAGTAAATATATTGATATCAGCTACAAAAAAAGATTTAATAATTAATTATGAATGCAGGAATCAACACAGTTAAACTTAAAATCTTAGGTAAATTAAAAATAGAACTACTTAAAATCACGTCAACACATTAAAACACTCTTGACATTCCACTCAAAACTTTTTCTTTAAAAAAAAAAAAAAAACCAGGACATGTTTCGTGAGAACTTGCTCACATTGTCAACCATGAACAACTAATGGGCCAATCTAAATTGCCAGTGTAAGTGACTATGATATTAATGAACTTATACAAAATGGTGTCTGCTTCTGGGATATCAAAATTCATGAGTCTTATGTTCATATTTTTTTATGAAAATTTTTTTCCTATCTACCGAGTTCCTTTGGGTGTTGCACTGGTTTTAATAAAATGACATCCTTCTCGATTACATGGTGTTCATTCCAAAAATGTGCTGCAACTGCTGATTTTTCTATTTGCTTGTATTTAATATTTCTCCAGTGTTCCTTTAATCTGATACCTATGTACACCGCCAATTTAGATTGATCCGTTAGTCGTTCATGGTTGACAATTTGAGCAAGGTCTCACAAAACATGTCCCAGTTTTTTTTTTAAAAAGAAGTTTTGAGAGTGGAATGTCAAGAGTGTTTTAATGTTTTGACATGACTAAGTAGTTTCAATCTGCCAAAGAAAAAATTATTTTCTTGAATTGCCCCAATCGTGTACAATTCTTCAAATAGCAGTTACCTGATGTACCTCTGCCTCTGGAACCTGTGATCACAAGGTGGGAGACTTGGATAGAAGTTATGATTTTCTACAGTAAGGCCTTCTAAGCTGTTGTCAGTGATGGAAATTTTTTTTCTGATCCTGCAGTGTCTGAGAGTGAATCCTTGCCAGTATTTAAGTCCTGAAATGTTCAGTTCAGTTTTATAGATTCAAGTCACTTTACAAGTGACTGACAGTATCAAGAAACTGAAGACTTCAGGTATGCCTCTCTAGGAAGTCATGGGAATAATAGAAGATGCATTTCAGAAGGTCATTGTTGTAAAAGGTGGAATGGGTGTAGTATCCAGTAAACTGCAATCTGTACCAAATAAAAACCCTGGATACTCAACTATTCATACTTCTTATTTCCAGCTCCTATGAATGATCCAACATTCCTTTAACAGCTGATGATGTGGACAATAGTTCTACAAAACATATGTCCTGAGTATATCTCATTTAAGTGAAACCATAACGAGTGTTTTAAACATCCGATTCAGAAGAGAATATGTTGTCTTGCTCATTTAATGGTGAAACTGTAGAAACCTACAGAATATTATTGCTGGCACAATCCCTCTTTATAAATACATCCCTGTAACTTTTTGCGATGTGGAGCATTCTTTCTTTACATGTCAAAACATATTGTCAAACATAAGACTGCATGACAACAGAACATTGGAAAACTATATCACAATTAATAGTGCAGCCCCTTCCAATGTAACTTAAAATTTAAAGGGAGACACTTTTCTTTCAGTATTTTTGCATTCATTCCAATGTTCCAAGATTTAGTGTAATTTAATTTTTGTAACAGAAGTGAACTGATTAATATAATCTCAATTTGATTAGTTATAACATTCTATTTCCTAGTAAGAAATGAAATATTTTATTTTACATATAATTGCTTCATTTAACATTTAGCTACATATTTAACTAATTTTGATTACACATTTATGTACTATTTCTCAAATTGAAATTACATACAATCCAGCCTCTATTAATAACTTCCTAAATACATTTTTAGAGATAACATACAAATTAGGAAATTGTTGTAGTTTTTAGCTGGAGAGCTGTAATCAGCTATATCATTGTTCATATCTCAAAATGTAAAAAATCCATGAAATAAACATGTTCTTTACTTATTCACTCTCTTACATATACCTACGATTTAGTTACAACAACAACAACCATTTTAACCTTACTGCACATAAATCTGGGCTATCTGCAAATGCAAATATGGTTATTGTTGTACCAATATGAACTATCACCATATGTGCCACAGGACAGGACAACTGTCCAAATAATTTATTTATAGAACCTAATAGTTTAATTTTTTTGTATAAAAAATTACTTTAAAGTATGAAAACAAATGTTGAAACCTATTGCTGGCTACAGAAATGATTTATCATAAAAAGGCCACATAAAAAAATTGGCTGCTAGTTTCAACTGCAAGGTTTTAAAATTGAGTACCAATTAAACTCCAGGGAAACAATACTTGTACTAACTGAAGGCAGATGGCCCTGACTGCCTTAAGGTTATGTGCACATGTGGAGAAGGGATGCAATGTGCTCCCCTCCATTTCAAGAGGGAACGTCATCTGCATGGCTACTGCTATTGCAGGATTCCAGTTTTTTCAAGACCTTGCAGTTGAAAACTAGTTGCTGATGTTTTGCATGTGGCCCTTTTATGGAAAATCACTTCTGTAATTAAAATTTAAATGCAGTTTTAGGTTTGATACTTCCCTTGTTAATTAAAGATGAAGCTGGTTCATAATAGAATGATGAAAATATAAGGAATTTGAAAGTAAGAGTTACCAAAGGCTATTGTGTCTTATGATCAGTAGTAAACGTGCAAATTCATTTAAATTGACTGCCAAATTGGATATACCAGTTGCTAATGAACTACACTGTCATAATTTCAGAGATTGCACAGGTGTCAACAATCAATTTGAGACAGTAAATCTCTGGTCCACAAAGAAAAATGATGAAGTTATATTATGATTAAAAGTTGAAATTAAATACTGATAGGTAGGTGTTGAAGGGTATAAAGGTGTAAAATTTTGCCTTAGAATGTCTTCAAATCTGATTCACAAGCTCATTTTCAGCAGTTAATCAACAGCATTTTCCAGATTTAATGCTATAAAATCTTTAATATCAGACTGATTATATGACAGCACAGAACTAAACAACGGTTAAAAGATTAATCATATTATGTAGCTTAGTCTAGAGGGAGATGTCCATTTTACTGTTTCCTCAATTGATAAGGTGACAATATGATTCTGAAGATCATAGGTTCAGGTCTGGCAGAATATGTTATTTATTTACTTTTCTTATGTACCTTTGGTGTAAAAGAAAAAAAAAAAAGTCTTCATGATCTACTTCTACATGATGCAAGTAACATATAAACTGTGTCAAAAAGACAAGCTCCATAACTTTTGCCCATTATTATGCAGTATTTTTTTTAAATGGGAGCTTCATAAGTCAATGGTGAATTGGTCCTTTATAAACTAATGAACTTTCTAGTTCATTAACATAATCTACATGAAAGTAGCAAGTCATTATGTGTTTCAAGGTTTTCAAATAACTTTCCAGCACATATACTCATTTAATTAGAAAGTATATAAAGCTGCACAACATAATTAGATAGTAACATTTATTCACTTGTTTAAATAAATTATTTTTATACTTCCTACAGTTCTCTGATGTTGTAAACACAGCAATTTTAAGATTTCATTCAAACTTAAGCAAACTTGAAATTTGAAATTGTAAAATTTTAAATATTGCACAGTAAAAATTCTTTTACTTTCCTGAAAAATTACCTTTTGCATTTAAGATCTTACATTCAGGAAGTTTATAGCAAGTTAAATGTAGGTTTTATTACTATAGGAACACTTTTCCTATAAAAAATTAAATGCTACTTGTTATTAACAATCAAGATCGTAATTACAATTAAAGCAAGTAACAGTTTCCGTATAATTAGAACCTGGATGTTAGGCAAAAAAACCTATACTTTATTGCTAAAATATCATAAAAATGACCATATAAGTTCATATCACCATGTAGCATGAGTAATGTTTAATGGAACTGCGAGACCGGCCAGCAGCACTATGTCAGCAGAGAAGGGGAGTATATTTCCCCTTCGCTGTGAGTTGAAATCTTGCACAAGTAGTACACTAGTGACCCAGTAGCCAGCCTCGCTGAATGGCCACAAAACCGGTTGCATGAAGGATTGATCACCTTGTATTCATACAGCAAAATAAGCTTGGCTACTTATGGGTATAATAGTGCATGCTACGATCAATTTATCTGATATTCAAAATTAACTTTGCAATGCAATGAAACAGTGATTAATATTTAATCAACTTATTATACTTTCACTCTGCATCATAAAAAGTTCACTTCATATTCCTCTAATGGTTCAGCAATCAAATACTTTCTGTGAAGGGAAAGAATGCCTAATGTTTTCCCTCAGAATCTGTAGTCACCCCCCCCCCCTCATCCACTGGAAATAAGCATTTTATGCTATTGGAGTTACTTTTTGCTGGAATTTATTGGGCAGTTATTCTGCAGTGTCCAAAGAACCAGCAAGATTAAAAATGGAATTTAATAATTTTGTGAAAAAAATTGTTGATGGCATATTTACAACAAATGGGTCAACTTGTTTTAGTGCATAAAATGTTACTGAAATGCGCAAAAAATGTCATATTTTACAGCAGTTACAAACTTTGAAACATAAATATGTTCTATATTAAATAACAAACACAAAGCAACTCTGACCTTTTCATGTGCAATCTCCTAACACCAATCACAGTTTCCATTAGATTATCTGCAAGATGTTTAGAGACATTGATATTTCTTTATGGAAGATTGAAAATACCAGCTTTTTAAAGAATGTCTTGCTCAAGTACTCTAGACAGTGAAAATTGTGTAAAAAATATGTGGATGTTTGTTGCTGTAATACATCAAAAAAAAGGAAGTAGGAAGGGAAAGAACAGGAGGGGAACTCCAGTTCCCTGCAAATGTTCAGTTTGGCGCAATGGAGCATTATCAACTCCCAAATATATACCTGCTTTAGTGTGAAGAATTAGATAAAACAGCTCAACTGTAGCTCAGTGTTCGTCTCTGCACTAAATATACTATGACCCGATAGAATTAAATATGAAACATTTCTTCTGTTTACTTCTGATGCTGCAACCTACATTAAAATGGCTGGCAGGATTCTCACAGTTCTGTTTCCTGGCATGCTTCATGTTACATGTCTAAACCATGAGCTACACAGAATTTGTGAATAACTCTGTGGTCAGTTTCTAGAAGTAGATTCTTTAATTTACAACACAAAGAAATTATTTCTTAAACCTTCCACCAGAATTCAGTTGTTCAAATAAGTTGCCCATACTAACCTTACTCCTCAGCCCCTATTAATTAGATGGGGAATATGATTATCTATAGCTTTGTATTATGCCAACAACAAGATACTGGATATTGTTAATAATCTGGACGAAAATGATACATTGTAAAACAGTTGTTATTTAAGGATACTATACCAGATGCATCAAGTACGTTGAAGAGAGAAATAAACACTGGTGAACTCACTAGGTGTTCAAGCAACATTATGCAGAAAACTCAAGTGATTTCAGCTGTTGCAGACCAAACTGTATGGGGTAAAATGTGAGCACATCTTTGTTGGTAATGGGGACTTTTAAAAGTTAAAAGGCATAGTGATGATTCTTATAAGTGAAAACAGTGTTGCAGTAGACAGTCAAACACCACAAAGTAATTTAAATGTACTCCAATAACACCAGCAGAAAGAGATTTTCAGTTCTGAAAAGTGTTTTGATTGATAGATAGAAATGGACAATTTTAAGTACCTTGTTGTGATGTGCAATCACTGACTTTTCTTATTTACTGCTGAGAATTCTACGTATGTTGTACTTAAATAAAGTATGATTTAAAGTTTTATTTCTTTTGCAAGCTGTTTTTAATATGTATTCTGTTTCATACATATAGAACCAAACATCCAGTCTTCACTTATAATTTCTAGTGATGGTTGCAATTTGAGTTCTGCAAGAGAGAATACATGATTCTATTGTTAAACAGCATTCTATTCCTTGAAACAAATTTGCTTTTTGGTTCAGTATTTCTTAATGCAAATTGCAGCAAGAGAAACAAACTGCTAAAGGGATGTAGGTAGGTTTTCCAAAAATTAAGTAAGTGAAATGACATTTATGGATCAAGAGTCAGTACATCAAGTTGAGCTGTCATCACTAATGTACCTGACAAGATTTCACCATAAAATGCAGCTTCCTTCATATTCATGAGTGCACTTACTGAACAATGCCCTAATAAAACATGGAAACAATCTCTCATATAATATGAAACTTAATGCTTCACACTTTCAGTCTACTTATGGGCATGCTATTTTTCTAAGGCTGAAAGGCCAATCAATGTCAAGAGTATTTCTCCAGATCCCCTGGGTCATATTATTGAATATGCATGCATTCCAAATATCCCGCAATAAGAATTCAAATTTATGTTAACTTACATTACTTATTATGAGTGTGTGTTTGTGTGAGAGTGAGCAAGAGAGAGAAGGGATAATTCAGCTTTTCCATTTTTAAAAAAAATTACATGCCTGCAATGACAAGTGTTAGTGATCAGGAAAAAGAAATGAAACGATGTTATTTTGAGCATAATGACATACCTTTTGATGAGCAAGACGTAGGGACTCTTCAAAGTGTTTGTGCACAGCCTGTTCTGCAGCTCGCTGCTTTTCCAGCCTCTCCTGTTCCAGCTTCTCTTGGCGCTCACGCTCCATCCTCTCCCTTTCCAACTTTTCTCGTTCTTGCCGCTCCCGCTCCCGTTCTCGTTCCTGGCGTTCCCTTTCCTTCTCCCTCTCTTTGTGCTGTTTCTCAAATTCCCTCGCCTCCTGGTTCTGCCTTTCCCTGTAACAACAGACCACCAATTCTTAATTAAATAAAGTATTACTTTTAAAAAATTATACAACTTAAAAATTGCTATACAACTGTAATCTATTGTTATTTGAAAAGAACATAAAAATAGTTTACATTTACATTTTAAACCAACCCCTGCAAAATCAGGTTAACAAAGAGATTACAAGCTGAGCAATTCCTATACAACTATTTACTGAATACTACTTATATGTTCCTATCACTAACATCTGTTATTTTATTCCGAGGCTAAACATTTGCAAACTTTTAACTCTCCAATTCATAAAAAGCATACCCAATAAACAAAATTATTTCTTTCACTCTGCATGATACATCCTGGGCAAGACCTGTTTAAAATGACCTCCTTTCAAAGGTAATTCCCTTTAAGAATGCACATGGTCATTCTTGGCTGATTCTTTCTTTTCTTTTTTTTTTTTCTTTTTTAAGTTTTTTAGTTTTAATGAAAACTTTTTGATGAAGGATTTAGGGGAAGAATTGGAACTGAGTAGGACTTAAAAGGGAGCAATATTAAGAAAAGAATGGAAAGAGAATGTGATCAGAATTACCTGAAGGGGTGGTTGAACCTCTGTTTTCTGGAATTAACCAAAGACAGTGTTTAGCAAGGATCATGAATGTTACACGAGGCTACTCTAATTATGTTTTTTTATTTAGTATTGTTCCAGGAATTAAAGAAGAATATTTATGTTCAATTCAAAATTAAAAAAAGAGACTTACTGCAACACAAATAGTATTTGTGGGACTTAACACCTAAGAATGGGCAGGACCAAATAGATGAAGACTGCTTTTATTTATTTTGTCTTAGCACTCAGTAAATTTCAGTTTCAATTTCAAATATCTTTTCTTGTTGCAAATTCTCAATGCATTTGCTCATCGTCCCCTAGGCTATCATTGCCTCTGGGTAGCACTCCCATTGAGACCTATATTGCAGGTTTAGGTCTCTCTGAAAAGGAGTTTATAGATTTGTTTTTCACTACCTTTAATGCCCCCATAATTTCTTTGTTTATTTTTTTAAGGGTCTGAGGACAATTTCATACAGTTTGAATTAAACCAAACTGGAATCAAGTACTGCTTATGGTTAGTTTCCAATGGTAACAGTCATTTTAACTCATTTTGTTTCTTACTTCCTGGTATAAACCTAATTGTTTTCCTATTTTATTTTATATAGTGAGAGCAAATCATGTTAGTTGCCCAGTATGCATTCTGCAGAGTAAATTTCAATCTTGCTAACAAGAACTCAGTCATGGCCTTTTTTCTAGGATATGGACTATCTTCTACTTTACTCCTCCCCTCCTCTTATGATTCTTTCATGACTTCTGCATTATTTTTGTTTGTACTTTCACTTTAATAAGGAGGAAAGAGAATGTGAAGACTCAATATACTACTGTACCAGTAGAGCTTATTGCCTCTCTAACTTGTCAGCTGCAATTTTATTTCCAATGATGCAAATATTTAACGACATCAACTGGATGTGTATTATTCGCCCCTCCCCCCCAATTTTTTTCCAAAAGTTTTATAATGTTTCTGATTTCAGCAATATGGCCATTATCTTTTTGTTTGAGGCTACAGAAGTTAAATTAGTTCAAAACAATTAAAATATTTTATGACGAATTATAACATTAAAAGAAAGCCTATGCTACCAATTCTGCATGTACCAGATTGGTACTCCTATTACACTAGCAGGTTGAATATTAGATAAAAACGTGTAATTATATTAATGTTTATGAAAGAATGTGCTGCTTTTTTAAACAAATCAGACATATGACTTTGATTGTAGTGTAGACTGTAGTGATATATAGGCAGTAAATTATTTTGAAATGACCATTTTCTTTTAAAGTAGAAAAATCAATTTTGAAAATAGGTCACTTTATATTAATTTGTTTTTGTTTCCGAGACCTAACAATCGGGGCATGCAGGTTGCAAAAGGATTTGCAGGAATAAAGCCACCAGAAAAAAAAAAAAAAAAAAAAAAAAAAAAAAAAACCTTATTTTACAAAGCCAAAATCATAAAAGTTTTATGCTGAATGAAATGAAAGAAGCCTTAATTTTATTTCAAGGATACACAGATGGAAGAGCCCAGTAATGTATGCAATTGTAACATGTTAATCAGCTATTGTCAAGACATAGCTTTTATTTTTATATTCAAAATGACATCACAAACATTCTAACATATGTAAAAGCAATAATAATATAATAAAAAGATAACAAAGCAATCACATATAGATTATGATAAATGCTGCTACTCTAAAAGAGATATGTAATTATTTTATTTATCTTTCCTTATTTTGCCTATTTTTGTGTGAGCATACACTATAATACAACATTTTTTAATCTTTCTTTTATTTGTTGACCTTTATAATTATTTCAAAATGTATAATCTATTTTAAATCCCCATATTACCATTTTCTTTTCATTTGTAGCCTTTTGGGCAGTAAAAGCCCTGATTGCTAAATTACTCTTGATGAAATTCTTATAAACTGCATAAGTTACAATTGATCCCTTTCCCCTGGAGGTCATAATGAAAAAATCAAGTCAAGTGTAAATATAGAAACAAAATACCTACAATTAATTACCTATCACTTTTTAAAAACAGTTCATACTTCCAATGTTATATTCCTGCTTTGATACCTTTTTAGTAATACTTCATGCTTTTATTGATAAAAGTTATATTTGAATCTGTCAATGCATTGTTTGACTTTTATCTCTGTATACAATGAACTCTTACATCTTTGTACCATGTAAATAAAATTTAGGCTTCTTTTATTATCATTCACCATGTAATATTCACAATTTTTGACTTCATCAAATATTTTTTTCGGTTAAAAATCTTCAGAAATCAACAAATAACCAAATTAAAACTTAAATCTGGAATCAAAGAACCATAAAAATTAGACACCCAAACGAATCCTGAGATCCGAAACCTGTGAAGAGAGGAAGGATCTCTTAGAGCGAAATTACTTTAATATTGAAGTGATGGCCAAAATAATATGTCAAATGTTGGGATTTCAGCCTGCTCAAAAATTCCTAGTTTATGCTTAAAATTCAAAATATCTCAATGTATATTAAGTTTTGATCAATTAAATGAGGGCAAAAACTGTCATTTACCTATGTGGAATCTTATTTTTGGTGCAGGAAACGTCATTCAACTTGATCGAAGCAATATTTTGACATTACTTTCCGGCAGGCAACATGCAAACATTTTGCCTACATCTGCATTGCCAGATTAAATAACAGCGTCAATTCGTTCTGTACCTGCTTCATTGTGCAGTTAATAACCGCTCGCTTACTAACGAAACTGATTGTTCTTCACGCTGCATACACAATGCCCCAACACACATTTCTTAATCAAGGCCAGAAATAATCCGCGCAGTTGCCGAATGGTGACTAACGTCTTGGACAGGCGCGGAAACTGTGCTATTTGAATAGGGCAAAAAATCCATGAGTCATGCATGCTTCTCGCTGCTCATATTGATCTCAGCTCACTGCATGAGCATTTGCGGAAGACTTACATACATAGCGTCAGTTCCACGTGTCAATTGTTCCGCTAGTAAACACATTTCCGTTTTTTTTTCTTCTTCTTTTCCTGGAAACGTTATCGCGTTATAAAACCGCAAACATGCACTAGCTTCCATAAGCAGGTCATCTCAAGAAAAACTATTCTGACCAGTACAGCAGCGTTACACAGAGCATGGTTCATGTGTGCAACGAGTCGGATGGAACGAGATGAAATATTGCTGCTGTTATCGCACTGCAGAAACTGTAGGGTGGAAATGAGGTCTATTGTAATAGATCTTATTCTATGTAACAAATTTGTTATAGAGGCTGGCTCCCGTTTGGTTTTCTGTGACTCGCTTGCCATCAATAAAATTTCTAAATATACGTGGAATTCAAGTAGGCCCCGTAACTGCAATGTGCGAGAACGCAAAGGTTAATCCATTTTTGATCAATGTTATATATTAAATCCACAGTGTGAAACTTCTTTGTATATAATGCCTAATTCCATGTTAAAATTTAACACATTGAAAACTAAGTTCAAACTGAGCTAAGGAGTTTTAATAGTACTTTCATAAGCAATTAATACATGAAGTCCACAAAAACCTTTCCCCTTAAACCCACCACAATTGCATTCATGTCCTAAACAATGACAAAATATGCCTAAAGATTATTTATGTGACTTAATACTTATCAGTGATTATGTGTGCACTTTATTTATAAGAGAATATTTTTAAAAAAAATATATTTGAGAAGTTTCTTTGTTTTATTACATATCAAACTGTTTGACGCAAGGTATAATTGAGACTGTATTATGTGCTTATGCTTTGAAAAACGTTTTAATGATCAACTCAATAAATGCTTTCATTTAGAATTACCATAGAAATAAAGCCTATCAAATTAGTCACTTCTTTACACTTGAATGTCGTAATAGCGTTAGAAACAGCTGTTACCACTTTCATTTTAATATAAAATTAATTATCATTGATATTATTTTAAAAAAAACTATTAAAATAAACCGCTTATTATGAAAGCATCTGTGTAAACGCACAAGAAAACTCTGACACACTTTATAATACACGCTAAAATATGCAATCTAATTCTGTTCCTGTAGATTTCTGCAAAAACTAAAAACCATGCGAAAAACATCTGTAAACTTTAGAACCGTTCCCCACCCATTTTATCCAACTTGGCACACGCACAGTTGAAGTGTAGGATGGAGGTAAATCTCTTGGCACCATTCTTCATGTTATACCTTGTGCACCGTGAAATGCAGTTTCATCACGAATAACTAAAGGACCAGTTTTGTTGGGATGCCTACAATTATCTAGGACTCTCGTTTATAGCTGTTTGTTTTCTATTGTTCATATGCATAATGCCAGTCGTTCCTATGCATCAGACCAGGCTCTAATTTGAAGAGACCAGTGATGTTGGACTAACGGGCGTGTCGCAGATGCACACCATCGAGCGTGTTGCATGAGTCGGAAGCAGAAATCAGAGTTTAAAAAATGTATTATAACGAAATGAGGACACACTGGTTATACTCTATATTTCAACACTTCCTATTATGCCATCATATAATTGGCCTTTATCTTGCTACCTGCCCATGGAATTTATTTTTATTGTAGCCTTTACTCCTGTTCTCCATGCAACGGTGGTTGGGAAAAAAATTAAAATACTAAAAAACACGTGCGCGCTCTCATAGATCAACTAATTCGAGTTGTATCTTTCGTACTTGGGGCTTTGGCCGATTGTTGATCAGACAAAATTTTAACCTAAGCTCTATGATGTAATGCTCGCATTTTTTCCGCTTCCTGAATGAGGTTGCCATCCTATTCTGTCGATTGCCTAATGGAAATAGCGTGTTCTCGTTATCATTAATTAGTGCCGTTTAATAACACTAAATATGCTAATTGTTCCATTTTTCTATGCACACAGCTGTTGTTTACTTTATAACAATTTAAATGTACTAATAACACAACTAAGCGCTGCCGGCATATACAACAATTTAATATTTCGGAAAGATCTGTAATCATTCACCGACTAAACCTGTACTTTCGTCTTCGAATATTAAACAAAAAATGTAACCAATAATTATGTCAATGACAACATTTTAGCCAACTGAAGTTCTCACAAAGTTTTGAAATGGAAAGTAAACACAACAGTAAATGTGGGAAATACTTCACCGACTAAACATCTTATATTTAAGGTATTCATAGTCCTAGCCAAAGACGAGTCATCACTGCAATGCTATGTGGTAACCAAAATTAAATTTGTAAACTAAGCAATGTTACTACTTATATCGTGGATGTCTTATATTATAGGACATCCACAGAGCTATTAATTAGTCAGACATTTAATATCGAACTAAGTATGTCAGCACATCGTTAAGAATTTTAGTGCAATTCGATACGCTGCAACTCCGATCTTTGGCCTGAAGCCTACGAACTTGCATTTCCAAAACTTCATAAGTTTTAAAAGTCTAATACATGATGAACATTTTCAGATTACCGTTCAAATGTTGGGAACACAAATAAGAGAAGATCGTCTAGATCTTGAATACAACAGCAGCAGATGCCAAAAGCATTGACTCATATCACCACTGATACTAATAACATAAATTTTATGGATGTGCATTTAAATTGACAGCTGTAGCAATCTGAAAGTGTCTTGCTGAAGCTTCCTGGCTATACAGATGACATACGGTATTTAAGGGCTACCACCCACAAAGCTCCATAAACAAAGTTACTCCCATTTCCACAGTTAAGTTTCTGAACAGAATGGATGTTAATTTGTTCAGAGCTTCCGCATATTACGCATCACTGCTAAGGTTTACCAAGCTCACTATCTTTATTACCTACTATGTAATCCCCCTTAATTTTCTTATATGACATGTTTGGGCACTCGAACGTGAAACGATCTTGTAAACAGTTTCCTACAGCAATGTAAGCCTCACAAAAACGTCAATGGCATCATAAATGTCATTCGTGTATTTCAATGACAACTCCGTGACTCACGGCCGTAAACTACTCGATCATGTGACTATTTGTTGACACTCGCTGCTCTTGGCGACAGAAATCCTCGTGACGAAATGTCTTTCACGTCATTGTTATTCCACATCACTTGCTTCTGTGTCAAGGTTTACCCGGAGTGCTGAAATGAAGCAGCTAACGTATTCAACAAGGCTCAAAGTGACTTCATGGGAAAGGCGCTAAGCTCAAGGACACAAAGACTCCGCTAGAGATTGCCAGTGAAGGTCTGGGGCAGGTTGGCTTAAGTCAACAAACTACTATTCAAGGGATGCCAAAATGTTTCAGCCTGTTAAAGGTTACTTGCCTTTGCTGAAAAAGCATGCATAATATGAATGTTTTACTGCATGAGGGCACAGTTTTTAATAACACACACACAAAAAAAAAAAAAAGGGACAAAGCAGTTGGGCTGCAGGTACATGTAATGTCAGGATGCAAAGCTTCTTCAACATTGAGAAAACTTCTTAAGATTCAAGCACAAGACAAGCATTTATAATATACATACAGCTACTGCATGCAGACATAGCATACCACAAAGTCCATTGTGAATATTTCCAATTCGCGAGATGCGATATTCTTCCTGCCTCAGTCCACAATGTTGCTCCCACATCTGGCAACATCGCCATGACCCACGACACTTGCTAACCCCTAGAATTAGAACAAGGCTTCTGAGCACACAGATGACCACTTGCTAATTTCAGAAACATCGCCCCGTTATCGACACATCGGATTGCTGCAATGCAACTACTTTTCTTTGTTGTCCACACACATATACTTCCCCCAACTGCCACGCATACATACACCCTGCCCTGCCTGCCTTCATCCAGAAAGAAGACGTTTAATGGAGTGGGGAGGAAGGGAGGCTAGTAGGAGAGGAAGGGGGAACATTACAAATTTCAAGTGCAGCTGCCTGTAACAGCTTCCTATTCGGTATGTTTTATTTTTTTCCCCCTTTCTTCTCACTTATAACCTCTAGAGAAAGAGGGGTCAGTCCAAGGTCACCTACGTATATGCCATGCAAACATTAGCATTGCAAAACATTAAATTCATTAAGCACTAAGCAGTATGCAACATTACAGATACAAAAAAGTGTAAAGTAAACGACACCCACCACAGCATTCCACAAGCTGAAATATCTAGTCCACAATCATGTAAACAGATCTACCTTCGTAATCCTACCACTTATCCATCGTTTCACGTTTTATCTCAACAGTGAGACTTTCTACGGCTCCTACACTGATAGATGTGCTATGGCAAACACATTTTGCTTCTAAAATGACGAACTTAATGGCTCCACATCTGTTTTCACGCAGACAAAGAAAGTTCACTTAAAACACCTGAGATGCACATATTGCGTTAGCACAGCAGCTGAAGGTCATGCGATTTAACCTCGGCAGGCGCGTACATACACCCACAAGAACATATTCCCGCATTTTGCTGCGGGTCTTGGAGAAAAAAAGTCACCTTTTGCACTGTAACATTTCTAGCATACCGCACACTCCAGGCCCCGTCTGTCTACTGTTCGCTTGCAACACAGCAGTCCTTCCGTCTGTCCATCCGCTCGTCGTTTCATCGAGGGGAAAGCTTAGCTTCGCCCGCTCTCGGCCTCTATACGCTTTGCGCACACACACACGGTGAACTAGCGAGATGGATCGTTATTCAAGATGGCGTCGAGCAACTCGCCGAGACACGGTAGGGGGGGTGGTGGGGGAGAGCAACTTCCAAAGCCCCAGGCTCGCTCCTGCTGCTGCTGCACCTATTTCTCTCCCTCTCCCACTCTGTATTCACTCTCTACTCGTCGTAATCGGTAAACGAAGCCAGCGGCCGAGCAACGTTGCCACACCGGGACCATTATACACGTGACCAGAACAATAAAATATACGTGTTTCCTGTACAAAGTTAACATGAATGGCATTTTTAAAGAGATCCGCCAACAAGGGAAATTTCCCTGCCAAATCCGAACTTTATCTGCAAACCCCCGTATTAACCCCACACATAAAGTAGATTCATCCATTTTAAAGGCACTGGGACAATTTGTTACTCAAACTTAACAAAAGACCGGTGTTTTCCTTTTAGTCAACATGAGTTAGGGGGAGTTTAAGCCTTCTTGAAAGTATCTATTTAACTCTGCGATTTTTAAATCGTCTCTTGATCACTTCCAAAATTAACAATTGAATACCTATTGAGACTTAACCTTTTTCGTTTGTCCCTTTGCAGGAAAGCGTGTAAAGCAACCTAATATTTACATAAAAATACAACCATTTTAAAAAGACGGTTGATACTTTTAAAATAGTTCTGGTTGATTAAGAGTCTGAAAAACACATCCTGGGTAAACAGTGAATTGATTAAAGGAAGCAGGCTTTACTTCTGGTCTTTGTTGTGGCATATGAAATGCCATAGCTCAGTGAAAGATACATATGGAAGAAGTGCAGCTGTAACGAGTCCGCTTTAAGTTAGGATGAAATTTCTGAATGTCTTTGTAAACAAATACAGATTTTGGAACTTGATACGGGTTATGAACACATGTTTGGCTTCTTTTATCGCCTGTTCTTCAAATGGTGTAAAGATCTGGTTTTACGTGTGCGAGTTACGTGAATAGGCGCCATAGTGCTACAAACGTACGGAAGTTTAGGAATTTAGAGATATCTTCATTATAAGTGATCAGAAACGTTCTATTAAAAGCGGCATGAAACATACTAGATAAAACAATGCAGGTGAAGAAGGTTTTTAATCTTCTTCTCCTCTCTTCTAGCAGAAACGTTAAATCAAGAAGCTCTTACTAATAAGCTAAAAGTAGATTTTTAAACCCAAAATGTTTATCTGCCAGAAAATAATGTTTAGGTTCACCTAAGAGCTGCAATTTTTCCACAAGTTTAGGCAGATGAGACTGGAAAGGGCACAGGAGTCTAAAACATGTTATAGTTATAGGACACTACAAATGCAAACCTAATAGCTTTTTTATTTAAACGCTGCTTTGGAAGTATATCTACCTGTATTCATCATTCAAAATAAAATGATAGTCTCTACTTTTTCGTTGTTATAACATTTCAATCAGTAGTACTTTCAAGCATATAATAAAAAGCAATACATAGTTCATTAAAATATGAAAAATTAGGCAGTTAAACATTATTTCTGAATAAACAATGTGTCTTTAGCTTAAGTTAAAAATGCTGTCCGGGTACAATGGGCCAGAAAAGCAAACTCAAGCCTGCGTATGCAGGGGCATAAAAACGCTTCGTTACTGTGGTCCGCACATTTCAAGGTTTCAATGTTGACATGCCTGCTAATCACAAGTTTCGTGCTAATAGCACCAAATTAAATGTAACAGATAGATTTTCAATGCAACGGGTTTATTAGACAAAACTATTGGCGCCCCTATAATACCGAGTTTTGCTGTTTGAGCCAAAATAAGAAAGAGTTTAAAACTGCTGGCGCTACTCAGAGCGTTTATATAGGCCCGTCTTAAAAATAAACACTCCATCAGAAGAGATGAACTGACGGATGCACTGCACTGGCTGGGGTGTTCTCATTTTGACTGGAGTAGGAAAATTTGGCATTTTTCCATTCAACGACAATAAAACTATTTGAAAAGAAAAGGAAATATTTACTGAACAAAAAACATTTAATTAAAATGTTTAATATGAAGAGAGATGAAAACTATTGAAATTGCCTATAATTGTACTGAATCTCCCAAAACAGTCTAGTATTTGTTCTTCAGGAACCGTTCATAAATACTGAATGAACGCACGGACTGAAAGTGCACCGAATCATTTTCACATAATCTACTGATGAAATTAGAGTAGATTCTGTCCTACCGAATTCCTCACCGCTTCTTTAATATCAAGCACATTTTCAAATTTAAAAACCAATAGTTTTGGGATTTTAAATGTTTATTTGCATGAGCAAAACACCGCTACGAGTGGTCGAGGTCGTTAATGCATAGACTTGTGAGCGGGAAGTCTGGGGTTCAATTCCAGCTAGGACAGTGCTTCCTGACTCAGGTTTTTCCCCCCTCAGTCCTCATAAATGGCAAATGTCGGGGAGGTACCCTAAAGTTAGGCTTGGAACACTACCTTCTAATAATAGCAACAACAATAATAATAACAATAATAATCCTTTTTCAATTTAATCATTTCATGTCATATATCATCAGTCCATTGCAATAAAAACAGACGTTAAACGCTATTTAAATAAAAACAAACGGCAGAAAATATATCTTGAAAACGTACTTATATTAACTCAAAATTGAAGTACTGCCCATAAATGCATTTCTAAAGTAATTTGATAGAAATGTTTAATAAATTAAGCTAAATTTGCTCTGAGTCATGATAGCATTATATGGTAGACAAATAAGTGAATAATTTGCATGAAGAGCATTCCTCTGCCCATCACAAGAAATGTAAAATGAGCAAAGTGTTTGTGATACACATATCAGCTGTGTGGCTGGTGTGACCAAGTATACCGCATGGAAGCCATATAACGGTTCCGGCTTGCCTCCAGTGCTGAGAATCGTTACCGCCATCAATTTTAGAACAAGTGCTTCCTTCGTGGGAAAACAGGATCAGAAATGCGTTTTGCAGCGCGGTTGGAAGCAGGTTAAGACACCAAGAGCCCGCGTGGGGCGAAACCATTAACTGTACCTTAACAGACTACTGAAGTAATGTAATTCCCGCTAAAACACGAGTTTTATGAGCATTTCTTATTCTACGCCTATGAGAACAGCTTTAAACAATGATCAGCAAATAGAAATTAAACAGTTTTTGCGCTACTTATCGTCTTAATCTGCAGCTGGAAGGCAACTATAAAAGTATTTTCTGACGATGATTTATATTTGCAAACCTGTCCTAACATAAACAGGAAACTCAAGGTATATTCTAAAAAAGTATGGCATAAAACTGGCTCAAAAAACGTTCAGAACAAACAGTTTATAACTTAACAGTATATAACTTTAAATAAGCAGTGATGTTAATTTTATTTCAAGGCCTTTTATTCAGGAATTGTACAAAAATGGATTATGTTAAGTTATTAATACTTGCAATACACTTGTGCTAATGTCAACATTTTAAATTAAATTAATTTTAAGACTCCGTGTGTACACGTTTACTATTTTTTTTTCCCCTGACATTAACTATCAGGTTAAATGTAATATGGGTCTATAATATTTAATAAGTTCGGGTTGAATTTATGACAAAATAGATGCTTAACAGAAAAGGTTTAAGTGTACAGAAATGATATTTGTGAATTATCAAACATTATGGGAATGTTTTAATTTTATTTCTGCCTTACATATAAAGTATAGAAAGGCAGAAATTATATATATAATTATTTTCTTATTTCTGCCTTTTTCCTGTTATTTTTTGTGCATCAATTGCGGAAATGCAAATGAAGCACAATGAAACTACAAAATTTGTTTGTTCTAATGTAGTAAAGAAATGTTTTGGGGTGGATTTCATTTATAAAGGAAATGCTCCATGCCTAACAATGTGCGCAAAAGATTTAGGTTGGTTAAGTACTGTGTGCCGATTTCTGCATTAGTATTATTGACTTGTAAAATTTAATAATCATTGAAGTTATAGAGGGGCGCGGACTTAAACAGCAACAATGATGGATACGGGAAAACGTTTCAAGATGCCGCTTGTCCATGACGAATTGCTGCTTTTCTTGATTCACCAACAACATTACAGCCTTGAAATTTCCGGCGGTATCCTCCGTTAGATTCAACAAGGAATAGGCTCTCCTTTCAAGGTGCAATTTGTTAATACGAAAATATTGAGAAAGATTGAGTCCATGTTTTGTATATGTGTGTTATTTTTCTTTACGAATATACTATTATTTAAAAAATAAGAAGCATTATTTACACTGTTTCCTTATTGTACAAAAAGCTACCTGTAACTTCAGGTAACTAATAAGTTGAAACAATTATTATTGCACATTAAATGATAATTGTGTTTAATTTAATTTCAATTATCAGCAATAGTGTGTACTTCCCCCATTTTACTGCTTATATTACATATTTTAATTTCCTTTTCCACCCTTTTTCTGCTTCTTTTTTCCTTCTTCTTTCTTTCTTTTTTTCCCTCGAACATCAGGGTTAAAGTCTTCTCATTTTCCTCATAGTCTTACCATGTGTTTACTTGTCCAGCAATAGACTATCTCTGACCGCAACAATAATAATTTAGCTTCACCCAATTCATTATCGTAGCAGTAATGCTACAATATAGCATGTATTATGCCGCTAGCATAAGATGCAAATGAGTCGCTTTAATAACCAACAGTTAAACTACTTATTTCCGTATGACTTGTGTGTTCGTTTTTATTGGTCTTTCTCGGTCTATTACTGATACCATGATTATGTTTGGTTGGTGAAATTGAGTTAACAATTGCCTTCGATAATGGGGACGAAACACAGTGAGTTACTATCATTGGTTGCTCAAAGAGTGAAGTAATTTTGTTTATCTTAAAAAGTAAAGTAAATCGCGCTTGACACTCCAGTGACGTTATCATGAATTCACTGGTACCAATACCATTGCCAAGGAATATCTGTCTTCTTGATTTCTTAAGGTTTTTACGGTTTTGTTGCATTTTCATATTTGAAACTGTTGCACAAATTATTGAAATAGTATTTGCTATACAATGATATTAATACCGGTAACATTTGTGTAATGAAATGTTAGCTTTTATATAGTGAGCACGTTGTATTAATGTGAATTATCCATTGCTTTCGTTTATTTTCTTTCTCAGCTTTATAGGATGTGATTTAATATTCTTATTCTTTACCTTGTACAATTTTCATGTAATAACATTATTTTCGTGTTTAAAAATAGTCATTCTTACTATTAATAAAACTAAAAGTTAAAATTAAAGGGATTTATAAATTCTTTTTTAAAATATTTAGTAAATGTCAGTGGGATTTTCCAAAACATCACGTGCTGAATAATAAGAAAAAAATGAAAGCTAAAAGGCAACGCCCGCCTATGCAGACATATATTCTAAGGAATAAATCATATCTTTTGTTAACTGTTTATAGATATAAAGACATAAATTGCAAAACAAAAAACAAAAAATCATATAAGCAAGTAGAGGAATGCTTGGTCATGTTTGAGGTTTATTTTAGTCGAATTTTAGGCATTCTTCGCCAAACGGAAACAAGTTCTTAGACATAAAAGAAACCTACGTTCAATCGTGGACCAGACAAAACGCACATGCGAGAAGCGAATTTGAATGGTTCATTTGAAATTTCCCCAGTACTAAAGCTGTTCTTATGGCAAATATAATTTAAGAAAACCTCTGCTTTAAAAAGAAGTAATGTATCTAATAAAAACGCAAGTTTATTAGTTAATATACCGGTTAGATCGTTGGTATATTTTTCCTTTAGGCAGAAATTTATGCTGAACAAACTCGAGCAATAGTCCGCTGGCCTTAAGGATTTTTATAGTACAGTATAACAATGGAACACTTTTCTTTTAACATACAATGATTTGAAAAGTAGAACTTAAGCTTTTCAATATCCCCAATTTCCAGATTTTTTTTTACTTTTTTTAAGTAGGTATACTCCTGCTTTATTGGTGGTGCGAGACACTTCATCAAGGAATCCTGCTCAGCAAATAAGATTGTGACCTAGAAACCATCATGGGCCCTGACAATTTTAACACTCCTTTGATGCTGCACCTGCTTCAGGGTAACAAGCTGTCAGATGGCAGTTCCCAGGTCAAAGGATCGAAAACATCGCCATCGCCACCGTGACATTTCATCCTTTGCCTCCTCCTCTTGTATGCTGGCCGTTGCCACAGGTCCCCCCTTGAACCACAATCCGTGGACCCGTTCGGAACGGCTGCAAGAGTTCTGCTGCAGGTAAAACCGGTCAGGCAACATCCCGCCACCTCCACCTCCTTCTTCTCTAAAAGGAGAGGACTTCTCAAACTCGAAGAGTTATGGACGAGCCCTTGAAACTTGTCAGTTGCCGGTTGCTCTGTTCTTTCACTGCAACTTTTTTTTAACTTTTCTCTTATGTGCAGCCCTCAAGTTGTTTTGTTATACTCCTCGCCACATTACTCAGGTGACCATAGCGATCCTCTCCTCGATGTAAAGCTCAAAACCCACGCATGTCATTCTGGGGTGCTTTGCGAGTATAAACGAAAGCTTGCACTGTAAACTCTTGGCACTAGTACAAATAGTGAGCTCAACAGTGACTGTTTTCTCTTGCCCGTTGTTTTGACTAAAATCTGAATGAACAAGCGGTCTAATAATTTTCCAGACATACATCATATGCACTGATATTGGTACTTCCACATTGCTGGAATGTTTGTGTGAAAACAATAAGCTGGTCTATGTTTCCATCTTAAATTTCACTGATCCGCTCTTCCAGCTACTACCCTTAAATTATGTTCTTACTTGATGTGAAGTTTAATGACCTAAGTGCGTGTTCAATACATACAAAATTTAATACCTTTCTTTCAAAGCATTATCACTTTTGGTATTTTAGTGCGGGGAAATATTTATATTTTATAGTGTACAAGAAATCAGTTTAATTTATACCTAATGGTGGTACGACACAGAGTAAATCTAATTTTTATTTATCTTAGAATTGTAACAATTGTTATTGTTTCATAACAGTGAGCAATTACTTGCATATTGTCAATATGTACGATATGTTTTCAATCTATCTGA
This sequence comes from Metallyticus violacea, assembly GCA_030762175.1. Taxonomy (NCBI): domain Eukaryota; kingdom Metazoa; phylum Arthropoda; class Insecta; order Mantodea; family Metallyticidae; genus Metallyticus; species Metallyticus violacea. The sequence goes on from CM060845.1 coordinate 79,958,346, forward strand.
AACTGATAAAAGGGGCATATGGCTAGAACGCCTGAACGCCTCTACTTTTCCAAATGCAACCGCCGCAATTGGTAATGGGAAAATAGAGTAGCCGAGAGTAATGTTGGCACTTTTAGTTTATTATTTATCCCTAGATCGAAGGACTACAAATCTGACATTTTTTCCCCGAAAAAAAGGTTAGAATGCACTTGCGTTCACTAGTATGTTTAGCTGGTGAGCGTTTCGCTCTTTTGTCAAAACAAGAGAAAGACGTGCTCCACCGTAGAGAGTCAATTGACAAAATAAACACGCAAACAAACAAAAAATTGTTTGTTATTTAGGACATTAGTATTAACAGGAATATTGCGTTTTAAAACGTATACGAGATATTTCTCTCTCTTTAATAAACAAAGGTTTTTTTTATTAAGATTCAACACATCGCATACTGTCACGACTTTTCCTCATTCAGATAAGATTTTGAAAGTCCAGTTGTATGGAGTCACGTGATGGCGAAGCAATGTTATGGATAAATAGTTGAACAGCAAAACTGGAGAGGACGTAAGTTTTAATATATTATGTTTTCCACAGTATACATTACAAATACATAAATATCAATTAAATTAATTAATATGAACACCTATATCCATGAATGCGATATTCATATCTTGTTCCCTTAAAGTTAGCAGTTAGCCTTTCCCATTGATTGTAATTATAGGATCCTAAATGCTCCCATCATATTTCTATGAAAGTATACTAACTATAATATTGACTACAGTCACTTTGGACTGGATTGGGTTCTTTGGAACGGAGGGGAATATACTCGGGCTGTAACATACCAGAAGCCGCGCCAGCCCACCTCGCTCCGTAACTTTCGACCTTGTAACAGAACCAATAGGAGAGGCGGCCTTTCAGTAAAAGATCTGAACCTTGGACCTTCCGAATGCGAGTAACAACGTTACCGCCAAAACCACTCCGCTCGGTCACAGATGCATTTATACAGAAGGGCTCTAAGTAGAGTGCTTAGAAGGTGGACGATGCATTATTCAAGAAAGTTTCCAAAAATACTCTTACTACTAATTCGAACCTGAAGACATTGTTAACATGAATGATTCAAAATTTTAGATCTTGGTTTTCAATAATATATTTCACATACAACTCGTTTTACATTTAACTATGCAATCATTATCGCTACTATTGTGGGCTTTCATCATTTATAAAGTGTAAAATTCTGAACTCCCATAATTACGGGCGTAAAAGAACCTCAAGTCTGAAAGAAGAGGCTCTTGAGCAAAATTTGAATTTGAATTGGACGCTATGACCTGAGATGTTAAGAGTGTCCACTACCAGCAGCCCATAATTACGAACGTAAGGTTGCCGTTTGGTCACGCATCCAGTGTTGGTACATCTGGCATCGCAACGCCATTTTAATGATTAATATCTTCCAGGCAAGACTTCTGGAATTTCAAAAAGTTTCAAATCTGCAGTGTTGAAATAAATATAATTATAAAATGCCCCGGAATTAGTGAAGTTAAAATTTATAAAACTATTCGGCATTTGTTGAAAAACTGCACATATACCAAACAAATGGAAAGTGGCATTTATTAAAGCAATATTTAATAAGGGCAAAAGGTTAAAATATAAGTTTATTAACTGTCATTTATAATACATATCAAAATAATAATTCGACAAATTAATGTAATTATTGTTAGCTATGCTCTAAATATCAAATCAGGTTTGATTTATGAAAGTGAGATCGTATATAAATTGTGTGTAGATTTTATATATACATTTTTTTCTCCCTTGACTCTGTATATTATGGAACAGTGAAAAACATCAATGCACCCACACAGGCAATAATAGAAATATATTAAAATACCACTACCAAAATTAATATTTAATCACGTATGAATAACATTTCTAGAAATAAATTGTCCCTGTACCCGATTTTATTTAATACTTATACTGACGAAGCCATTATTATGTGGCATAAAGTTTCAGAAAATAGTAATAAAAACTCAATACAATCTTATATCAGACGATTACTATTGATTGCACAATTATGGTCACATATAAAAGAACACGTCATACAAATTGAATGCTGTTATGAAAGAATATAATTTTAAAATTGTCCATAGTAAAAAGTATTAGCACTACAACGAAATTACGAATCTGAAGTAAAATGATAATCGAAGGAAATACTAAATAAATATTAAACAAAAGTACTTTATATGGCATAAATACTAACAAAAGTCTTAAATTATAGGGTATCGCGAAATAATAAAAAGAAGACAAAACAAGAAAAGCCACCAATTAAATTATACCATAATAGCGATAACTGTGTACAGATTAAGCACGAACAGAAAGGATACAAAACATAACTAAATCATTGGAAATAAGGCTGTTGCCTTCGTTAGGTGGATACCATAAAATCAGTGAAAATGAACTAAAATTATAAAACAAATAAAATAAAATATGCTGAAGGAAACTGTAAAAAAATGCAAGAGAAGTTGTACTTGGAAGACCTAGTAGTTTGTAGCAGGTTTAAGAGAGGCGAGTGGTTATGCGTTCGTGTATTACTCTATTCTTTCAATGTTTGTAAACTGTGTGCTAATTATTCTTCGTTAAATATGATGCTACTTATAGTTTAGAAAAACGGATTCTATGTACATTCCATATGTGAAAACTGATTCTAGCACAGTAGTGATTAGGCCTTTGCAAGAAAACATCCTGACAATCGTGTCCAGATAGATAGAGAACTACAAGAGACAGAATCTCTCAATGACAAGAAACATGTTCCGAACCGCCGTGTTCTTACGTAAGAAAAGTTATATGAAATACAGGAATTGTCTATCCAATTGCATCGTTTTTAGCAACTCTTGTAATAAACGTTAGTGGTTATTATTACCAGTTTTAGACACAGAATAATTTTATGCTTTCAGTATAAATATAAAAGTACTAACTTTACATGCAACGACTCTTTTTTCCCGTTGCGGGGGTTGCACTTTCCAAGAAACCGCGTTCAGGCTTTAATAACCTGCCTATACACATTTTACAGGTGAAGGTATATAGGTATTTTCATTAAAATAAGCAATTAGCCCTTCTGTGTGTTAAACTGCTGGCTATTTTATAATGAAATGTTTATCTTAGCCCTATTGCTACTACTTTAATATTTGCATTCTTTACCCCATAGTGAATTTAACAGCATTTCTTTAAACATTTTATAAATAAAGTTACACAATTAATGTGCCCTTTTATATATATATAGTGAGCGTCTTAGTGTTTTGGTGATCATATGAAGTTCTTTACATGCTAAAAATGTGAAAAAGAAGATGCTTTGCGCACAAAGAATTAAAATTACCAAGGAAGTTTTGTTATTATAATATGTTGATAAACATAGCTACATAACACAAGAATGAATCGCTCAAAATCACTTTAATTTCTGCACTGGTTTGCCTTAAAAAGAAGTGATTTCATATCTTTCCGTTTCTTCCCATGCATTTTATTGCCAGTGCTTACCTCCTAATCTTGTGATCTATACCTTTTAAAATCTAATGTAATATTTCGCTATACTGAGCACATGTTTATGACACACGAAAGTGGGAGCAACTGGATTGAAATTACTTGCACTCTCATACGTTCAACACTGAAACTGGGTCTGAGTAGCACATTTTTCACATCAACTCACCTGATTTATCTTACATCGACCGGAATGCACAAGAAATGAATCTTAGAATACTTGGCAGGCCTTGACTGCAATAATAACGAACCGTATAGTGTTAGCAGCCCTAATGCTGTTAACCTACAAACAAAACAATCCGAATGAACTCGATGCTGATAAAACTTTGGAACAAATTGTTTCTAGCGGAGAAACAGCCAGTTTTTGTTTTCTCTTTTTTAAGTCATGGGGCATTCAATTGAAGAACAACAGCTCAACTTTAAGGTGATCTGCAGGGACTGGGCCGGAAATGCGGGAATTCCTTGAGGGCTTTCTGGTCACAACAGTTCCGGATATCCTTGTTAGACTACAAAATCTTGCTCCTTTCGTGGCATTACGCAAATAGCAACTGTTTTCCCCCCTCCCTCCCCCTTCCCTTTTTCCACTCAATAGGAATTTAATGTGATTACAGCTTGCACTATTTATAGGTGGTCTACGGCAAGGAATAATCCCGATTCCATTTCCTACACCTTGAATTGCCAAAACGGCCAACAAAAGTGACATAATCAGAACCTCGTGAAATACGACAATTAAACAGGAGTAAGTTCGTACATATGTAATCGTGTTTGTAGTTTGCTTAAAGTAAACCACTAATGGAAGTTTCTCTAAGGATTACGCTTGCGTGCTTTTATTTTGACCTGAGAGTTTACCAACAAGTAAACGATCTCGCCAAGTTTTGGGAAATTATTAACCGCGTTGGTGTTAACATTTCCGTATGATTATTGCGATAGTTCTAAATCAGCAATGCCTTACGACTTGTTGGATTACGGACATATAGAGTACATTTTCCGTTCCAGTGCATCTATTTAGGCTGAGTGAAAGTTAATTTGCAGCAAACACTTGTTTCTCAATTTAGCTTTCACTCCAAAGGTTCCAGTTCAATTCTATTTATGCACCGTTCATTTAGTTCTGAAATACAGCTGCGTTAAAATACGGAAACATTTATGAATATGATTCTTATTCAGCACTTAATATAATAAATACAACGTAACTTGAAATCATAATAGCGATAAAAAGTTGTAATGAGAATGGAAGTCGATCTGAATTGAAAGGGTCAAAACCATAAAATCGTATTATTTAATTGTTTTCCTTATTTTTGTTTTACCATGGTTATATTGACCATTAGACTTAATATTATTAGAATTTTATTAGATGTAGAACTGTGCAGTCATTTTGTCACCATTTACTACTTTGTGTTTATTAAATATACATTTCTCTACTAATATTTCACCTCAATTTAGTTACTGATCGAAAATACAACAATGAGGTAATTAGGATATTACTTATTCACATAATCATTATCCCTAATAATTACCTGCTCATTTATTTTTTGGTTTATTGGTCCCTCTCAACCATTTCTTCCTCATGTTTCTTAAATAATTTCCTATTTCTTTACATTTTTTCTGTGCTTACATTACCTTATTTCCAACTATTTCTACTGTAAGTCAACGCCATTTCTCAAACAGTGATTTCCCCCTCAGTAACTTCGTTGCTTTAAATCTATTAATCTATATCAGTTATTGTCCTTTTCTCCACACAATCGACTTATTTCTGTACTGAACCTTCCACGTACTCCTTTAAGACTGCAATTTTGACCCATGCAAATCCTTCTATATCTTCTTTATTACAACATTTAATATATTTTTTCCCTATCCTAAGTACTTATCATGCATCTATATGAACTTAAGGATATTATTATTATTATTATTATTATTATTATTATTATTATTATTATTATTATTATTATTATCATTAAAGCCACCACATTTCTTGTACTTAAACATTTTCCTTCATTAGCTCAATTTTTTTCTAAACATTTTCGTTTTATTCATTTTCCTCTCATATCAATACTGACCCAGGTATCTATTTTATCCTTTTTGTAAATAAATATCATCTCTAAATATTCTCCTCCTCTTTCTTTCTCTCACTCTACCCTCAATTACCAGTAGGTATTAAGTCATCTTTTCCTTCCTAGAACCACCTTTCCTTTTTCCTTAGTTTAGAATCATTCTTGAATATTATAATCTTAGATTTCTTTATATTGATTTTTAAACTCCATTCTTTACAAGTGCTATTGTTTCAATTGATTTTCATTGATTAATTATTGACCCTGTAACTAAACCATCTGCAAAAATTAACCCTGGGATTTCCTTGTTATTAAGTATAGGAACATGCCCAATGACTTTATGAATCATCTCTAGAATTTCATCAATATACAAATTATATAATATTGAGCCTAATTTACAGCCTTATCTTAAACCAGTGGCATTGCCTTATCATTAATGAGTTTAATACAAATTAATTATCAGATAAATCTTTATAGTCTTCTTGATTACCTCTTTTGTACTTAATTTAAACCATCATGTTTCACGATCGAATGTGTCAAAAGCTTTTTTTTCCCCCCAAAATCCACAAACAGCATATATATTCTTCCTTTTTTCATGCTTAAATATTTATCCACCATTGTATTTATCATAAAAATATTGTAATTTGTTTTCTTATTTTTCATAAATAAATCCTATTTGGAATCTAGAAATTTTATTTTCCTTTTCAGCCCAATTTTGTTTGCCAATTGCCTTTCTGCAATATTCCTGTATATGTTTCTCATATCATTGCTAATAAACTAGATGCCCTATAGTTATTTGAAGTATTTATATCTCCTTTGACTTACATATTGATACAATATTGATGTTCCCCATCTTTTGGGCACGCTTCCTCCTTCAAATATTATATTCAACATTTTAGTTCATAAAAACAGTCTGTTCGGAAACGTATATCACAGGACTACATTGTTATCCTGTAAAATTAGCACATTAAATAATATACACTTTATATAAGCCCAGTACTTCATTTTAATATAAATTGTAAACATATCTACACAAAAATATATTAAAAGCGTTGCAGAAATGCAATTGCATATAAAACGATGAAATTGTTTGAATTGTTCAACTTGGCTAGTAAATTGCATGGAATGTATCAGATTTTATGGGGGAAGGTTATTAAATAAAAAGAATTTTATAATATTGTTGACAACGCACCTGGTCCAACTGTCAAAAAATCTCAAGAATAAGTGGCTTTAACAAACTTTGCACCGCTTTCGTTTACCTTATTGTCATCTGAAAACTTCTGATCCCATTTTTAAAGGTCAATGGTGCCATGTCAGAATGAATGTTTCCCATTACCTCAAGTAGTGTAACCACAATATGAACAGTAGCATTAATTTCCGGCATTTAGCCCAAGTTGTCCATCAGCATGCCACAATGTGACCTTTCCCTGAAAAAGCACCAATAGCGGACCATTGTCATCCTAAAAGATCGATGCTATGACTTTCCAAGTGAAAAGCTGAACGGAATCACTACATCAATTGTGTGGCTAATAATGGTGGACACAGGCATCTTTTCTCGTTATAATTCTATGGAGTAAAACATCTTCACGAGCATGACCGGCAGTGCTCGGCTATGTACTGGGAGAAACTAGTCGTCAATGCACGTGCTGGTAACAGCTTGCAGTTAGATTGCAGGAGGCTTTGTCAACGAGTTATATAATACAGCATTGAAGAACAAGTTAAACGAATTATTGCAGAGAAAGGTAAGGCAATTCACAAGAAAGTATACCTACTAGCAACCGTATTTCATAATATTTCGTCAATTTGTTAAAAAGTACGGAGAATGATAAGAAACATGTTCTGGATCGCAGTAAGAAGAGATGAAATGCAGAACAGAAACTTCGTATGCATTGCTGCTGATGGATATTTTAAAACACAGGTACGTCGTTACTATCATCAGTTCTAATACAGCATGTTTTATGTTTTCAGTGAAAGTATAAAAAGGTATAAGGTAATAACTTACTACTTCTTCATTTCTGGCTGACGGCTGCACTTTTCAAGTAACCAATCGCACACAGGCGACCCTTAACTAAAAATATCTCATTGTAAAATATTGTTTTAACACCTATCTCACCGCCACGGGTGGCCGAGGTCGTTAAGGCGCGGATTGTGAGCGAGAGGTCTGGGATTCGAATCCCGCCAGGACCGCCCTCCCTGACAGGGTTTTTACAGGTTTTCCTCAGTCCTCATGATTGACACATTTCCTTTAAAAAAATCCTTTCCTAATTTATCATTTCATTATATGTATCAACAGTGTTCACCGCCTGTGGTGCCTCAGTAGTAAAAAAAACGGGCGTTAAACACAATTTAAAAAATCGATCTCATTATTTTCTCTTGCATTTGGAATATATTTCTCAATGACCTGATGATACTGAGGCTTTGCAGATAGCAATAACATTCGTACCCCCCCCCCCAGGACAGTGATAACACAATAGGTAGATTTAATTTTGATTTAATATATTTTGTAGATGTGTTAATTCCGATTATGGGACCTTATACTCTTGATTATTAACGTTACTCTCTGACATTGGTTAAAGTGTACAATATTTTTCTTGAAGAACCATCTCCTTCCTGCACGTGATCAGAAAAGAACTAAATATAACAGAAAACCATAGAAATGTTTCTGCATACTATTAGAACTTTCCTTAATAATAAAAAACCCATGAACTTGATTTAGATGGAAATGCTAGCTGCCGTCTTTGTCTTGCGCGATCAATATTGCTTGTGGCAAGTTGTTTTGTTCAGTATTCCATTCCCCGTTCATTCCGTCAAGGATACTTGTGCAGCGATATCTGCATTGCTTATGTTCCAGTTACGTTCTGTTACCAGACCTTGCTGCATTTTCTTCTTCTTGAAACTATTTCTATTGCCTATGAATATTAACTACAGATAGAAGCCCATAAGATGATTATTTTAACTACAAAAATGCAATGGTATCGTTTACATGCACATTCCTAAAACTAAAGACACATTTGCTGACTTCAATAACTCTTATCAACTCAGATTTGCTCGTGTCAGTTCAAAGGTCCTGCTAATTTCGCAATGATGTAAGATGCAAGTTTTGTGAAATATGATAAACGCTTTAATGGTTTCCATATTGTTTACTTTCTTCCCGGCATTTGTCATTTATCAGGACTGAGGGAAACGTGGAGAAAATCCTGTCTGGGAGCACGGTCCTGGCGGGATTCAAACCCCAGATTTCCCTCTCATGAATCCGAGCTTTAAGGACCTCATCACTCGTGCAGTGCATTGTGTTCACTGCATATATTTTTAGTGTCACGGAAAAGTAATGTTAAGTGAAAACTTTGTCAAAATGAGATAAATGTTCACTGAGGTGTATATAGCGAGTAAATTATCTATGAACAAATTTAATACGATAAGTGACCATTCAATATTCGTGCCTGAGCAAAATTGTATGAAGTTGATTTACTTCTTTTGCCATCTTTCAGTATTGTGATTATTTTAATCATTATAGGCTATTCTAATACACCGTCTTTTCACAGTAAATAATAATAGTTATTTAAAATAAGCAAACTTGAAATAAAAATAAACATTGTAATTGTTGAATTTATGGTGACACTAACAATTGCTAATCGGTGGCATCCAAGGTCAGAGCATAGTTTGAACAAGAAAGACTTCTATACGTTTAAAAGAAGAGGGGGGGAAGAGGAATTCAGGGCAATTTTATACGACACTTATGACACAAAGAGTCCTTCACCCACTTAAAAGCTGCAGAATAAAGTGTATGGGAACATTTCAGGAAGTCGATAAACAGAACCTATTGAACCAATACTGGTATCTTGAAGATAATGTTATAATGAAAGAAAGTACTTATAGCTTCTTGCTACATTCTAAATTAACCAAAAGCCCTAAAGGCTGCAACATAAAGTGTAGGGGAAAATTTCAGAAACACAACATATTGGAGGAATATTGAAGATCTCTTGAAGGCTATAATAAAAAAGTGCACTTATAGCTTCTTGGTGCATTGTAAATTAACCAAAAAGTCCAAAAATCACAAATCATGGTTAAAAAAACACGGAAGCTAATTCACTTGATAATTTCAATATCAATGGAGAACGTATCGACAAATTGAAAAAGTTGTTTAAAGTGCATTTGGTAAAATGTTTATGTTTGTTACCACTCTGATGGCCAAAAAGGCAGTGAAAATGTCCATTTTTTATTCCATGGAGGGCAAAATAGCAACTCACTGTGTTACAAAATTAAAAAGTTTGGACCAAACTGATCATACGTTGATGGCAAGTGAACACAAGACATATCACATTTCTATGATAAAGATCTTCCAATTTCATAGGAGAAAAGAGGACTTCGTGGATTTTCTTCTTCTACTACTACTCACCGATTGCCAGTTCTACTGCGTTCTGCTGTCTGATAATGTTCCGGATGTAACTGATAGTGGAGATAAGAGCTGATTTACTTTCAAGTTACAAGGCATTTTCTTGACACATCGTATTGTAAACTCTATCTGTGAACGAATCCTAAAGTGACTTTATGATTTCTCAAGGTTTATCCTTGAAAATTATTATATCTGGGTTTTAATTTTATAGTTTACATTATGATGACAATTCAATACAATGACAAACATTACCCCATGATATGGCATATTTGACCAAACCTCAAATGTGCTTTTGGTTACTTAAACTATTTTGCCCGAGCTTCAGAGATATATTAAAATTAGCTCAGGTAAGAAACATGTCTGCACTTAAAGAGTTCAGGTATAATTATTAAGGACTAAGGAAAGTTTTTCCAGGCATAGCTACCATCTTATTCCCATTTACTCGTAAGAGCTTCAGACAAAATAAGCAGATTCAGTTAAAGGAATAAACGTAAAACTGTTTATTTAGAAGTTTTTATATTTCAATCAAAATATTATTTTTCTGTACACGGTATATATGGCTACAAACCTTATTTTAATAATTTACACTATCAATTCTGTAAATTTCCATAGTGATAACACGAAATGCCAACTGAAATATTCCTCCAGCAGCAAATTCTAAGAAAAAAAAAATACACTTGAAATCTTTAGTTCTCTGTCAAGTTGTATCATTACAATACCATTCCGTTTTCAAAGTCGCAGCTGCTGAAGATGTATGGAGCACAAGCAGTGCGACGTTCATCTTTTCGGAATGAGAAGCAACTCCTACAGAATTCTCAACACGTGCACTAAATATTTCACCTCGAAACAGAGAGAGAGATTAGTCCGATCAAGTGCAAGTTTGGTTCAATGCGAGATAATTTACTGGCATGCAGGAGACCCGTGCACTTTTCGTGTAAGAATTCTCTGTTCCAATGCCAAAAGTCATTTAAATGTTATTCCCTTGTTTATCATTCCGCACCTGAGTGGCTGATAGATCACTGTACCAGAGGTGAGTTGTACTTGACCTCGCAAAGGGAGCGGCTCGTTCCTCGCCAGAAAACGAATGTTTGCCTTGCAACTTGTCTCCCTTGATTTCAGGTTTCGGGTCCTTGTTTTTCAGCACTGCAATTTTTGTTAACATTCTTTTAACTCTTATCATTTGCAGAGCTAGTTGACATAATCAGAAATCCCACGCTTGCTCCGTTGGCAAATCCATTTCTTGTATTTCCATGTTATATCTGTGAAATGTAAACATAACACGTAATCTTTCTTCAAGAAAAACAATGAATTACATACAGTTCCATTATTTCAAGAACGGGCCCTCTTCAGTAACTCCTTTTCTTCTTGAACATATAAAAAGTAATGAAATTACGTTTTATCAAGATGGCAACACGTTTAAGAGAACAGAGTTGAGAAAGTATAAAAATGCTACATTTCTTGAACCCTTCACATATTTTTTTTTACCATACATTAACGACATGTAATAAAAAAATCAGTCGCGTAATTTCAGTCTATTTCATCAAATGTTACTTGAGAAAAAAATATTTAGAGATTTTTATAAGCTCTCTAATAAAATACTCCTCGCAGTGCAGTTTTCAAAAATTTGAGGGGGGATGAAGTTGTGTGTTCCAAACACATAATAGAGATAAACTACCAGCATACTTTCAAGTTGAATAAAATATTATTTTAGAGAAATAAAAATCTCACTCTTATTTTGTTGCATTTGATCTAATTTGAAATATAAGTGGAATATTACATGAACAAATATATTTTTTCTATGTCTGTTTAAATTTCTTGTGGTTATATCCATATTTCTGTTGAAATTTTCAAGTAAATTAGTTAAATTTAGTACCGCAAGGAGGAAATTGTGAATGTCCATATGTGCAAGAAAAAGCAGTTTTGGAAAAAAAAATATATATGTAATAATATTTAAGAGATGACGTTTACATGTGCGCAGGACCATAGTCACGCAACAGTAAAGTGGAAGTAGGAAAAAATAGCTTCACTATATGAACCTGAAAAAAAGTCATTTAAATAGCCTGTTAAAAAAAATAATTTCCTGACCATTCTTAACATTTTTCACGGGTTGATTCCCTTTAACCAACTGACAGGCATAGTTCAACTTTGTTCCTAATGTTCGGTATACTTTACGGTGCGACATCATATAACAAGTAGAGAAAGATCGAACAACAAAAATTATGGTAGGGGAAATATCCTTTAAGAATGAAGCCACCACGATCCCCAAAAAGGTTTTTACTACAATTCAATTAGTACGAGAAGTATTTAAAGTGCAAGAAAGCGCTAGAAAGGAGATTTCAAAATCCAACTGTAGTTTTAGCACTACTGATTTAAACGCATTTTATTATCATAATGCCGCTAAGTTATATGAACATAACGATCCACAAATTTCAGAAAGCAAACTACAATAACATTAAAAGTCAGTTAATTTTTTTATTATTGTTATTACTGGAGGAGAAATATTTTTTTTTTCTCTTTTTCTTTTAATTGTTATATACCTTTTGAACTGGTTATTAAGTGTTAACATTTAAGAGTTTCTACGCTTCACAGAGATGTTGGTATTACCATCCATTCTTAAGAATAAAATCGTGAGTTATCTTGCTTGCCAAGTCTACCCTTTACTAAATCTCAAATCGCGAGTAGCTCTTTGCCATAAATATTTAACCCATTTAAACATGCTTTCTTTATAAGAACGATGAAAACAAATGCGCATAAGTTTTTTTAACGGAACTTAGCACTCTTCGGACGAACAGCTGAACATCTGGCTGTTTGATTATATATGCAACAAGCGACAGCTGCAGAACAATTCATTTCGGAAAAAGCGCAATCTATACCAAAATATTTACTTGCATCTGTTAAATAAACAAAAAAAAAAAAACCTTTGATGTTTGATATACAGTTGCTTCTATCGGTAGCCTTCTCCAGCTTTATGACTTAACTAACCTCTGGCATCATATATGCGCATTGACTCAAAGTGTTATTGCTCGCCCACTCAAAAAACAATTGACGTATTTTTACTGGACCATTGCCATCAGTTACGCTAACACGCATTTAATGCTCCCCGTTTCCTTTGTCAAACACAGGAAAGTAAACCTCAATAGTACATTATTTTGTTTTTATATATCCGTAAATTGGTTTTTCTTACTAAAATGTCTGTTCTGTTACAAGCACAAAAATTAATTCAGCCTGTGTTTTTGCTTCTAATTCTTATTTTTCTGTTATAGCGAGGTGGGTGAGAAAACTAATTCAACTTTTAATTGTATAATGTCATTAATGATCTTTAAATTTTATTGCTGATTGCATTTTGTGTTTCCCGTCTCCAATTTATAAACTCTTTATATTAAAAGTTTTCTCGTGCAATTTCTTTGTCTATGCATATGCGATTGTATCGGTCTTGCGGTCTAGTGGTAACCATATTTGCCTCGTGCACCCCAGGTCGCGGGTTGAAAGCCGGCTGGGAGTGATGGATTTTAAGGGCGTAAAAACCTTAATACGGTTTCTTATGGAAGGGAAGTAAAGGAGTTAGTCCTTGTGGTAGATTTACAGCACGTAAATGAATTTCAAGCTAAGAGGCCTCTGAGCAAGTTGTATAGGCTGAATAGAACGAGGAGATAGTGACCAGAGATGTTAAAGAGCGGCCTTAAATTAAATAAATCTAATCTAACCTAGCATGTGCAGTTGTCGCCATTATGTAGTTTTATAGGAACAGTGAACCTAACTGTTAACCTAGGTTAAACTAATTGGAAGAAATTAAAATATAAACTGTGATCCGTTGAAATTTACATTTCCCTTTATGTGCTGCTCAACAAACAATGCGTGTTCGTTTTCTTCTGCCATTTTAACTCCACTCTCTTATTCCTTAAGTTTGTCTACGTACACGCAAAATAGGTTTCACGTGGTTTCAATCTTGCACGAACCTTGTTCAGGCACTTATAACAAAGATATGCTTTGCTTTATTCTGTAGTTTTCACATACACAACTTAATTGTTTATATTTACAGCTGAATAAATCCCCTGCTGTGACCGTCAACCCGTTAGTCTAAATGACTTTTCTTCCTATTTTTAGTTCTTTCCCCCACTAACTAAGCAAGCTAGTATGTAATGCATAGTGTCCCGTGAATGAAAGGTGCTTTCAATGCTGTCAACGCAACTGCGAAATACCTTGTCGAGCTATGAAACATTCTGTTGTTGCAATCATTTCATAAAAATGTTTCTTTTTGCTGAATCAAATTTTCTGTTGATTTCAGTTTGAATCGGTCTCATCCGCTGCTTCTATGCACATTTTTAAAATGAAGAATTTTAAAAAATTAAAGAATTGCTTTGTTTAATACTTTAATAAGTTACTTTGTAGTTATTTTTTGAGAGAAAGCACATAGAGTGGTTGTTCCGAAACTATGAACTGAACTCATTTGTTTTCTTTATTACATTTCTGCTAAACTTGTGACGATAGACTGTTTAGTTTTAATGTTTTGAGCATTAATAGTCTTCGCTATTGCTCAGAAAACAGATGTTCTTTCAACTGTTCAAAATATATAAGGCAATTTAAATTACTTTTGTTGTTCTTCCAATAGAGACGCTCAGGGTATTACGTATTTATTTTTCCCTGCTCGCTAAAAGGTTTCTTCTGTTTATTGGATGGTAATATTATGAAAGTCGATATGTAACTTGTCAGGATGAAAAATCTGACGGACGCTGGTTTCGTGAGCAACGTTCCCCGAAGGTCACTGCCGACATGCAGATTGTTAAGTGATACGTGCAATTCTTTCGCGGTATCACTTCTCGCGACCTTCGATGGTGAACATTGTAACGCCGATTACAACAGATGTCAAATCAGTGGAGCAACCTTACAATTGTATGAATGTAATTCCAATTACCAACAACGAAAGTAAATGTGAACTACAGCTTCAAATTCGACAACTGAAAAATGTTGTTACAAAGCACGCAATACAAAAGTCGTCGTTAAAGAAAATGTTTGGAAGAGATGCAGTGAAATATGAAAGAAGCAACGCCTGAAAATTGTTCTTCACGTTTTTTATAGATATTTTACTCTGTCATTACATATTCTATGCTTAATATGTTTGCACTATGGACATACGATGTCTGTTCAAAAAATTCCGGAACATTCCTAATTTCGCGCCAATGGAGTGTTGTAGCGAAATGCGGTTGGCATTCCTGCATACGCCTATGTTTAATGTGTATCTGCAGGAAGTTACTTTAATGTATGTCTGTTAGTTATTGTTCAGTGCTGTACTGAGTAGAACGTTCTGTCGCACAGTTTGCGAAATTCGAGATGGCAGAGTTAGAAGAGCAACGCGTCTGCATTAAATTTTGCGTGAAACTCAAGAAAACCTTTACAGAGACACACAAAATGATGCAGGAAGCCTATGGTGATGAGTGCTTAAGCAGTACTCCGTGTTACGAATGGTTCACGCGGTTTAAAAATGACCGGAAGGAAGTTAAAGATTACCCTCGTTCAGGACGCTCTTCGACGTCTACCGACAACGCTCATGTCAGGAAAGTCAACGAAATTGTGCGTGCCAATCAAAGACTGACTGTCCAAGAGATTGCAGAAGAATGTAACATTTCAGTTGGATTATGTCATCAAATCCTGACACAGCATCTTGGAATGCATCGTGTTGCCGCCAAAGACCAGAAAGACCATCGCCTCGCAATCTGTGAAGAGCTTTTGGATCGCGCAAATGAGAATCAGATGTTCCTTAAGAGAATCATAACTGGTGATGAGACGTGTGGGTCTACGGTTTTGATGTTGAGACTAAGGTTCAATCTTCACAATGGGTCGGGAAAGGTTCTCCAAGACCAAAAAAAGCTCGTCAGGTCAAGTCAAATGTGAAAGTCATGCTGATAGTTTTCTTTGACTTTGAAGGATTAGTTCATCATGAATTCGTGCCACAGGGACAAACTGTTAATCGATGGTACTATCCGGACGTGTTGCGACGCCTGCGAGAAAATGTGAGAAAGAAACATCCTGAAATGTGGCAAGGCAATTCATGGCTCTTGCATCACGATAACGCACCCGCACATTCATCCCTGTTGCTGCGTGACTATTGCACAAAAAACGAAATCACTGAGCTGTTCATCCTCCGTACTCTCCAGGTACCTGCGAACTTCTTCTTCTTCTTCTTCTTCTTCTTCTTCTTCTTCTTCTTCTTCTTCTTCTTTAAATTTCCAAAGTTGAAACCCCCGTTGAAAGGACGAAAATTTGCAACGATAGACAAGATAAAAGAAAATTCCCGCGCGATCCAGAAAGAGATGTTGTTAAAGAGCGTCCTTATAAACAAAAAAGTGTAAACAAAATAAACAAAAATAATAAACAAAAGAATAAACAAATAAATAATAAACAAAAGAAAGTGTACCAAGACTGCTTCCGGAAGTGGAAACGGCGTTGAGAGCAGTGTATCAATTGTGGAGAAGAGTATTTCGAAGGAGACCATGCACAATAAGTAAAAGGTAAGCGTAGAAAAATTTTGTGGACAAAGTTCCGGAATTGTGGACAGACCTCGTATGTGTCTGTCAGATAGGATCGTATCGTACTAGTAAAAGTCTCTATGCTCTGACAAGGGCAACATTAAATGATGATACAGTTTAATTTTCAATGTAGGAGTTTCAAAGTTGAAATTTTAGCCATGTGTATTGGCCGTTGTTGAAACTTTTTAACGCCGTTTTTACTACTTTAGTAGTACCTTTAGGGTACCTTCCCGGCATTTGCCATTTATGAGGACTGAGGAAAACCTGGAAAAATGCTCAGTTAGGGACGGTTTAACGCCGTTTTTACTACTGAGGCACCACAGGCGGTGGGCACTGATGATACATGAGATGAAATATTGGGAAAGGATTTTTTTTTAAGGAAGGAAACGTTCCAGGCCTAAGTTTAGGGTACCCCCCCGGCATTTGTCACTTATGAGGACTGAGGAAAACCTGGAAAAATCCTCTGTCAGGGAGCGTCCTGGTGGAATTCGAACCTCAGACCTCCCGCTCACGAGTCTGCGCCATAACGACTTCGGAGGGTTTGTTGAAACTAATCTACTAATATATTGTATTAGATGTAACAGACGATTTGATAAATTAAAAGCTTTGAAATATTTTCTTCCTTATTACATAAATCAACTTTGTATTTTCTACGCCCGTAATCAACTGGAACTATGTTAAATATAAAACAATACTCAAGTAACTTAGTGCTTTTAGATTGTTTTTGTAGTCACTGTTAAGCAATAATGTTATACGTGGCTTTGTTGAACTTTTACAACTTTGTTTAAAGCCAAACAACAGTAAACTAAAAACGTACTATGTTTCGTTTGCTACGAAAACTTCTTTCCTGTATTTGTGTGCGTGCATATAAGAGGGAGTTGCTGTTTTTGTTTCCCTTTTTATATATTTAAAGCAATAATTAAGATACATTTTTTACTTGAAAGCGTTTTAATGACAAAAATAGTAACACAAAAAAAACACCAGTTTACAATATATGCCTTCAAAAACCTAATTCATATAGGTAATTACAAATAGCTTAAAATCTATTGGGAAGCTGTAACCTGCAGCTTTACTTTATTTCTAGGACTTCAGACACAGTGCCAGTCAACATAATTTAAGCCAATGAATCAAAGGAACAGAAATCACACCACGTGAAACTAAAACAGTGTTCCAGTGTCTCTGTTCGTTATTCGTCATTCTTTACTTTGAATGATGTGATTCTACAGTGTTAATCAGTTTTATCTTTTATTCTGATAATGCGGCTGCCTTGGGACAGCAATCATAAGCGCCGACTCCCCCCCCAAAAAAAAAAGTTTTCACAGGGGTAGCTGAGCCCCCAAAATTTCCCAACGGTGATTTTTTTTAATTTGATTTATTTAAGGACGCTCTTTAACATTTCAGGTCATCAGCATCCCATTCAAATCAGGGCGTGAAACGACCGACAACTTTTGCTCAGAGGCCTCTCTTTCAGGCTTGCGGTTCTTTTTCGTGCCGTAAATGTACGACACGGGACCTACAGCTTTACTTTCCTTCCGAAGGAAGCCATACTTAGGATTTTTACGCCCCGAAAAAATCCATCGATCCTGTCCGGGTTTGAACCCGCGATCTTGGGTTTAGGAGGCAAGTATGGTAACCACTACACCACCATGTAGCATCGAGCTCGTTGCACGGAAAGCAGAATTTTCAGGACATGTGTATTATTGCCCAGTTACAGTTGTGTGTGCAGGTAAATCATTCGTTGAATATGGAACAATTATGGCCATAATTTTCCCAGCGGAAACAACCACTTTTGCTTTTGTCCCCCCTCCCTTCCCACGCAGAGATTTACAGTTTACTCTCAGGATCGAATTCACGTTTCATCAGTGCTGATTACTTTGCAAGTATTTCTGCGTCTTCCTGTAACTGCATGCAAACGGAATCAACCGACTTTGAGCCCACCGTGCACAAACACGTCTTGTGTACAACATTTTAGTTACCCATGCGCGGGAGACACGCGGTGAAACTTTCACAATTTCTGAAAGTGATATTTATCCAACAATACTCTCTCACAAACAGCAGCGTTGGTCCTGGTGGTGTAGTTGTTACCACACTTGCTTTGTACATCCCAGATCGCGGGTTCAGTCCCGGCCAGGATTAATCCTAAGTATGGCTTCCTTCGGAAGGGAAGTAAAGCCGTGGGTCCCGTGTCGTACAATTTACGGCACGAAAAATAACCTCAAGCCTGAAAAAAAAGAGGCCTCTCAGCAAAACATGTCGGCCGTTTCACGCCCTGAATTCAATGAGACGCTGATGACCTGAGATATTAAAGAGCGTCCATAAATAAAACAAATCAACAGACAGCAGCGGTGTTATTGTTTTCTCCCGTTAGAGCACAAACTGAAGCGCCGCGTCCACCTTCCTTTATGACATTGGTTTCCTCCCTGGTCTATAGGGAAGAACAACCTCTCCATAGGTAACCTGCACCATTGTATAGGACTCAGTTTAAGTTTGTGGAGACGACAAAAGCAGAATTTCAATTTCCTCAACTTGTACATCTCATAGGCGGGAAACGGAGGTGACAACAATGAAGCTAACAAAATACTGTAAAATAAAATTTTATCTCAAGAAATTATGGCTGTAAAAAAAGTATGATAACTTACCAACTAGCTTCCTCCATTTCATATGCATGCACAGGTTTAAATACCTACATTATTAAATACTGCTTGGGATATTTCTAGAGAACAGAAAAGGGGAGAAAATAACATAACTTAAATAGTAAGACTGTAAAAGTATTTCAGGTTGAGCATTACACCTTCCAAGGATCAGTCCCCCCTCCAAAAAGAGAGTAAAGTCCATCAAAAAGAAAGCATTCAAAGATCAAAAACTCAAATCATTATTTTAAGTTTTGTAATCTTAGAAAATCTAGTCTTATTAAAATATACATATGAAATACACCAAATAAAAGTCACGTAAAAGAGAACGAACGGGGAAAAAGTTTAAATGGAATGGGTTGGCTTGTAGAAACAAGAAACACAAGCAAAATAGTAATAAACTACAGAGAGAAAAGAAGATTAGGAAGCCATACAAATGATGCCGTGAGCTTATTGAAAGAGGCCCAACTAATGTTTCAGACGATCAAAAATAATAATACAGATCCATCATATTCCGTTTATAAGAGGGGCGTTAGACATTAACTCAAAATATTTCTGCCAACTTTTAAAACATAGCCGCTAACTTGGCGAAAAATAGAGCACCGCCAGCAAGGATTTCAAGGAAGACACAACTGCACGCTTAGAATTACATTCTGGTGGTTTTTGCAGGCGTTCCGGGAAGCTGCGCGGCGAAAACTACGCACAGATTTCCTGGAAGATACGCCCCATCGATTCTTGGTCATTTTAGAATATGTTCCTTGAACGGACTCCGCTCCAATATCGACGTTGCCAACTTCTGAGGCCGCTTGACGCCGGCAACTGCAGAGAGCAATGACATCATTCCCGTAATATATGCATACAGAGAAAAGGAGATTTACTGAATGTTGGTTCTTTATTGCACTGACATATTAACAAACTCTAATAGTCTCACACCAGCGTTTCGAGTGTGTAGTTATCCGTTATCACTTTCGTTAAACAGAACACACTGCCACCAGATATAGATAAGATTGAGCAATATTAATTAATATTTCCTATTTCACTTACTATTAAGAATATTTGCGGTTGTCCTAATTAATAAATAGCGAATAAATTACTCTCATTTTACACCTGAACTCTTAATATCACTAAAGATAAAGACCTGAAAGATGTGACAAACTTTGATACACTTCATTTCCTCACACTGAACGGAAATGACTAGCGCAACTCGTGAAGAGGTCGCTTGTAACAATAAAAAGTTATTTGTTAAAAATAATGTAACCTATACGCTGTCCTATTAAATATTAATATGCCATTGTTACGCGGGTGAATAATATAACGGTGGGAAATCTGCTCTTATCCAAATTCGCAATTAATTCACACACACACACACAAACCGTAACGCTAACCTTGGGTAAATCCTAGAAACCGGTGGATCTAGTGCTTTACTGCGGCTCGTTACGGCTTGACGGCCTACGTTCGCCTCCTTTTCGTAAACATAAATTGATAAAGGGCGGGTAAATCAATGTAATGGTGGCAAATCTCCTTTGAACGTAGCAGAAAAATAAATTCATCAACTTCAATTTATAGGCAATTTTGTGCGTGATACTATGTTACCGAATAAATCATTGTAATTATGACACATCTCCTTTTAACTCCGGAAGAAAAAAAAAGCATCAGGATGTGAGGATTCGAAACCATTATCTTCACAACTACAGCATGACGCTCTAACCATCTGAACTATCGTGCCGTTGCGCTTGAAAGCCTTATTATTTAGTTATAGCTGTGTATCACTACCTTCGGCTCTCTCCGCTCTCGCTCGGTAGCAGCAAGAGTTGCAGTACGATGCACTCGTGCTGTTCGTTCAGCGTGTAGGTTAAACTTTCCACTTACGTATCATATTAATGTAACATAAATAAGCACTGGATAGATTCAGGAAAGAAAAAACATATCAAGACTTGTCCGTATTTTAAACAGAGTCATCAGCAGCACATGACGGTTTCCATCACATGGTCAACAAAACACGAGCGTAGAATGAATGCAAATATGCCTCAAAGACTATTACGAGCGGGAGTAGTAACACAAGAAACGATTCTTAACGCGTTCTTTAATTCCTCTGCTCAAAACACTTCTGCCAATAAATTTGTGAAATTGTCAAGGAGCATGGAGTTACGAGAGTAAATAGTTAAGTTTTCTTCACAAAACTGTGATGTGGATATACCATTATGAACCAGACACGAAACTTAGTCCACAGAATTAGGACACAAAGATTTTCCATGGAAAAAGAAAACTAAATTGAATCACATGCTTCAACTGGAAAATGTATGGCAAAAGTATTTTGGGGTTGCAGATTGTACTATCCATAATTATTTCCTGAAACATTGGACAACACTAAACTAAGAATGTTACATTTTGACACGATTAAGGGAGAAGAAAATGTTTCCTACAACATGACAAGGCCAAATCACACACCATAAGTGCGAGACAATCTCGCTAAGGCACCCATCATGTAGCTCAGACCTGACACTTGGTGATTTCCTATTTTTCCCTCACTTTAAAGAATACCTTTATGGATATCATTTTGCATGAAGAAATGGAGATATCTGATAGGAACCGGTTACGGAAACGGGGTTAATTTCTTCCGTTACAAAGGGCCCTGCAGCCCTTGAACGAAATCTGCATCATCTCATGGACATAACATATGCACTAATTAATCGACGTGTAGGCTGTGAAAGCTGCATCTCTTACCTCCTGCAATTTGAACAGTCTCCTTTTCGGAGCATGCGCGAAAAAAGGTACCATGGACATTAATTTTGTCTAGCCTGTTTACTGCTAAACCCGTAACTCTTGAAATTCACCTTCCCTGAATGTGAAACACTTTACGAAGCATATAATTTGACTTCAAAGGTACCTGACCCCTAGGGCGTTCCTTTCTACCCGTCCCCAACTCCCTTTGGCAATTACCATCTCAGGCTCGCAATTATTTGCTGGCGGGGCAACCGCTACTTTTTGCTACTGAATAGTAACGTTGGCAACTTCGCGCTTCACCCAAGCCGAGTGCAGCCGAATGTAGCCGACTAACCGCAATCAAGGCCATCTGTTATGTATTTCACCGATCACCGACATTCGTCATGTTATGAAACAAATGTTACAGGGGTGTGGAATCCGTTACTCCTACAGCCACTCGTCGTCCGTTTTGCTTTTGCTCCTATCTCTTCGGGCCTTTAACTTGTCTCTGGGTAAGGACTCTTTGACCGAGCTAGTTCTGGGATAAATTGTTGCAATCAGTAAAAACAAGCTCTAAACTTTTATGCCGAACCAGGAAAGGGGTTAGCAAATAAAACACAAAGGATGCGTTCCTGGGCAAAGTCATCGCTTTCTACGAAATTCATTAGAAGTGAATGACAGCATATTTTCTTTGAATTTTCTTTATAAACCAGACTGTCCTGCTTCCTTCACAACAACGCTAACTGTTGACATCTATAATTATTATACATAAAGCTTTCTTCAAAAGTTGCTTGTATGAATAACTATTTCAAAGAAATTTAATTTAAATAACAATGAGAAGTTTAAAACTAATGTTGATTTCATTTTCGGTTTTAACCCTTAATCTTCAGTCATTACTTACATTTTAAAATGGATGCAATTGTTACTACCAGGGCCACGATGTTGATGACTTAAAATACCTTAAATTACTTTGTTTTTAATCCATATTGCCGTACCTGTGAGGATACTTAAAAGAACATTTTTATAATTAGAAATACTCCTTTCAACGTCGGTATTTCAATCGTTGATTTATTTAAAGTATGCTAAATCAGTAGATGTCAGTTCTTCGAAATCTAAGTGTATTGAAGTGTATTGAAACTTCAGAAATCAAGGTCTGGAGCGGTATCCCCGAGTTTTATCCAGCACAGTTTTCAGTTTATTTGTCACCATTTCACCGACTTAACCATACACACATTGCTTGTTGACAACTTCCCTGAAGGTTTCAAGTTTCACACCTCTTTCATGAAGTTTCACAATTGTAGAGGGAGGAAGCCGAAATCTGCTTTAAAGTATGCAAACTTCTCCCTTTATTTCACTGTTACAAAACCGACCTTGCGTCTTCAGAGCGTCAACCACGGATTTCACAGCTGGGAAGTTGTTGCAACATCGATCCAGGAGCCCCACCTTGCAACGATGGGTTCCGGTGGCAGGGGAACACTCGGAGCTACGTGTTTGTTGAAGACTTCGCTTCTTGATGGAACGTTAACAATGATCTTATTTGTTTGAGACACAAGGCAAAGTAGACGCGAACTTCCGCGACTCTGTGCATAGCGCGCGCAAGGCAGTTAGATGCCCATATTCGAACAAAAGCCTTTCATAGCTTTCACTACTTATATCATGTACAATGCTGCGACAAACAGCAGGACGCCGTTAAGTTGAATTGCCTCGGGTCACAGTAGATGCACGAGAGGTTAAACAGTTGAATGTTAACTGCTTCCAAAACTTTGTTCAGCAGAAATACTTCACTTCATTCTCTATAGTCCTCACAATGACGTGGGCTACGGAGCGGCCTTCGTTCGCTAGTTTCAACAATGGAAATAAAAATCTTGCGGGCTTGGATCGTTTGTCTAGTTCTTATGGAGTCCTCATAGGACTGAGGAATATAATTTCTTCCTAAAGTCGTTTAACTGGCTTAGGCGCCGACTTCTGCGCCTCTGTGAGATTTGTCAATATATACATCAAACCACACAGTTTGTAAATGATCACCATATGTAATTTAAAAGTCTATTAACGGTATGCTAAACTGAAATAAAACATATGTATTTGCTTAACAACTCTGTTTGGTTTTGTATTAAAATTTCTATGAACTCAGAACATGAAAGGGAGGGGGGAAACACCACACATTTGAAATAAAAAAAAAAAAAAAAAAAAAAAAAAACAGCTGTGAATTAAAAAAAAATTAAGAAGCGAAAAGCTTAAGAATTATGTTAACCAAAGCCTGGCGATTATCTATCGGACCCTAAGAGCTGGTTTTGTTTCTATGGCAATTTCAAATTGTGTTTTCTTCTACAGCACAAGTTTAACTGCAATAATGTAATAATATATATTTCATAACACATACTCAAAAGTAGAAACAAAAATTAAATTAAGCCTTTTAAAACAGAAATCATTTGCAATAGAACCTGCGTTTGACGGGTCTATTTCTGACAATTCAAGAAACTAAATAATTTATTCATAATTGGAATGATGATTGCTTGAAGAATGAACTTCTTTTAGGCTAAATCCTATAATATTTATAAAATTTACACATTCATTCAAATGTGCTCAGAGCTCTCTACGAAAACTTTGGGGGGAGCCTCCGAAACCTAGTGCTCGACGCCTATGCTCACTTTGAAATTGATTGGTAAAGTCCCTTAGTTTTGCATTTCCATAGTACTATATTCGATGAAACTAAAATATCACACAACTTTTTGGAAAATGCTGAAAATTTACTGCTATTTGCTGCAGCTTGTATTAAAAGCACCTCTTTTTGGCAAAATTCTCCAACATGCGCGTTTGATGTGCTGTTGTACATGGTTTGCCTAAATGAAAGCAAGGTTTTTTTTTTCTGTAATGATTTATTGGCTGGAATGGAATATATAAACATACAGGAAGTAACAATAACACTGTATGACATTCGCTACACACAGTCACCTGGTCTGTTCAAGCAAGTGTTCCAACTTGTCACAAAGTTATGGATACTCTGAACGAAGAACGTTCGTGGTTGACTGTGGAACCAATCTTCAAGAAACGGACTCTCCTCTGCTTGTTAACGCAGCATGTGCCCCATGCAAGCAGCTATTCGCCGAGCCTTCTGCTCCTCAGTGGTACCGATATGCCTGGTGACCTACTGCAAACCTTGTGGTATCGATGGAGAATTCCTTGCTCAATGACAATGTTACTTCACTCTCTCGGCGATTTTCCCTTCAATGTTGTTTGTTGTATACGACTATAACTGATTCCTGGGTGATGGTTAAGTGAGCTTAACCAAATACAGCATGTCCTCAATGGCATTGTCACGAAATTAACATAATCTAAAGCAATGCCCTGCGTGATAGACACACATTCCCTTAAGAATAAATTTCGGTTCTACGAACATATTCTGCTTTTAAAAAATGTAATTATTGCTTTTGGGCCCGTTTGAACGAATCCATGTTGTGAACGTACTCAGTCCGACATGCACCGTCAGATCTTACCCGTCTTTTCTTACATACAATGAAAGCAATCACAAAGTACTCCAAGTTAAGCTACGACATAAGTCTTACTTTTATTTTGGCAACTTAAATCTCTCGTCACTTTAACTCCATAAATGCCGCACAACAATATCAAACACGTCTTCGCCAAATTTAGAAACCATTTAATATGATTCTATTTTCGGCATTTTTAGAGTGCAACTAAAACGAATCCTTTTGCACCAGCAGATTTGCAGGCCTCCAAAGTAACCGTTTTCCTAGGTATGCTTTTTACCTAAAAGGGAGGGGGTGTAAAACAATAGCTTTCCTGGAATGCAGTAAATCGCATCATCTTTAGTCATGTCTACAATCTGAACCGTTCCCGTTATCCATGTAAGGTCTTACTCCTTAAATTCCCAGAAATTGTGGCTTGCTTGCTTCTGAAAAAATATTAGATAAAGTTGTGAACTTAATGCGTAAGGCTCAACACGTTTTCTTTTTACTATATGTATTTCAAAATTAATTTTAAAATTCCATCCTAGCTTTACTTTAACGAGGGCAACAATACTGCAGAATAGAAAAAGAATTAATTAAATATAAAAAGATATTAAATATATCACCAAAAATACAAAAAAACAGCATAAACTAAAACTGTCAAAATTGATATAAGATAAAAAAATGTTGGAAAATAACAAAAATAAAACCCTAATATATTCTCGTTTACATCCACAAATCCACCATCAGGATTATGGTACTTAAATTTTAATTCAAAATTAGCGATTTAAATATATGATTTTGTTTTAGAATTACTTGGGAGAAGGGGGGGGGGTCCACTTTATTTCGCCCACCTACCGTTTCAAAATGGACGTAAATCTTGGGCTACGTGTACATGGCTTTCATTTCGATTCTCTTCCCAGCTCTTAGACCTGAAGTGACACATTCCAAACCTCTACAGAGGTCTGACCTTTTACCGAGTCAAGGCGAGTAAAACTTCAGCAATAAAGGAACGGTGAACAAGCGCACGCGTTATCGCGGTCTCTTTGATTCCACAGCCATTATCATCGATTTTCTCTTGCTAAATAGGTCTGCAATAGCGCTACCGTCCAGCTGCCTGCAGACTATTGTTGCAGTCTGGGCAACTTTCACTGCAACAGAAGCAAGAGCGCACGACCTCGTTTTACGTCAAGCTCAATCTTTAATTATGTCAGCAGCGAGCGTGATTCAAGATCTCATTTCCTCCGGCTGTCCGCTGACGAATGACGCCAAATTTAATAGCATGTTTAAGAATCGGTAGGGAGGGAGGGGAGGAGGGGGGGGACATTGGATAACATTTTCTCATGGGATGATGTTGGCAATGCCCGAGGTTCAAGGTCTGACCACAGAACACATATGGAAGAGCAATTAACTATTTATTACGTTGTTAACATCTTATCAGGCATAAAGTAAACACGGAAACGCTACCTACTTGCGTATCATTGGCTATAAAGGGGGAGGGGGGAGAACAGCTGATTGGACTACGATATTTTTTCAATCACAGAACACAATTAGTGTGACATGCAATTTTAAAAGAATAATAAACCAAATTAAAATACCTGTAGGTATTGAAACCATTAAAATCAGTTTTTAAACACTTGTATGAACAAAGTTCATAATGTTTTCAAATAACTGCTTATAAACATTTGTGACACTGGTATATCAGGTGGTTTTAAAGTAATTCTCAATATTCTTTTTAGTTTAATTATAGTTCAATCATTTCAGAGACAGAGCTCGTAGACAACAAAATTGGACAGGGAATCCATGGCTCTTCCCCTTTCTTTCAAGAAAGTCCAGTCCCCCAGAAGGGCCGGCCAAAGCACAAGGCACCGTCACACCGCACAGCTCATCTTGCCCTGGAACTTTCCGCTTTTGTAAGAGAACCAACAGAATGAAGTGGTTACGCGACAATTTCATGAAAAGAAAAAGTCCATTGCCTTAGTGGCCATGGGAAACTACGGGAGAAAAGGATGGCCGACCCCTTGGGTTTTAACCCAGGACCTCTTGAATGAGCCACCCCATTTGGTTAAGTGTGAGAAATGATCACGCAATAAAAAACTTCGCAGGACCCGAACCAGTCTGTAGCTTATGCAGCTCTCTAACACAGTAAATTAGTTGACTGTCGTTCAATGCTTTCATAGATTTTTATAACACTAAAAATTAAAAACACTGATGAACAATTTAAAATCGGAATATCCGGACTTTCAAGCAGGCGTGAAGACTTTCAAAGGCAAAACATATTGCTACATTGTGCTTTTAACATGAGCTTATCAATATTTAATTTCAACTTCTTTATCAACATGTAACTGCGTTATTTTTCTTCTTGGACCACAAACTCCCTTGTCTAAAACCGTTCTGAAAGCTGAAAATATTACGACGCAATTCGTTTAACATCCGCTTTTTTAATTCTTGCGGCTTTTAATGTTAAATATTTTCTGTACGAATAATGCATGATATATATTAAAATGTTCGCACAATTAAACAGTATATCTTCATATACTCCCCCCAGGTTACTGCTCTTAAAATAAAACTTACTTTAACTAACTTTTAGATCAACTTTATATACACAATCCATGCAATTGAGTTTATAAGTGTATTTATATCCCTAATGATGATGATGATAATAATAATAATAATAATAATTCAATCTCAAAACTATTTCTTACATAATCTAATACAATATTACATAAATGATATGTAATGAGATTATTATTATTATTATTATTATTATTATTATTATTATTATTATTCTTCATAGCTGTAAAACACAAATCATCTGTGTGTGTATGTGTGTGTGTGTATGGCTGACAGATTAAATGGCAGTTTTAAAAAGTCTAAAGTACAGTGTTAGAACATTTTGACCAGAGTTTAATTAATATGGCTTGTATGCAGTAGCCTCTGAACTGTTTTGGTACTAATTGCGATTCCAGTTAAAAGGGGGGGGGGTATTTAATTTGCTGTATGCCATTATCTCTTCATTTCTTTTCCTTTCCTGCATCAGTTTAACCGTTTAACGTTTCTCATAACATCGAATGAATGTTTTATGAAATGGGTGCCTAAATGACCCCAGAGTTACTATGCCAAAAATTTCCTGGCATTCAAAGTTCAAGGCAAAGAAAAAAAAAAACTTACCCCAGGCAACTGGCCTTGCCGGACTCGAACCTGGTACCTCTGGATTTACAGATTTACATACTGACCATAAGGCTATGGAAACGGTCTTCTGCATCAATTCTGGTACATATACAATTCGAAATGTTGTGTATAGGGCCTATTAAAGCCTTACTTCAATGTTGGTTGAAACTTTGAAATCACTCAAGGTTTATTGGTGTATGCCAGACATGTTCCAGCATCCTGGAACCTGTGGCGAAACTGTTGCAAACAATAAAAATAGCTTGAAGAAACAGGAAAATGTCACAGAGTTTTGGCTTCTGATATAACCACAGGACACTTACATCCTTTCTGTCAACAGAACAACGAAGACGATATATTCTTTTTACCGAGAAATGCTGCTGGGGAAAACAGAATTTAGGCAAATCGGTGGCTTTTAGTCTTAAAAAGTTTACATTCCAAAAGCAATTTACTATATTCCGTATCAAAGTGCTCTAATTGTTTTACCAGGATAAAAAAAAATATCATTAATGATTAAGGCATTATATGTTCAGGTTATGTATTAAATTAATGTTGAGCGTTAATCAAATATTACTAAATTCAATTTATATAATACATACTCATGATTACTATTAGGGGTTTCTCATTTGGATGTCTGAATGCAAATAAAACATCGATAAAATAACAAACGTGTCGCAGCAGTGTAGATTTTATGCATTCACTATATAAGACAGTCGGAGTGGCTGGTCGTGTATCAGCTGAATAGTGGCAGGTGAAGACCAGAGCATATTTCATGTTCCGTATAAGAAACAACTGTTGAGGAACCCACCAGCTGTTCGCAGCAGGTGGAGGCCATAAGAGAACAAAAGCCTACTTCCGCTACCACGTGTGTTCTTCGCGCCAGGTACATAACACGACGAAGCCGTACCTTCACATTTAACCAACCTGCTTGTCTGCCCAAACATATTTCTGTATTGCCATCCCCCAAGGTAGAACCTCCTTTAAGTGGAACGGGCCATGCACACAACCTGCCTGCTGTGCACGAGCACATAATACACCTTAAAAGCTCTGTCTAAGATCTGGCTTCAGATTCTTTTCAAAACAAAACATAGTCGGTATATCACCTGATAATTTCTCATAGGCTTCGGATGTTTACATTCTAACTGGATCGATTAATTTGCATAATAATTTCTATAGCTTAAATCACTCTCCATTGCAGAATCAGTAAACAATATCAAGTTACCAGCAAGCTAAGCAGCTACCTCTAAAATTAGCACAGAAAAGAAGTCATGGCATTTTCAATATGAAATCTGGAATCTACCTCTAAACCACAGGGCCAAATCGGCACAAAACGATTACAAATATACTAGTAGTTACATAAGAGCCGTTAATATGGAATAATTACAACACGATTTGATGATTTTAAGTTTGAAAGCTAATGAATTATATCACTTAGCATTAAATCACCTTATTTCTAAGCATAAATATAACAAAATACCAAGAATCTAATGGATGTTTATAAAACAATGAAATATCGGAATTAAACAAAATATATTAATCTACATAAAACAAAACACAAGTGGTGAAACAAAACAAATTAATTACTAGGTAACTCAGTTACGGTTAGTTGAAATACATTATGTTCTTACGCTTTATTGGTGGAAAGTTGCATGACATGGCAAGAGTGAGTCAAAGGAAATACCACAGGAGGTTCTGATTTTATGGATGCAATTTATCATACATTACCAAAAGTAAATCATACCGCAAACAGTGTTTACTGTAACTATTTGGCAAATAAATAGAACAATTAAATACATAATTAATACGCATTAATTTCAACAATTTAACTACGTAAATTAATTCCTATTATGGAGGGCGCAATTTCCAAACATTTTTATTTAAACACTGCAATTGAATTGCGCGTTAACTGATCGTTTACATTTAGGGGGGGGGGTCCTTATTGAGCCCATTTAATTGAAAAATAAGTTGTACTAATCTATTTAACGATGTCTATTCAGCAATAATTGTTGTGAACAAATCCCTCATTGAGCCCATTTCATTTGTACACCAACAAAACACGTGTACCGCGCCCATGATCTGACGTCATGCTTCTGCACTTGTGGGAAACGCGTCTCATCAAGGAAGATTGTGGTCAGCCTCATGGCGCAAAGCAAGGGTTCGCCAATGCGTAACGTATTATCAAGCGGGGAAAGTGAAACAAGAGTCGGCAACGCTGCGCGGTCAGTCACGGGTTACCGGAATGCTGCGAAAACTTGCGGCCCGGCTCCGGATGACATCAAAACATTTTCCTCCGCCATTACTCATTCAGAGGTCACGCGAGCTTAATGGCTCCTGCATGAATCACCAGTTAACCGTCCCAAATCGATTCTTTCCACGTCATTCTTTAGATTCCATCACGACATATTGTCCTTCCGCATAATAATAATAATAATAATAATAATAATAATAATAATAATAATAATAATAATAATAATAATAATTTGATGTTGCTATCTGGTAATCCCAACCAGGTTACATTATTACATATGTTTTAAATTATTCTAAATGCATGAGGGCATAAAAGAAACAAGACATTTGTAATGTTATGCAGTTTTACACCAAGGCTACTTCCGAAATGTTGTTTTCAAATGAAATCTGACAAGGTATGAAACATTGCCACGAGTGGCCGAGGTTGCTAAGGCGCGGACTCGTGAGCGGGAGGTCTGGGGTCGAATCCTGCCATGACCGTCCTCCCAGACTGATCTTTTTCCATGTTTTCCTCAGTTCTCATAAACGGCAAATGCCAGGGAGGTACCCTAAACTTAGGCCTGAAACGTTTCCTTCCTTAAAAAAAATAAATATTTTCCTAATACATAATTTCATCTCATATATCAACATTGTCCACCGCCTGTGGTGCCTCAGCAGTAAAAACGGGCGTTAAACACTATTTAAAAAAAAAAAGGTATGAAACTAGTTGAAATTTTTCATTTGTTTTGTATATGGATGTCCTTTTCCTAATTATCATCATCATCGTCGTCGCCGTCGTCGTAAATCCTATTTCATTTAGAGTAACCCGGGAAAATTAGACTGCAGCCGTAGCTTGACACATGAAAATCACAATGAACATGTTTAACCTCTCAGCTCAACAAACAATAGTAGTGCTGGCTCATTCCAAAACAAATAAAGTTAGCACCTTTTCAGCAAATCGTACATTTCTCTCCCTAATTCATTGTTAATACCTGAAAAGTTTTATACCAATTTAACAGTTTACTTTCCTCCTATATTGAAACAAAGACTTAACAAGCGGCCTGTTGCTTATACAGGAGTTAATTATCTCTGGAAACTCTTAGTATATATTTATACACACACTGAGGGACAGCTTTATTGGGTAAGCAATGTCAGGGCCACCTCGATCTCACAAACACAAAAAGGCACGAAACACATAGAGAAGGGATAGAACGGAACGTGAATCCGTGGAAGAGAAAAGAGAATTCCATAATTGTCGTTCCTGGGGGGGAAAAAAAAAAAAAAAAAAAAACACACACACACACACACACACACGGAAAACAATCACCTGGGACCTCCCGAATATGAGCCACCTGTAAAAATAATTTCACTTTTAGTAAACTAACTTCATTCGCTTTCGAGGCCCAAAGCACACTGAGACGAACCTAAAATAACTCAAACTGAGATTGATACACACGAACGACGCACACAATTGACAGATGCTCCTAATTAACACGTTCATTGCATCGTTTTGCTTGCTTGTGTCTGATTAGTGTTTTGGGAGGGGGGGCCAAAATACGATATTCAAGAAAAGTTGGTATTTTTGGAATGTTCAGAACGCGTGTAGCATTCCCTGGTTATTATGTTATACTTGCTGATTCGAACCTTACAGTTTGATTTTAAGATTCAGCAAACATGTTTGGCACTGCAACGCGCAATAACCTTTGTGCAGAGATCAGAAGTGTCAACTGCTGATGTTAGTACAAATCTTGGATACATTTAAACTGTCGGTTATTTCCTATTGCTTTTTGATTGACTCCAGGGAACAACGAATGCTTTTAATGTACCCAGAAAGTTAGCTTTAAAACTTTATTACATTTCAAGTGCCCAGCCTACATTTTATCGTTACCCTTGTACGTGTTAAGAGGAAATACTAGAAGAGTCTTTTAAAATTGCTATTAATAGGTTATGATGCGATTTACTAATGAGCATTAAACATTTCTCTTTAAAGCATGCAATAAACATATGTTTGAATTACAGGGCATGGTATAGTTTTCAGCCTAGATGTTAATTTAGTAACTGTCTTGCTATAATCATGTCTACACAAAAGACCGTCCTAAAATGTCCCTATCGCAACATTTCCTGAGCTAGCACTGAACTAATGGTTGCGACCTCCGCACCGTTATGAATGCAAAACAAGAAAAAAAGAACACTAAATGTTATTACCATGGTAGACAGAGCAGTCGTAGGCACACAATAGCCAGACATTAGCAGATACTGTTAGAAGCACCTACCAGCCTGTCAGCTCATTATTAACCCTAACATTAATGAGATGCCCTAGTTGGAAAACGAGTTCTCTTCCATTAGGCAAAACAGGTTTGACCAGCCTCGCTGCTTCTGCCATCTGGTGGTGATGATTCCAACCTCCATTCGCCATCTCGCGGGCAACTTTCCAACCCATAGCCAACCATTGATCGCTGCCGAAAGATGTCGCTGACTGTTGTAACCTCTGCATTCCTCGCGAGTTTCTGAAATAAAACTACCTAACCTTGCTAGTGTGAATGCACACATAGGAAGCCGTGGTTGTCATTTAACCTATTGTACACAACTGAATTTTCTTGATATGAAGAATTTTAATATATATTTTGTACATTGCCATCAGACGTCTGTTATCAATTATTTCCTACTTCAGCTTCGATCTCATTTAAGAACAAAAGAGCAGAGAAAATGCATAATTCAACATTTTTATGATATTCTTCAATGAATTTTAAAATTAATATTTACATTATAGGGAAATATGAAGAAAAGCAGTCGCATCTCTGAGCTTGATATTCAATTTAATATGAAAACACGTTAAAAACACCTAACAAGAAAATCAAACTGGGGCCATAAGCTATTTCGCTTGCTATATTATTATTATTATTATTATTATTATTATTATTATTATTATTATTATTATTATTATTATTATTATTATTATTATTTACAACTGAAAATATATTATACATGCAACAGCAATTAAACGAACCTGACAATTATTCATGGTAAGATATATGTAACCTCATCTATTACCATTTTCAGAGCAGCAGGATTCCCATAACCACCGAAGTAATGATTTATGAACTACCTAAGCAAAGAGTTCCTGGAACTTTAATATCTTTAGGATTAGAGAAGGTCGCCTTAGAGATTTTTGTTCAGAAAGTACCGTTTGAAGCAAATAAAAAAAAAAAAAATAAAGGTCTCATCACGTTCTTCCTGGAAAAGATGTGATACGTCGACATTTACGACAGTAAAGCAAACTTGTTTATGGCTTCTGAATGTTAAGCCAACGTGAATCATATAATTGTGTTTTAACCTTCAAGCTCCTGACCGTACTTAAGATAAGAAAACTGCTGCACAAGTGAACTATAATACAGAATTTTGAGGAAGCTTTACTTAGTACCAAATAAACCATCATGGTGGAGCAATTTAATTTGGATACATTGTTATTGGTACCTATATGCACATTCTTTGCTGTATTACTCGAATTTTCTACCTGATAATCAGTTATTTACCATTGAGAAGCAATATAATCTGAAATTTTCAACAAAAAAACATAAAATTCTTTCTATTTTGGAAACTTAACCGAATATGTGGTTTGCGCTATGGATGATGCTCTCTTATTATACAGGGGTTAGCTAAAAGCCCCGCACCACCGAAATAACTTTTTAAATCACATGGTTCATTGACATGAAACTGGGGGTGTGGAGATAGCCTATATTGAGAACTCACAAATTATATTACCGACCTTTTTCTACTTCCGGTTTAACGGGAAGTCTCCTAACTCTCTTGTTTTAAATGGAATATCCAATATAGTTCAACATTTTCGAATAATATTTATTAAGAGCTTTTCAAAAAAAAAAAAAAAAAATACCCTCGTTAGATACTTTTGTGCAAATTTATTGTTGGTAAATAAAAAAAAAAGTGAACTTTTGTTCTGTTCTGTCATTAATAACAAAAATACCATCCTTTGTTTATATCCAAGAAAGATTTATTGGTAGATAAACTTCTTATTCAGGGAATTAAAATCTAACATCCAGTGTATTAAATAACTCTATCTGATATTGAGCGAAAGGGAAAGAATTCTATTTTTAATTACAAGTTGGCTATTCTATTTTTAATTACAAGTTGGCTATAGAGAAAGGCAACGATCTTATCGAGAGACGGCGAATATGTTTAATGATATGCACTCCAGTTCTACATGCACCAGTGACGAGCAAGGATCGTAAAGAAATTTACTCAAACTGAAAGCGCAAAAGACTAACTAAGATCAGGTCGCCGGAAAAGTGTAATTGAATACTTCATTGGATGTTCTCCTGAAACGAGAAAAGCCACAAGTTTCTACTACAAAGTTATCGTTGGAATTAAATATAGCCCAAAATTCCGTGAAGAAAATCCTTAAAAGTGCCAAGCAACGCCCACCCTTATACAAGTCAACTTTTGCAGCAACTTTCAGAGGACGATCCCGATAGAAGAATACAATTTTATGAATTAATAAAAATCCAGTTTTTCTCAGACAAATTGCATTCTCAGATGAAGTCTGAATGGATTTGTCAACAGACACAACTGCCAACACGGGGCAGATGTAATCTACAATGGGGAGAGAACCACACGCAGTATCCATAAAAAACTTAATGTTTGGGCTGGCATTGTTGATCATATCAGCTCTACTTTAGACAAACGCTAAATGCTAATCGATATTTGGATTTTCTACCAAATCACGGAGCACCGGCTATCGCATATTTCTTTCCACATTCAATCAACCATGCGCTACCCAGAGATATCTATTTCCAACAAGATGGAGCTGTAACTCACTATGGAAAAATGCTCTTTGGCACTTAGACCAATATTTTCCACAAAGATGGATTCGTAGCAGAGATCACATAAAGTGGCCAGCAATATCTCCAAATTTGTCGCCTTTGAACTTCTTTTTGTGACGCCACTTGAATTCAGTCGAGAAAGACCGAACAACCTAGAAGCTCTGGAGTATTGAATAATGAAAGTGGTGCAAGGCATTCTAGAAGTCATTCCTTAAATGGGTTCCACGATCGACAGGCATATTGTCAAGCAGCTGACGGTAACCAGTTTACATTTAAGATGTTACCCAAAATAAATAAATAAAAAACACTCAGCATTGTGGTTGATTTACGCTTAAATTTCTTTAATGAAATATTTTCAATTTGATCAACCCCATTGTCAAGTCGTTAGAGCTTCTGACCTCTATCCCTGGGGTTCCGGGTTCGATTCCCGGATGTCATAGCAAATTTTTCCTTCATAGGATGATCCCTATGACGAGCATAGTCTGGTTACTGTAGGGCCCCCTAGCGCACCATATCGACCTTGCATATTGACTGGCACCCTTTCGGCGAACCGGCCTCAGAAGTCCGCTACCATTCCGCCACGTGTGGGAGAAATATCAACAAGTTCCTGCGAATAGTGTGATGGCATTGGCAAATTTATACATATTTGAATTTGTTCCTTTTATTTGCGAATATATTGCATCAATTTACATTTATATTTATAATTTATGAATCTAACTGCGCAATTACTTTAGATCAAATATTTTTTCATACAATGTACATATTTTATATAAGAGTAATATATATATATATATATATATATATATATATATATATATATATACATAATTTAAATAATGGAAAGCTTGGTTTATTAAATCTTCTATCATGCTTCGTTTGTCAACTCAAACTGCGCTATTCAAAAGCGCTTCAGAGGAATGTCGGCTAAGCAACCAGGCGTTGTTCCCACTTCGATTAACCAACATGTCTGTTTTTTGAGGCTTTGTTTTGGAAAAAATTGTTTAATTGATTTAATAAAATATTTACTGACGTTATTTTTTTAACCTTCTGCGTTTGACAAAGCACATTCTCTCCCCCCTCTCTACATATGGTTTATATGCTCGCTTTAACTGCATTAGTCTTCTCACGACGTCTATAGATTGTGGACTCAATACTATGTTTAAGTCTTTAGGGATGAATAAAACAAAATAAATTATTGGTGGTGCAAATGAGCTCGGAGTCCTTGGCGCCTTAAAACTATCTAGAATTCATTTTCTCATGGTAAGGAAAACTCAAATAAATAAATAAATAAATAATTATTATTGTCCTGATTGCTAATCGGAATTCGAACCCAGGACCTCCCGATTAGCTGTCGCAAACGTTACCACTGGGCTACGGAGGCGTTCATCCCTTTTTATTAGAGAAGCTGTCATATGACAACTGTTTAAAACGTTGAACATCGTTTACTTTTATTTCATTTTAATGCGAATGTTTACTATTAAAATATCCACCTGTCTAAAATAGGAAACCAACTTTGTATTTATATTTCAAATTCAGATGACTGCAAGGTAAACACTACAATTCTGTAATGAAGAACGCAGCCTATAAATTGTATAATGAAACTAGCAATCGTGCACTAATGAAGTAAAGCAAGACGCAATCACTCGCTATTATAGGGACGGATTTACCTTTATTCAACATCTCTACATCTATACCTTTTTTTTTTCCTACATAAAATTATTAATGCTGCATTTATATTTTGCTCGAATTTTTAAAAATTGTTTATATTCATTCTATGTGGTCCATGCATAACGGTGTACCGTCTCATTTTAGTCCTGCTGCTGGTAAGAACCAGGTTGCTTCCTCTTTTTACTTCCTTTATGGAGTAATTCCGAAGTCTACTGTGTTATTTCCATCTACTGACATTTACAGAGTCTGGAAATTTCGAGGGAATGAAACCGGTCACGAAGAAACATCTAAGCGCGCTCAACAATGTATTATTATTATTATTATTATTATTATTATTATTATTATTATCATCATCATCATCATCTTGTTGTTTTGATCCTCTAACTATTCTCGGAATACTACAACATAGCACATCCTTTCCAATATGCCACGTAACCATTAGTAGAAACACGACAAATAATAAATCCTGGAGACACTTTTAGTGTTTCTAACTGAACTACATTAATGACACACAAGTTCCGTCACGGAAACGTGGTTCTGCGGTATCTCTTTAGCAGGGGAATGCGGAGTCGAACATAAATGCACCACCTTCTGGGCGGAAGAACATACATACAAGTTAAGACAGTCCTGGCGAAGTGCCAACCGCCTCTGCTGCAGCAAAACATGACCCCCGCCCTGCTCCCCTCCCTGCCCTGCCAGGATTTAATTGAATGAAATGCTTTCATCAAAATGCAATGAAGCAAGGTCTTTCAGTGTCATTGCATACATAATTTTTCCCCCCTATACTGGCAAAGTCATAAAGAACTTGCCGTGACGTAGTGTTATTTTTTTAATAATAGTTTTCAATTACCTTTATGGAAACAGAAAAACCAAGAAGAGCTTACATGAACACTTGGTGTTATTCCTTAATTGTTAAAACAGTACGATTGCCTTCTCCATTTTTTTTTCTTCTCCCCATGTATTGCACATTTTAAAACGAGTGCAGAGAGCTGACAAAGAGGCAGTGATCGTTCTTGAAGGGTAATTATGGAAGTATGCCAATCTTTACAACATTTGTGTCTGCCTTAATTAAAAGAACTACGGACCAGGTATACGGGTCATGCTTCTGTCAACACAACTCTTCAGTAAACCTTTAACACGGACACAGTCTGCTGCAATCGTTCAATTGAAAATATACACGTTCTAAAAAGCCCTGAGCGCTCTTGCCACCGCTTGTACTATTATCTCATTGTGAATCCATCTATCGTCTGCCATCTCGTGTTTGCTCGGTGATCGCAGATTTCTCACAATCCGGGGATACAGGTTAATTAAAAACATCTCCAGAGTTTTCAACACCAGTACTTTTGGAATTCGGACACCGACAAGATGAAACTCTGAAAATGTTTATTTATACTGCCCTCGATTAACAAAGTTCATAAAACTTTGCTAGACATAAAACCCAAAAGACATGTTTCGATATACAAGTTCTTTGAAGGTATAAATTATCATACAGTTTGTCTCTTCACAGCTTCTTGTTTGTTGCTTATTGTTTATAAAGGTGCCACTTGCTTTCAAAGGGAATTTTGGACATACAACTAACGGCACATATACTGGTTTATTAATAGATCCTGCACAGTTTATACTTCAGTCCACTCGACTAAAATGTGATGGTACACCATACTGCACAAACCACATATAACGCATACCGAGTGGGATGTCTTGCAATGCTTAAAAATGTAAACAATGTTATTAACCAATTATTCTCCCATCATGAAAATCAAGTCATCGCTGTATATTCCTGTCATGCGGTAAGAATTAGTTAATGGAGAAGGAATATATATTAGCTTGTAGGGAAGGATGATGGTTTGCGCTACACACAAAAATAGCAACATGTAATTTCTTTCAACTACTGCTCAATGCAGTTAATTACAAATATCTGTAGAAAAGTTCTTACCTTGGTCATCAGGTTAAAGTCTGGCATTTGCAGAATGAAATCTGTCTATACAGAAAGCATGTTTTGAAGAAGGCATTTTTTTTTTAATAAATAGGAGTGTTATTACGATAATTTTATCGAATGTTCTCTCTCTTATTGTCTATGTAGAGTGTTAATTCTAATTATTAAGATTCTAGAAACCTGTTATCTACCTATATACAGCAGTAAAAGGGGCACAGGTAAAGCTGTGGCGCTCTCCCTTCCCCCCGTATTGTGCTGTAGGGTGATAAAAGTATACAGTATGTTATTGTTGAATACGTATGCGTATGTTGTGGTTATTACCACAACCGACTTTATTTACAGACCCCAAGGTAGATATCGATAGGAGACAAAATGGTGGAATATGAGGTCCGTGTGTTAATTTCATCATATTATTAATTTGTAGTTTTATGGTTTATTACAGAAGTTTATGTGTGGAAGTAAATCAACAGTAATATGTTAGTTCTTATAAGTTAATATTGGCTTAGTGAAACCACACCAGGAACTAGTTAAATAAAAAGTGTTAGAACCACATATTTTGCTTTTTTCCCTTGGTGTCTTTACTATTGCATAATACCATATTTACATTTCCTGCATGAAGTAATTAAAGGAGGGATAAACAGTATACATTTTGCAAATTTTGAAGTTAATGATGAAACTGTAGTGCGTATTAATCCTATCGTACCATACTTTGTGGTTAGGGAGGACATTTTCCCAGAAATTTCTCTAATCTACCAATGTGTGTGACGGTGTGGGTTATCATGAAAGGAAAAATCCGGGGGGGGGGGGGGAATATGAAGTGTGGCTTGGATGGTGAAGATGAGAGTTATAGTGAGCCTGATGATATAATATGTTTAGAATCTTTTGCAAGTGAGGTTATGCAGACACTACGCTAGTGGTAAAATCGTTCATGTTATGCTTTTAAACACATGGGTTTGTTGGTTCATTGCAGTTACGTGATTGTAGTTTAAAGTTGGAAGTAAATAAATAACGAGTTATTTCTTTAGTTTTGATTAAGTTAATTTTGATTTTTTGAAATAACAACAGGAACTTGTGTAATAGAAAGTGTTTAGTACAAAATGGGCTGCGCTTGTAAGTGTTAATTAATCTCATATTTACATTTCCTAAACAGAAGTAATTAAAGAATGTGGCACATTTAAGAACAATTAAAGGGGGAGTGGATAAAGAGTACACAGCGTGCAAGTTATGAAGTTAATCATGGAACTGTAGTGTGTATTAAACATTTGTAACTGAAATTTGTGATTAAGAATGACATTTCCTTTGTGCAATTTTTCTTAATCTATATCTTATGTGATAGTGAAGGTTAATGAAAAGGAAAAATCTGGAAGAACGTATAAAGCAGGTTTTAGAGAGAAATGAAGAGGGTTTTAATGAATGGTGTGAGCAGAATATTTTGCTTCCGCTCCTTTGCAAGTGGGGTTAGGACAAAACAGGTATTCCCGTTTATAACTATTGCCAAGAAAGGCTATGTCTTTTTCCTTAAAATAGGCGATGAAAAATATGATGCTGTTGCAATATATGGAATAGTTTTAAGGTGTTCAGTTATTTGGAAGTTTCATTTCTGTGGAGAAGTTTATAATTCATATTATTTTACATTCCGTTTGTATAAGGGAAATATTGTTTGTAAATAATTTCAGATTCTTAAAAATCATCGAAATATTTTTAATGATTAATAATGTCATCCTGTAAACATTTTAACATGTAAAAGTTTGGCATTTCCTATTGGCAGCAATAGGGCCACTTCGGCCGCCATATTTTTTAGAATTGGAGCCTGGTAAATATAATCGGTCTTGCTATTACTCAGAAAAAAAAAATATATGAATATATTCCATGGGCCCAAAATCATATGCGATTCTTTCTACAGGTATTGTTTTACGATGTTTGTAAATTTTGCAATTTGTTTGCCTTTTATCCTATGTTCTTGAAGAAATCTTTGTATTTATAGTTTGATTACACTTGGGGATTATTCTTAATTCTTTCAATTACAGCAATTCATATATTACAATTGTACTACTATCTTGAGTCGAATGAGTAATTTAGTTCTAAATTTATCCAGGTAAATATTTTAGAGTGGATACTACTGCATTTGTTCTATGTCATTTTTACAGTAATGTGGAGTTTTATCATTGCGTGATAAAACACTAAATTATTTCTGCTATAGTGTTTGCGTTTATTTTTTTCAAATCTTCCGATTTTTCATTTTCATTAATGTTTTATTTTTCCTTTTAAATTGAATTATTTTTAGCTCCTCTATTGTAGATTTTAAATTGATTTTTGGCACATATTACAGCTGAGGTAATCCATGGAAACGTACAGGGCAGTGATAGTTCTAAGAATATTCCTCGTATATTTTTGAAGAAGAGGTATATGTAACCTCAGAATTTTAAAATACTTTGTTCCCCTCCCCAGCAGCAATTGAAGATTATTAAATTTTCTTGGGTTCAAAGAAAGAAAAACATGCAGGGAAATCAGCATGGCATGCAAATGAATTTAGATATGGATTAAAAAAAAATAGCAGAAGAGTGCCATGCCCGCCCGAGTTCCAACCGCCACAGGTTAACCTTGGTCTCCCATTCTAAAAAGAAACTGAGCTTGCGTACCTGCTCGCAACTGGCGGCAGAGAAGTGTTGGCTAACCGCAGACAAAACCATTGCAGTGCATACAAAATAAAATACATGTTGTCCATGGCCGATTTCCTGGACTGAAATAGCCGTCAGCCAGCTTATAGGGACGGGGCCTTGGCAATCGAATCCTTTTCTAGAAACGCGCTTGACATCCGCAGGAATTCGGATTGCAATTTCAATGTTTAAATATGGCATTCAAGATATGCCAATCACAAACACGTCCCCTGGATGACATACCTTGAGCGTATCTTTCTTACAACTGTCCAAACAGCTTTCCTTGAGAGGGCAGACATCCAAAAGTGAGATTGCTTGGTCTTTATGTCAGGAAGAACTACATTACAGTATAATGTGGCCGTTCTTACGCACTGCAGATATAAAAGGGAAGACATGAGTCTATACGTGTGCTTGATACTAGGAGAGACTGGGCATATCGCTGAGTGATGTAAAATACCTCTTAAGTATTCAGGAGAAGGCATTTCTTACACAGCATTCTTTTAGCTGGTGTGCAAATTGATCGTGCAGGAGAACCCAGTGCGGAATGTGTAATTGAACACCTCGAAGAAGAATTCCAGTTAACTCCCACTAACTGTCGAACAGTGTCATTATTAATACAGAAATGTAAGTGAAATGGATCAGTACTCTGGAAGAATGGACAGGCAAGCGGGGATTGCGTTCGGAAAGCTTCTGCGTTCAGCTACCAAAAGTCAGCGGCGTGTTGTAAAAGAACTGCATACGAAACGAACGTCTGGTCAAATATTGGAAGCCTTTTCTTACCTTATACGGTCAGCCACTCTGAAGGCTTTCTTTTCGCACCCAGTCAATGTGGATGAAGGGAATCTCTGACCAACATCTAGTTTTCTGGTCACACATACATTACGACCTTTGAGACTGTTACACGTCCTCTACACTCTCAAAAAGTTCATGTTTGGCGTGTCATTTCTGGCAGTGAACTTTATTAAGAACTAGTGTGAAGTACTTTATCAGGCATGTCTTCCGGATAGGTTTTATCTGGGGCAATTAAGTTCACCTGGAAATCTACGCTTCAGCAGAATGGAGCTACAGGTCACGCTGCTGTGGAAATATCAGCGCCTTCTTCGGAAATATTTTGCCGAATGCCCTTTCTCCAGGTTTTCCGAAGCCTACGTGTCACTCGGCTTATACACTTCAGGAATATTTGGATATTGTGGCCCAGTACCTCTCGATATTACTCAGTTGCGAAACAACATTAGAAAATTTTGCAATGTTTGTGAACCTCTAAGGCAGATTAGTGCACACAAGAGCCATATATTGTAAACTGACAATATAGGTGTACTTTATTTCTGGCCATACTGTACATAAAACATCAACATAACTTTTATCCAAATAAGAAATGGAGACATTTTTTGTTCCCTCATAGACTGTAGAGAGAAAATTTGTGCTATGCTTTAAAAAAAAAAACACACACACACACACTTCTAGAGGAAATTCTGGTTGTTCTAAACTTTAACTGGAATAATTATCACCTGCAGAATTATTACTGAGGAATGTATAACAGTCGAGATATATTTTCATTCCAATCATTCAAAATGAACACAAAACGTTTACAAAAGCCACCCATAGATATATACAAGACTAGGTCCAGAAGTTTACTGCCTCGCCGATAAGGATTATGACCTTCACAAAATCCTTATCTGGTATCATAACTTATCTGTTAAGTAAAGAATTGCAGCTGTAACTTCCTCTCCAACGTGTTCAGATAAAGAAAGCTACGTGTAGAAGATTGTACCATGTTCAAAATGGAGTTTAGAGCTGTTATTTAAATTCTTCACAAAAGAAGAACTTACTCCAAATGAAATTAAACAGCGATTGGATATGTGGGGAAGCAACCTCCTCACATTCTACCGTACAAGAATGGGCCGGCCAAACTTTTTCCAATGGGTAAAGAAAACATTGAGGACGAAAAGCATGCAGGTCGGCCCTTGGAGATGCTCACTCCTGAAAACATCGCTCTTGTGGAAGGAGAAATTACGGAAGACCCACGGCTCAAAGCTACAGAAATAGTAGCAAGGATGGGCCTTTCTAAAACAACAATCCTACGATTTATTCATTAACATTTACACATAAATAAGGTTAGTGCGAGATGGGTGCTTCTTTCCTCAGTCCAAAAGCAGCAACGAGTCATCTGTTGTCAGCCATTTTTAGAGCTCTGCTATGACAAACTATTGTTACAGGAGATGGAACTATGGCCCTCTACTATGATCCTTTGTCCAAAAGAGAATCAATGGAATAGCGTAAACCTGGCGAAGCAGCCTCTAAATGCCAAGATCACTCAATCAACCAAGAAGGTCTTGGCCACAATCTTTTGGTGCTGTGAAGGAATACTCTTCATTGACTTCAAGGTGAGGAACACCACAGTAAATGGGGAGTACT
Source organism: Metallyticus violacea (assembly GCA_030762175.1). Classification (NCBI taxonomy): domain Eukaryota; kingdom Metazoa; phylum Arthropoda; class Insecta; order Mantodea; family Metallyticidae; genus Metallyticus; species Metallyticus violacea. The sequence goes on from CM060845.1 coordinate 80,002,505, forward strand.
ATGCTGGCCTACTGCACAGACTACTTGCTTCCATCAAAGAGAAAAGGCGAGGAAAGCTGAGTGGTGGTGTACGCCTTTTTCACGACAATGCACCTGTGCACACAACTCTTATTGCAAAGAAAGCTGTGAAGAAAAGTGGCTTCAAGAAGATCGACCATCCACCCTACAGTCCAGATCTAGCTCCCAGTGACTATTTCCTCTTGTCAAAACTTAAGAAAGACCTTCGAGAAAGGAAATTAAAGTGTGACGAAGAAGTGATGGATGCTGTTTATGCCCATTTTGCAGGCAAGATTTCTGACTATTTGGAGAGATGAAATGTTAATTCAAAGATGTGAGCAGTGTATTGCAATAAAGGGTAACTATACTAAAAAGCGAAATATAGTTTTTTGTCATCATACCTAGTAAATGGTTAGGCCGGAAACTTATGGACCTATCCTCGTATATTACCAAAAGTATCAATCAATTTCAGATGAATAGATTGTGGCAGACCAAAAAGGTAGTGGTTTCCTTAAAAACAAGCCAGAAAGTAGCCTAATCTGAACGAAGATAAGCAGTAATTCTGTTACATGCTGGTTCCTATGGCCGACGTTGCTGGTAGCTCCAGGTTCGATTCCCTATTATGCATTCGCATTTCTTCTATCGGTGCCGACAACTTTTGGAGCGATGGTGTCAATGTACCTTAGGTGACCGAGGAGCCGTATAATGTGCCTAACGTTTTATTATTTTAGTTCTTTCTTGTTTTGCTTTAATAAATGGTTAAATAACCTCCACAGAAGTTTCTGGGGTAAAAATATTTGATTTTTATCTTTGTAAACAACACAATACTGGGGGGGGGGGGTTTATTGCACATATTTATACAGATTTAGCTTTTAATCCATTACAAATGTCAAAGAACACTGTGCTGCTTTACCTACAGAAGCAAAAGAAGCGCTGTAGAAGTGTAAATCGTATTCCAATCACAACAAATTACTAGTTGTTATGGAAACCCAGGACAACAGACTAGCATCTCACTTTCGTGTTTCATTTTTTTTTCTTCCCACTCCAAGGTAGCTAATATATGCATTTTATATTGTGAATTGATACCATTAGGCCAGCCGCAGTATTACATCATGGTGTTTGGGCCAGAAATTAAAACAGAAGCTTAATTTCGAAATTGATTTATTTATATAATTGAAACAGTCATTTTAACTATGCCAAATCTAATATTGTAAACTCCTTAGTCCACAAAAATGACAAAAGGACGAGGCAATAACGATAAAACAAAATAATGCATATAGAAGGGAAGAAATTAGAAGGGCACAAATTGGGCTCCGGAATGGAAATACAAAGTTATTCAAATCCTCACCAGAGTCTTAAAAAAACAGTGGTACCTACTTTTTAAATTACTAGGTTTAAATGTCGGACTCAAATGCATTTGAATGTGATTTGTGATTTGAAAATGTATTTGTAAACGGGGTTTCAATTACCAAGTTCTACCCTACTAAAAACTGGGAATGGAACGGATTCATTCCAGATTGATGTGCACGATATCGGGGCTAGCGTCAGCGTTGGTTATTTTTATAACACAAAGTGAGTCATTTCATATTTGCTCACGAAATACTTTATTCTATTTAATCTTCTGTAATCCGTGTTATTCCAAGTTTTACTTCTTGACCCAATAATGAATTTGCCGTTTATACAAGTTACCCGATACGTCAGTTGATTATGTTTATTTACGGACGATCTTTAATATCTCAGGTCATCATCAGCCCATTCATTTTGGGGCTTGAAAGGGCCGATTAATTTTGCTCAGAGATCTCTTCAGTCAGGCTTGGGGTTCTTTTACGTGCCGTAAATCTGCGACATGGAACCCACGGTTTTACTTTCATTCCGAAGTACGCCCGAAAAAATCCATCGACTCTGGCCGGGATTGAAGATCCACTAGGCAAGAATGATTACCACTCGACCCCTAAGGGCCGACCCGGTAGGTTATCCAGCATAACAATAAAGTAATACACATTAACCAACATGAAGAGCCGACATGTCGATGGTAAATATTGACTTGTTCTTGGTGCATTTTGTACAGGGAAACGAGGTAACTCTGGGAAGTTGTATTTATTTTGCCCATAGCCCCAGCCGTTGACCACTAGATGCTAGAGAAGATATTTTGTGTGCTGGGATTGTATAATCACAGTTGAAAGTCGCTTTTAAACACAATAAGGAAAGATCTACTGACAGATTCGTGCATGTTATACACAATTTTAAGATTCTGAATGTGTTTGCCTCAATTTGCAGTTGGGTGGAGCGTGTGTGATAATGCTGCCTGTCTACATAGCTCTAAAAATCTACATCCAACATCTTTAAAGTACGTAAAAAATTATTACGTTCATTTTGTTCCGTTGGTGCCTAACTTTGTCATGATAGCACTGTGTATTTCCGGCTAACGTGTATGTATACACTCCAATTAGGAATGACCGAGAGGGTTGGTAATGGCGGTAATGTTTGGGACTCGTATTTGGAAAATCCCAGGTTCAAATCCTGCGGCCTGCTAACCTGAGTGAAGTTTTCCGTGACTTTCCTCAGCCCTTTTTCAGAGAGGTCAAATGACGGGTTGGTGTTTTTCTGTCAAAGATACACCTTCCGTTTCGTCATTAATGTTCATTCATACTCTCTTTGTCCATCTATCTGTGTTTATGTCTTCCATGCGGCCCTGACATTGTAGTGATAATATCCTATATGTCGACTAAATAAATATATACTTGTGCACTCTCTTGAAGAGATGCCAAGTTTCATAACAGAATATGACCGCCTCCATGGCCTGGTGGTAGCGCTTGCGACTACTAGCCGGGCCTGCGTTCGATTCTCGGTCAGGTCATTTTTCTTACCCTAAGAAAGTGAATGTCAGATAACTTTAAGACGCCAGGACTCCGAGCTCATTTGCACCATCGTTGATTAATTTCATTCATCACACAGACTACGTTTATGTGTATACAGATTTAAGCATTCCCATGATGCACCACAATTTCCATTGTCCCTGCCAGAAGTCTTCTAGCAAAGGGAATGCGCAGACGTCCCTCTGATAATGGGCTGGCATTAAAGTAAAGCATCAAACTATTCAGAAAAATGTACACCTAAAGTTTTGAAAGTGTATGGGAGGAAAGTTGAGTGTTGGTAAGGCCTAAGTTTCACAGCAGATGTTTGTACCTAACGTCATTTTCTCAGGCAAGCACATAATACAAATGAACGTCGTTATTTTTGCATATATGCGCAGGAAAAAAAAAATTTCAGTTATTAACTTACGAAGACTGCCATTCTGCATATATACAAAGAGTACTTGATGGTGCGCCAACTGAAAGTCGTCATTTATCCTGAGTTGGCGTGACACAAGCTTGGACAAGGTTATACAAATTTCTCTCTTATGATCCAGTTGATAGTTCACTTACCTGAACAAGACGCGCTCCCGTTCCCTCTCGACGAGGAGGTCCTCAGGGGCGGGATGCGCAGGCGCCAGGAGGTGGGTGCCGACCGGAAGCGGCGGGTACCGCTTGTTCCACAGCATGTCGGTGGGCAGTTGCGAATAGAGCCCTGGAGGCGGCAGCGGGTGGGGCACGGCGTGGGGGTGGTGATGAAGCGGATGAGGGCTAAGCAGCGGAGGCGGGGGCGGCACCACGGGCGAGTAGTGCGCCTGAGCGAGCGCCAGAGCCTGGGCCTGCGACACGACGGCGGCGGCGCTGCCAGACGCGGGAGTCTGCGGGGGCGGGGCCGAGGCGGCCGGAGTCGCGGGGTGCGACATGAGCAAGGATTGATGCTGGACGCTATTTATGTGGCGAACATGCGGCTCGGCCACCAGCAGGAGGCTGGGATCTCTCCACACGCGCACCGGCTCCTGGGGAGGTGTCGACAGCTTATTTCCACCCTCCGGCACCGACGACAAACCTCCGTTCGAGCCGGACGAGGACGACGACGACGAGGAAGACGACGAAGACGACGAAGCGGGCAGAAACAACGGCGACCTGTTTGTGGTTGCGGAGGTCGACGACGGGGGTTCGTCCGAACTACTCAAGGCGCTGGAGCGTGAGCCCGAACGCTCATCGCCGCTAGCGCAGCTCCCGGCCGATCGGAGAGAGCTTACCCCAGAGTCGGAACGGTCGTCCGGAAAGCGGAGCAGTACGGTGGCCGAGGAGTCGCTGCCGGGGAGCTCCATCCTGGTACCTGGCGAGGACGAGGACAGGGGTCCGTCATCGTCGTCCTGCTGGTGCTGTTGTTGTTGCCGTTCGCTGTCCGTGCTACTCGTCTTGTCACCACAGTACTCACTCTCGTGCTGCGTCCGTCCCTCTTGTCCCACAGACACGATCACCGACGGTTCAGACACTTCTTCTTGCACGGTCGTACCGACGATGCACTTTTCCTCATTTTCCTTGTCCTTATCTACAACTACACCATCACTGCACCCACTGTCACTCGGGCCATGTTCTGGCACGTCCTCGGGCTCTTTCGTCCTTGTCCGCTTGCTATCTACCTCTTTCGTCTCTTCCTCGACACTAACTTTCACTTCCTCTTCTTCCGCTTTAACTTCTGATTGCTTTTCGATCACAGCTTCTTCGGCGGTTTCCTTGAGCTCTTCCGCTGCCGGAAGTTGGTCCTCTTGCGGACTGGAAGCGGGCGGCGCCTCCTTCTTGCACCTCCTCAGCAGTACCGAGGTGCGACGTTGAAGACAGTCCTCGACACGGACTTGCACGTGTCTCCGTAACTTGCTATTGTTTGCTTCTTCGAGCACCTTCTTCTTCTTGCAGTTCCTGGCGGCCCCTCCACTTCGCTGCGGTTTCTTGTTGCCCTTGTTCTCTAGGTCCTCTTTGCGACTCTCCGCCGCGGACCTCGACTTACTGCTGCACACAGTCGCTCCACCAGAGTCGTTCTTGCGTTTTCTTTCGGAGCGAGTCTTGTTATTGCTATTGGCGGAACCTCCTGAAACAAACAAAACAAATATCAGCTTCCGCGATGCTAACCAGTGTTCAAATTCAAACAACACTTGTATTTAATGAGTTACATGCACAAGGTAAATGTTTTATAATATCGCGTAGATTAAGTGTATCACATGGTAATTAACTATTCTTGAGCCCCATTAGAGAAGAACAGTCCTAAAACATCCCTGCAAGGAGTTTGTTCTAATCATTTATCATTCTGCTCTAGAATGAACGTTTGCCTACATCTGTTATCTCCTATTTTCATTTTCATTTAAATGTCTGGTCGTTCACACCATAATACATAGCCGAAAGAAATAGGTACATACCCAGGTTATTTGACCATTATAAACCCTATTTTAATGTTCACAACCTACCTAGCTCGCTTATGCTTAGTTTTTATGCTTCTCATCTATATAACAGATGCAGCAACTTGACCTATATTATTTACAGTGCTTTCATTTAGTTGTTCTACAGAGCAGTGGCAAAGACTGGCTTTTGTCTAGGTCATCAGCGTCCCATTCAATTCAAGAGTGAAACGGCCTCTACTTTCAAGCTTGAGGTTTCTTTTTCGTGGCGTAAATCTACGAACGGGACCCACAGCTGAACTTCCCTTCCAAAGGAATCCATTGCTTAGGATTTTCACGCCCGAAAAAAATCGTCGATCTTGGTCGGGATTGAACGCGCGCTCTTGGATTTACGAGGCAAGTGTTGTTACCATTACACCACTAGGACCGACATATACTTTATTCAGTTTGTATATAAGGCACTCTCAGATATTCCTAATATAGAGAAACAGGAAATATTCATAGTTTTTACTCATTCATTAACGAAAGTAACAATGGCAACGCTGGAGAATTTCCAGGTATGCAGTGGCAGTTTAGACAAAAGCGAGAACACTAGACACTGAAAACTTGGTGGGATGGGGCGAGATTTGTCCCATACTTCACCCCTGTATTATCGTGTGGCAGAACAAGGCAAATAAACATGTTTTGCTGTCAACCTAAAATAAAATGTTTACTAATTTATAACATGCAAGAGAGTGCAAATAAAACACAAATAATTAAAATAAATAATGATATATATTAACGATAAATATTATATATTAACGTGGTTATAACAATAACAGTACACACACACTGGGTACAATATGAAAGAGTGCTAATAAAACATAGAGAATTAACAAAATAACTACATCAAGGAAGTGATAAGAAAATTAATTATATCGAAGAGAATAACAATGGGGTGATAAACTCTACAGCAAAATATTAATGTCTGCGTTGGAACATAAAGTTAAGTCTAAGATAATGTATTGTTTCTAATTTAAATTGGAGCCGTTAAGTGTGACCGACAGGTTCATAGGAAGATGTAAGAGTGACAGTGTTTAAGTATTAAAACGGTGCAGCTACCCCCCGACTTGCAAACTGATATATTGTTTATACTGGCATCCCAGCAGGATGTCCTTCCCGTATTCCATTATGATACGAGTACACCAATCTTTGGCGATCATATTATTTGTAGGCACTTTCCAATAATTTCAGGTCCACAAACTGCAGATTTGAACCTTGCCGACTTTCGGTTATGGCAGTTACGAGATTTCTTAAATACCAGAAAGAATGTGTGTTGAACACTGCACACATTTCCCTATTTAGTAGGTGCCCAAATCCCACTGTTTGCTCAACAGTTATTTCTCTCTTTTTTAAAGTTTTAAGTAACTTCTAACACTATTTCCTTTAGGAGGCATCTGTTACTATGCCATCAAAATAATTTATTGATTTATTTCATTAGTCCCTGTATTTTGTGTATTTTATTGCTAAAATTAACATGAAAAAATTAGAGAATTGAAGTCATATTAAAAAAAAGTTTTTAGCGATTGAAGGTTGTAACATTTCCAAAACATAGTTCATTTACCGAAATGTGTTGTATTCGTGTTAAAGAGAGTAAAATTTATTATACAAAATTCTAAAAAAGGTCAGTTGATGAAGCAATTGCGTTTAATGTTAAACTCGTGGTTTTATTTGCGATTTCATGCTCACATGCAAATCAGTTATATTTGTATACGACGAAGAGTAGAGAACCCAGAGCGCTTTCTACAACTACAGTTTCTCAAAAGTATCAAAAATTAAAATGAGAAAACACTTTACTTAATATTTGAAAGAAGAATTTAAGGAATATTTCAGGCTTTAAAGCGTTGTAAATATTACAATCATTGAGATTGGAAAATACAAATATATCGCTGTGTTGGACAAAAACAAATATTTTATAACTCCATAATTACCGTTTAATTAATAAAGCATACATTATTTCAATAAAATTATTATATGAATACTACGTTTTACCATTAAATGCTCCAATGCGATTATGAAGTCAATATGCATTTCCCAAGATCTAAGAAAATTAAGAATATGTAACAATTAAGTGCACGAATCTTTAGCGATCGTGTTTCTCAGTCTATAAAACAATAGTTGCATAGACATACATTTACAATTATTGATGACATGATACTTTTAAAAACAATCATCGCAATTTTTGTCTATAAAAAGCTTCTCATTTCAATTAAATGAAGTGTAGTCACTAACGTAGAATGGGAAAATATCGAAAAGATGTAATATCTCATGCCATATCTCCAATTTGAGCTTTCTGATGCGCTGAATGCGTATGTGACATTAGCTTTTTAGGTTTATGTAACAAATATAAATTTACGGTGTTTTGTTACCTCGGGAGAGAGAGAAGTAAAAGCAATAAAATATATATGTATTTGTATATAACTGGAAGTATTTGATCAGTTTATCATTTGTAAGACGTAATAAATGTGGGCAATTAAGACAATGCATTTTGTTAATTAGAGCCATATTCAGGAGAGGAGACTTTTTCCTTACAAAGATAGTAATTTTATATATAAATAAGAAAAATAAAAATAAAGTAACACTATTAAGAATGTAACAAATTAACAGTGATTATAATAGTAGCAAAGGATAAAACACTGAGATAAAGTCACACTTTAGATCGCTAAACGAGTCCGAAATATAGCGATCTTAAGTGTCACTTTTTCGTTACATTATATATATAATTGAAAAACAGAAATATGCCAAAATATTTTCTTGAATAGCTAGTCAAATCACAAACTCCCCCACTAGTGCGCTAAGTTGCAACGCTAATCGCAGCATGTAACATTTTTAATTTGTTAGCTTAGAGGAGGTATCATTGACAGGACAGAAAGGCTTACAAACATATTTGCACTTTGTATATTGAATGAATTGTACTCTTTTTTTATTATTTCTGTTATTTAATTGCTTTCTCCACAAACCAAGCGCTGCAGAATTGTACAATATCAATTTACTTTTGGTAGATACAGATTTTATTTTACGATACTGTCACTTTTCTTCCTTAGCTCTTTTCTTCTGCTCGCAATATCTATTCTTTCTGCTTTAAAAATATAAACAATCCAGTGGTAAACAAAAGAATATCATGTAAACTAGAACAAATACATTCTTAGTGCTTGGTTAAGTTTCCAAATTCTTGTGTATACAACTGAAGGAATTTACTGGCCAGGCACAAAAATCAAACTATGCACAATAATATGACAGTGGTTACATAAGTACGTTTCCCATAAACCACCGATCATGTACAGTGAATTAACAAACATACCCACATACTTCACCTGCGAGTGGTTACTTTTTAATCCGCCCTCATACGTGGGAAAACGCTGCGAACGACGTTCAGTTGTTTCCCATCGATTTGTCAGGGACTACATTTCTTTCTCTGTTTACATTTCCGCAGCTAAGCACTAAATTAAACACCTCCTCAAGCAAGAGAACTTGTATCCCGTCAGCAGTGCACACAAAGGCGGGAAACACGCGAAAGCAATTAACATAATTTCCGGGCATACCTCCCCGTAACGACTATTTAAAGACACCGGTAGCATCTGGCAACCTTGCAGAGGGCGGGGAAGAAAGAGACAGCTGCACTCGGAAGTAGTGCCTTACTTCCATGTGGGCGAGCACTCGCCGCAGAAGAAAAAGAACAAAAATCAATTAGCACAAAAGGGGGTCGCCGACCTCTATCCCGGTCGCCTGCCCCCCGCGTATTTCACATTACTGCACCAGTTTGGAATTCCTGAAATGTAAAGCATTTGCAAGAACTATGATGCCTGCATTCCGAAAGTGTTTAACCCGGGGAAGATTGACTCAATAGAGAACACGCACGATTTTCCTGTATTGTGACAGATTTACCTTTTTTTATATATTTATCAAACTGTAACTCTGCAATAAACGACATTCTTCGTGTTAGTACAAACATTTTCTGCTTCCTCTGTAAAAACGTCGGTTTATGCCGTACATATTTTGTTCGCCACAATTTTAGCTCCGTATATTTTCATGCTTCATAAACTATCTTGATTTAAAATTGGTATCCTTTAGAAACACGCATGTTGGAATTGATAGAAATTACAATAACGTGTTTGAAACTAATGTCTTTTATTGTCTTCCCACAAGAAAAAAACATTCAGGTTCCAACAACGTTATAGACCCATTTACTTACCTCTGAATTCAATGGCAACATTCCATTTTTCTGTAAAATGCCGAACATGTTCACTAGAGTGCTCTGTTTAGCCACTCTTTCCGGAGGTTCAAACCAACAAAAAAACCCACCAAAATTCAATTATTGACGATTTACTTGTCTCAAATGCAATAGTAGCACTCGTTTTCTGTAAACCGCCGCAGTTTACCAATGGCGCCCATGAAGTCATAATGCCACTTCGAAACATGCCATGCAACTGGGAGTTTTAAAGAAAAAGGAAAATTACCATTGAATTCAGAGATAAATAAATTACCTATCATAAACGAAGTACGAATTCATTAGTATGAACTCGAAGGTGTTCCCTGTCAGTGACAGGATTAATTGTTTAAGAATTTCCCTTCATCTTATAACACTGTAGGGTAGGTATATAATTCCAATTCTCGTGTGTTTTGTATAGATCAAGCTTTAAAATCCCAATAAAAACATTTATATCTGGGAGTGTAACAGAAACTATTTCAAGAATCCAACCCTACAAAAACATTTTACATATGGATTTGTCAGTTTATGCTCGTCCTTTTACAATACAATTTTAAGAATATTAACGTGTAAAGTGCAAATCACTTTTATACCAGATTTTGAAGAGTAAATTTTCTTTTGGACATCTGCACTTATTCAGAAATGTAATATTCATATTATTAAAAGATATATTGCACTAAAACTGTAGTGAATATAGCTACAGCAGGGAATGCAAAACGTTACTGAAAACAATGATTTTTTTAAATGTATTTTTATTGGATGTCAAAATATCTACATTAGCCTACTCTCCCGCAAAAAAAAAATCGCGACCTACAATCCCATATTTTCATAATTCACAATTTTTGGGTCATCAACAGTCAATCTGAACTTTTTGCTCTTTGCAGTCATTCATGCACAAACAAACATTACCATGTTGTAAATTATGTGCATACCCCCCCCCCCCCCCCCATCCTTCAAAACGTGTTGTGACTACTGTGATGTTTACAGAAGCGGCGCGTGATCATCAATGGCAAATCAAGAGCCAAACTTCAGTGTCATGGCTGGCCGTCTTTAGTCGGTATACGCAATATATGAAATTAATATTCTGATCGCACCAACACAAGAATTTGCTGCTTCGATACAAAGCGAGCATTAACATATAACGCGAAATAAGTCTATTTTAGGTTCAGAATGACTCGACTCTCACACTCAAACTTTAATAAATTAATGAAGTTTAAAGGTGTGAATTGACCTTTACTAATGACGTTATGGCTTAGAGTCGGCAAAGTAATGCCTTTCGCTTGTTTACTTTCACTGCAGCCAGTGTTAGCCATGCTTGTATTTGGAAATAATAGCGGAAGTAGGTTATGTGTTGTGAAACATCAATAGAAGAAAGGAAGAAGTCGCACTAAACAATTAGTAAAGCTAACATCAGATTTTAACACGGATATTTTACTGCCAGGTGTTTTAAATACACTAAGAAGAAAGCAGATGGTTAATTAGTAACTCTCACGTAAAAAGATTGTGCAAATACTTCTAAATTACATGTCCAACTCATCAGTAAGCAAATGGTCGGTCATATCTCAATCCAGAAATCCAGAGACATGGCAGGATTTCATCTGCTCGCCTCCCCTTCTCCCACACTTCTGCTTCTCGAAATGAATCGAAAAGTAAACACACAAACATGAAACATTATGATGGAGAAAAACTACTTTAAAAGTACAAATGTTTATTACAGAACAATAAATTATTTGTTTGGCATAGTTTTTTTTTTTTTAATGGTGTTTAGCGCCCGTTTGTACTACTGAGGCAACACAGGCGGTGAACACTAATGATAACATGAAATGAAATGATATATTGGGAAAGGGATTTTTAAGGAAGGAAACATTCCAGGCCTAATTTTTAAGGTACCTCCCCTGCATTTGTCAGTTATGAGGACTGAGGAAAATGTGGGGGAAAACCTGTCAGGGAGGATGGTCCAGGCGGGATTGGAACCCCAAACCTCCCGCTCACGAGTCCGCGCCTTAACGACCTCGCCCACGCGTGGCGGTTTTTGGCATAGTAAGATGTAGGCAAAACTAATGACAAAATGTAAGGAATAAGACTTTATTTTATCATTTTCGTATTTAATGTATGGTTAGTGGAATCCTCTCAATGCAATTCAGATTTTCACGTATAAATTACGCGCAGCTTTAGAAAAATACTCAACATGTATTTACAGTATTGTGTATTATTGTGACTAAACTGAAGATAAAACAGTTCGTTTTTCCTCAGTGCCCATGTTTCAGCCTCCAGTGTTAAGTTTGCCTTAGGGAGAAGAATTGAAGGACATTATTTCGCAATTAATGTACAGTCCGAAATAAAATGTTGTACACAAGCAGTCAAAAAGCAGTTAATCTAAAATGAACGTTTCTGGACGAATTAAGTGTGCAGATAACCTATCTTAATGTTTGGGGATTTCTCTCGCCTTTCGTTTTGTTATAGCTACCTTAAAAGAGAGAATTAAATATAAAAAAGATACTCTAGAAATGCTTTCTGAAAAGATATCGAAGGATAATTTGTCCATGCAATTTTTAATTAATTGTAAAACATTTTGAATTCGTTCTAAGAAACAAATGTCTCGTTCATAAACTTTTAAATAGCAGTTATCAGGTATCAAGAAATTCGGTACGTTTCTATACCCGATCGCCAAACTAATAACAAATACTTGTAGTCTTTCTGTAGATAATCTGTCGACAAAATTCTTTAAAAATCACGCACTAGGCCAATAAAATGTATAGTACATGATCCACCCCTCCGCCCAAAAATTATTCTTACAAAGAACGCGTTTAATGCTCAACACACATATATCGAGATCCCGGTTATCTGCAAAGCTGATGGTGGTTTGACGAATGTGATGTGCTACTGAGTGGCCATGTCAACAAGCAAAATGCTCGTTTTCTCGGTTGGAAAAACCGGATATGCACAGAAACCATAAAATTCGGAGAAAGTGACAGGGTCGGTCGCTGTGTCTTCTCACGGCATCTTTGGTTCTTGTTTCATAGAGAATGCACATGGAAACAGAAATAAAGTCATATCAGAAATGTACAAGGGGCAAGTTATTCAATGTTTTCAGGGATTTGGACACATTTAATGTACTGAAAACCTTAATACCCACAAGCAATTGTTTCAACAAGATGGGGCGACCTTCCAACTCTTCATGGGAATGGGCGCCTGCTGTTTCTCGGCCAAATTGTAGACACTCGGACTTTCCATATCCTACAGATGTGCCGATGTGTTGTGTGATGCGTTTTTGAGGGAGATTCTGAAAGAACAGTTTTTCAAACCCATTCCTCGTAGTCTAAAAAAAACTTTTTTTAAATAAGCGTTTTATGGTATAACTTTTTCGGATAATTGCCCAATGTGCCCCATATTGATTTTTTTATTTGGTTTATTTACTCAGGTTCTTCAACATCTCAGGTCATCAACGTCCCATTCAAACCATGGCGTGAAACGACCGATAAATTTTGCTCAGAGGCCTCTTCTTTCAGGCTTGAGGTTCTTTATCGTGCCGTAAACGTACGACTCGGAACCCACGGCTTTACTTCCCTTCCGAAGGAAGGTTATACTTAAGATTTTTACGCCCGAAAAAATCCATCGATCCTGGTCGGGATTGAACCCCCGATCTTGGGTTTAAGAGGGAAGTATGGTTACCACTACACAAACCAGGACCGCTTTGCTGCACATGTTAAAAGAGTGTTTCGCGAGGAAGAAAATCTCACAACAATGTCTAAAGAAATATAGTTACCTCAGTTCATAAACTTGGTTTCATTGAATATCCCAACTCAGTGATTCAGAAAAGTTTAATCTCTTTGTTTCACATATTAATGCTTTCAAAATAATAAAACGTGAAGTTTGTATTTTATTTGATAAAAATACGAGTGTGGAAGTACCGAGAGAATTTGGTACATATTCATCTCAATGCATTATATTATTGCAGTTGGGGGCTAATATCCGCCGAAAAAAGAAGTGATACCTTTGAAGTGTTAACTTCGAGAAAGATGCTAATTTTAATATGGGCGGAGTCAAATGCAGCTCTCTGCTGAAGGAAATAGTATCTTAGGAAGTGAAATCAACCAAACTTCTCATACTTAACATACTTGTGGGACGAAAAGAAAAAATATCGCTGGAAATGAACGTGTTTAATATATTGGATCGAGAAGAGAGGATAAGGAAGAACATGAATGAGATAAATGAACGGCAAAACTAATTTCTCATGAACGAAGGTCCAGGACAGAAGCGAATGAAACCAAACTGTTAAAAATTGACAGAAAGAAGAGAGAAAACTTGAGAATGGTCTGTATACGTATGCGATCCAAGAACTATGTGCTAATTGTGGTGTTGATTTTGTTAAATGTAAATCATAGAGAGTTTTCCATTTATAATAGCAGTCCGTCGCTCGTGAAGGAGGTTTCACTTACCAAGGAGGAACTCTTTGTTTACCGGCAGAGGGACAGGTGGTAAGCCCAACGTCTTCTCAGGCGTAAAACGGCCGATAAATTTATACAGGGATCTCATTTTTCAGATATAGCGTTCTCTACGACACGAGACCCATGGCTTAAATCCGGAGAACTTACGCTCGAGATTTTTACACCCTGAAAAATCTATTGACTCGGGCCGGGTTTGAACCCACGAACCTTAGACCGTAGGAGAGAGCGCTACTTCCATTCACTATGGTTAACCGAGCCACTAAAATTTATTTATACTCTAAAATTTCTGCAAACCTAATTCCGACTTTAAAAAAACAAAATACTTAAAAAGTTACTTAAGATTTCCAAATTAGCCATTATAAATATGTGACTTCTCCACAGGAAAATGTTTAATGTTTGCTTTATTTAACTCGCATAAACAGAAATCATCGTTGTGATTTTTAATATAGGAAAGTTTAACCTTGTTTTATAATGTTAAAAATAAAAAAGTAGATTTTGTCAACACATTTCTCAAAAATTCAAATTTTTTACAATGAGAAAGTTGTTTTCCATCAGTTTACAATGGTACGAGTGGCAGGGGCACTAAATGTTGCCCTAAATCGGTTCATGTCCGCGTAAAACAATTTTGGCAATTACTTAAAGATTCCATATGTACAAAAATAACTATGCTACGGTGCGAAAGAAACATCCAAATCCAAAATCTTTAAACCTGGAGGGTCCTATTTTTACAAAGATTCCAAAATAACTGAGCTTTTACATTACAATGTCAAGTTGTTATACTCATAAAGAAATATAGAATATTTTTTATTCCTGTTTCCTAGCAATAACAGTTTCTATTAATAAGGATGTGTATCTTCTTCCCGTATATACCGAACAAGCGGAACAAATGAATCACATTAAATTTATGGCGCCATTAATGAAAGGAAGATGTATAAACACCTATGTTTCAGATTTATGTGCTGTATAGATTGATTGTTAATCCTTTTAACAGAGGGATATGTAATAAAAAAAACAGTTTTTTAATTAGTTACCTTTAGTGGATGAAACATTTATAACCTTTGTACTTTGGTTTTATGTTTAGCGTCTGCGTGCCGAACAACCGAATATCATTATAACCATGGCGTCTTGGAGGAAACGACTGTATAAGGTAACTGGGGGCAACGGTTGCATAAAGAGCTTATAAATTTTGCAAAAGATGGGTGTTAAAGGAGAAATTTGCAGAATGGGAGGTGCCTTTGCCCTTGAAATGCCCTTCAGAGAACGGTCATCCCCAAATCTCTCCGTCTTTTTCTCTCGAGCTGTTCTACCGACCGACCGACCGACCGGTTACTGGCTTGGCTCGGGTTGGGAGGAGCATGTAATTTTCTCTTCCTTTTCCCCTCCCAGACATTAACTTGTCTCGCCCGGATAGGCAGGCAGCCTTGCGAGCGGACACTCACACTTCCTGGCATCACAAGCTTGCCAACTCTGTTACCATCATTGTTTTGTTTCTTTCTTTTTTCGTCTTCCTGTTGCATTTGCTAATTCCCTGAAGCGCTTGGCGCTGTTTGTTTTTTGTGTACAGGCATCATGTCACACGCAATATCTCGTTCTGGCTGACCGTGCAAGTGAATTGTATTTACATTAATTATATTATCGGTGTTGTTTAGGAGTGGCAATCATTTATGACGTTCATTATTCATTCTGTAAATAGTGGCATTGAAAAGTTACGTTGGTGGGAGTCATGGCTTGCAATTTCATATATCTGATTAAACAGCCAGTGCTTGCTTGAGCAAATGGGCAGCTGTTTCACTGCCGGGATATTAGATAATGGAAGGTAATACTCTAGAAAGGAAATAAAAATTAAAAAATACATAGCACATTTTGTGTTGTCATTACGCACCTGCTTCTCTAATGAATTGAGTTAATTTTCAACACCGCTAACCGTTCATCCATTTTACCATTTAATGTTAGTGATAGTGGCGGAACCCTGAACTTTCCTCTGTACAAGAGGGTGATTGGATTGCCATAATTTCACTTAAACCAGGTATTCTGTATTTTCAAAGGTCAGGATAACCGTTTTCTAATAAAGAAAAATTTGAATGCCTAACTTTTTAGAATAATTTTACGGAATTGCTGTTGCATATATTTCAGGTTGAAATTGGCTTGGCTACCACAGTTGAAATAGTATATTTAAAATAAGCAGACATTTTAATAATAAAGATATTCAAGACAATTTAAAATGAAATTATATTTCATTGCATCTCTCAAGAATAACGAATGCCGCTATGGTTAAAGTTTAAATGAGTAATAATAACCGGTACTAGGATTTAGTTGAAGGGAAACATTTTAAACTATACCGTAAAAATTATCTAGCAACTTGCAATATATTATTTGAAACAGAATTTGCATCATTTTTACACTCAGTAGTAATAACACAATTAATTTGCTGTGCTTTTGTTGCTCTACGAGTTTTGGCAAAATTATATTTTGCATTGTGAATTAATAGTGCTAGATAAAAGTGATTTCCCCCTCAAAATTTTGTGTTCAGTTCTCATTCTTCTTCACGCATAAACTGCGGGACAAACCTTAATAGTCTTGCCTCATCCCATCGAGTTCCGGAGTGTTTTAGTGCCATCGCTTTCATCTACCTGAAACCACCACGATATACCTAGATATTTTCCCATGTTGCCACTTTTATTTTTTTTTTTTGCAAAAAAATTGACCAGAATCTTTGAATATTTCCTGTTTCTCATTTTAAGAATGAGTATTAATTAATAAAAAAGAATAAATTAATAAATTATTCACTCTCACTTCCGCACATAATCTCTGTTAGTACTAAAATGACGTTACAATGTGATTTTCCTAAGCGACCTGATACGGCATATTTCTGTTGTCTATCATACCAGCGCAATTGGATAACTGTAATCTCATTTCTAGAAAAAGCGAACAACAAAGCTTGTCTCATATCCATACAACAGTAATTACTTTCGACATACAAATTCTCATGTATGTACCTATTGACCCCATTTGGAAGTACTGGGGTAGATAAGCATGGCGTTCCTATCTTATGTGCGCTGGAAAGCGCGACTGTCACTGTTTTGTTATCGTAACTACACTAACTCCTTGCAACCACTTTGTAAAATGAGTCGCACATTAAACACACAGCAACATGTTTTTGTTACATCACTGGCAGAAACAAAATTAAAAGTATTTATGAGAGGAGACTTTGAACGGAAATTTCGAACAGAAATTGAGCACAAATTGGTAGACCTTGAACTGTTATAATGGAAGAAATGCACATCGTTGCTCAAGTTGGAAGGTTACACTTTGTATGTTGTTATACAAACTGAAACTGACACCATATTCGAGGAGCGTTCTCAAGTTTTCGGCAGAGAAAAAACAAAATTTAAGATTTTTTCTACTCCCCCCATCCCGAACGTAAGTCAGCTCGTAAAAACAATGCATTTAGTTCAACGACTTTCCAACTTTGAATAACCTCAGAAAAATACAATTTGTCCAACTGTGAAAAGTTAGCGTTTCCTCATCATTTGATGTGAATCTTCGTACACCCAGCGATTTTTTCAGGTTTGGGAACAAAAAATAATCCCTGGGAGCCAAATATGTCTGATGTAGAAGCACTTGGAAGTGAAGGCCGTGCAGTTTTGCAGCAACAATCCCAGACGTGTGTGAAACAGTTCTCATATTCAGAGATGCTGACAAGATAGATCAGGATATGGGAACTTCTTTAACAGTTTCATGTATGAGTGGCCCAACGAACTCACACAATGTGATATCAAAGCTCAGAAACCATTTGATTTGGATCACTTGCAAACTACCGATCCAGAATTGGATATCGCCAATTATATTCTGCTAGCAATGAATTGGTGATGTGAATTTTATCAGTAATAATGGATATTATTTAGAAAACATTTAGAAGCGGGGGCGAAGTACAATTAAATATGAAAGTTTTGTTCTTTGTAAAACATTTTGCAGAAAGCAACAGTATCTGACTTTCTGTATGGTGACAATTATTCTATGATTACGTAAAATATCAATTAATAGCATCGTGCTTGTTGATGTTAGCCTGCAGTTAAAATAAATGAACAAATAAAGGTTTAAACCATGTTTTTAAATAGTAGGTGCTTCTTTTACTAAATACAAAAACAAAACAAATCCCTTTGCCTACACATTAGAGAACTCGTGAGGAGTTTTTTAGTATATAATGTAAAAAAATAAGCATAGAAAGCGATGTCAGGCTGAATCTAAGTCACTCTGGATGGAGTTGCGAGAGAACGTGCCCCAGTTGGGCTTCACCGCTGGATGTAGAATGATGCAGGTTAATGGAAGTATGGAGTGGGCGCCCTTTGGGGGGCTTAAATATATCGAACTAACTACTTGCTAACCGCGGGAACTGGCTTAGGGATTTCTGGTTGCGTGGATTATTGTGCAATTCGTTAGCAATGACGGAAGCAATAAATACGGAAATGATTACGCAAATAAGACCATCTATCAGCAAATTGGAAAGCAAATGGTACTAGAAGTAAGGCTACCGCTCTAATGGAACGTGAGAATACCTAAGCAGTTCAAAATGAAATGAATAACCTGTTGAAAAAAAACAAAACAAAAGTTCAATGGAGTGAATAAAAACTTAGCTAAAGGGAGAGCGAAGGTAGGAACAATAATAAATCACGGGAGAGACAAGACGTTCGTTACAAAAATTACAAATGACCAATAAGGGTGACAACAACAAAAATCAATTTTATGTTTGTAAACAAGGACCCTGAGTGGCACAACCTTTCTCATCTATGATAACTGTAAGTACTGCTGTAGACAGTCAGCAAAGGATATTTCCAAGCTGGCTGTCCATGCCGCTATTCAAGTAGATGCCAGAAAAGAAAGCAGCTTTTCACTATCAATACCGAAATCTGTATCTCTATCTGCGTTTAACGCTAGCACATACTTCTGTTTCACGATAATGCCCAGGGTGACTTAAGTGCCGCGAATGTGGAGGGAGATAATTCTAAACTGCAACACGAATAAGAGGTAAATTGCCGCTTTCCAGTTATGACAGCAGCAGGGAATTTTAGGTTAGAAAACCTTTTCACCGTTGTCGCCGCCCGAGGGCGCTCGGAATGCCACGTACCTTCCAGACGTCCAGACAGCAATTTTGGGGGAATGTTGCAGTAACTGTATGTTCGCGTGTAGGGGAACCAGTTCCATCACTAACTCCTTAGGAATTTCTCAATGAGAAACTCAAATAACTCGAAGAATTGGGTTTTGTTTCTTCTTTAGTTGCAAGTATTCTTGGGATGTGAAACAAATAAAATAAATAACTTTCCTGTTATTAGGGTACAATTTTAGAAGTTGGTAAACGTCAAATAACTTAGACATGTAATTAAACCCTTGAACGTCCCGATGTCAATTTAGTAACCACTCCCGAAATATTAAGCACTACAATGTCTATGTTCGTTTTTAAAAAACATTGTAAGGGCAATAAAGTTGCAGAGACTATTGAAATCCGTTTATGATGCGATTTTTATGACCTCATGGAAAAACGCAATGGTGCTATTAAACAAACACTATCAAATGAAGAATGCAATGTCACTAAATTCTCATATCCAACATCATCAAAGTAAAAGGATAAGAAACGAAAAAAGTTTATGAGGTCTGTAATTTTCTTCCAGAACATTACAGTTTTATTTCGTTGATTATAGAGGTTGTTGGCGCCGATAGCCTTCAGTTATAATGAAGTGAATGAAATGCGGCTAACCTCAATTTTTTCTCTTGTAGACTTGCAACATTTGAATGTATCACTTTGTGCATGCATTTCCCGTTTTGCTCTCTGTTCAAATTAGGCTATCTATATTGTCATAAACGCCAAAACGGAGATTAGCATGTTAAGAATTTTATATTTATACTGCAGTTGCTATTTTAAATATACCGTAATGTCAACACGTAATTTAATTTGTTATTGATACCGCTTTTAATTAAATTTTATTTTATAAAAAAAACGCAGTGTTTAATGATAAATGTATAAAGCTATCTGAAATTATAATTAGCTTAGGCTTTCTCTTTATTAATAGCAAGCAAAAGAGAACATTCCACTGGTCTATGGTGATTCTGATTTTTTCTTGCGATTCTTAAAAGTCATTATTCAGTTCGTTTGCAAATTTTATATTTATTTGATTTATTTACGGACAATCTGTAACATCTCAGGCCATCAGCGTCCCAATTCAATTCAGAGCGGTCAATAATGTCTCTTTAAGGCTTTAGGTTAAATCTATGACATGGACCCAAGGCTTTACTTCCCTTCCGAAGGAAGCCATAATTAACATCTTTACGCCCGAAAAAAAATTCATGGACCTTGGCCAGGATTGAACCCGCGATCTGGGTCTACGGGGCAAATATGATTAGCAATGTATCCACAAGTACCAATTTCGTTCACTCAGCTTGTCCACGTTTTAAAAGGTCTCCTGTTGGTTATAATATGGTTATAGAAATGATAACGGATACCGGTTATTTTGAAGCACCAAGGCTTGATAAGCTCCTTAATAAGACTTATTTGTGTTAGATATTCTAAAATATAAATATATGATTAATGATAATTCTAACATACGTTTCAGAGTCCCTGATATTGTAATCTTAACATAACTAGGGTGGAAACGATGCCCTAGAATCAGTACAACAAAACAGTAGAAACACAAAAGAGTAGAGATGCCGTGAGGAGGAACTAATCAGATGGTGCATATCCCGGGAATTTTGTAAAATGTCGAAGGTACACTATTGCAAAAAATAATTATTGCATCTTCCATAGATTTTGAGTATTTTTACATTACCTTACTTAATATCAACAATAGGTTCACTATTTAAGTTTTGTTTTATCAATGGCAATGTTGTAAGCAACAGAAATTGTGATGCTGTCTTTATTGTTGGTTTTAATATAGTGGTCAGTGCTGTGTGCTTAATAACAGCTGCACAAAATGCGCAAAATAATTTAATTAACTCTTCACAAAAAGAGTGTAATTGTGGCATTAGCTTCTTTCTACTCGATATACTGCATCAACAATAGGATGTAACCATTCCACTGTGTCAAGATTATTGGCTAAATTCAAGACAACTGGGAATTTGAAAGAAAGGAAGAAAGCGGCAGAAAAATGTCTTCCACTGCTGCTAATGACTACATTTTGCAGTGAATTGCAGCAAAAACATCAGATACAGAATTTCAGAAATGGATCTATCTGCTAGACGGTACGGAAGAGACCGCTTTTAACAGTTAAAATGAAGAAAACTCGACTAGAATAGGCCAAGGGACATACCTACTGAACTGAAGACTTGGAATAAAGTCATCTTCTCAGATGAATAAAAAATATCAGAGGAAAGGATGGAAAAATATTGATACATTGTCATAGCGGTGAAGAATTTCTGCCAGAAAATTTGGACTTCTATAATGCCGTGATCATCCGAAGTTCCAGCTATGCCGATGCCGTTAGAAAGAGCGTCTCAAAAATTCCTATTTTGAATTTCGCGGAATGTACTTAATTGCCAATGGAAACAATATATGCCCCATAAGAAAACAAATGTATTTGTTGCAGGTCTTTCGCTTCCATTGTTGGATTGAAACAAGTTGTATGAATGTTTAATTTCAATTTCAAATTCTGCAGCTATTAGGTGAATTAATGGCTATTTAATAATTAATGTGAGTGAATAATTGGCAGGAAGATGGATTAGGCGTGCTGGGGACCAAAATAACATGTAGACACTGAGGTCCTCTGATATGATCGTTTTTGTGCTCTTTTTATGGTGTTACATAAAACTCAAACGCTACGACTTCGTAACACCGAGTTCATCCAGGTAGATACGTTGGAGCGTGAGTGACCTTGATGTCACTTAGGAGCAGATATCGAGTATCTGAGAGATAGGCACTAATTTTTTTAATTTTTCTTTCTAATGGCATTAGTTTTTTTGCAAATATGACTACCAAGAGCGACATTTTTCATGTTTATACTGATGGAAAGTTTCTGTGAACACCCTGTATATTCTGATGCATTCATAATAAATTCTTTTCGGTAACAATTATACATTTACAATGAGCCCATGCGGGTTACAATTTTGCCTAATGTTTATTTTAAGCATTTGCATATTTTAATGAATTGGTCCTGATTTTTTATGTAAAAGTATATAAGAGAAAGTATATTCTCCCAAGGAAGTGTTACAAAATTTTATTTTCGAAATATATCTTTACAGAATTTTCTATTTTATTACATATTATTCGTACTGCTTCCAACCGAGATTCCCCAGAATATTAGATTATATTTCATAATGAAAGAGAAATAGGATTAATAAACTGTTTTGAGGGTAGCTTCAGAACTAGTATAGTTCAATGAGCTAAGTACATTGGCTACGGATAGTATTTTCAGTCTATAGCTCCTTCAAAAAACGAAAAATAATTAAATTAATTTTTAAGATGGTGAAAGCTCCGGCAGAACTGCTGCACATTTTAATGGTTTACAACAAAGTCTTATTAAAATATATTTTACAGCAAAATTATATGCTGACATTAATAGTTAAAAGGAAAATGTCTAACCTAATCTATCAATATTGCTTCATCTTCAAGATCTGTTTGGAGAATCGAGTAACATTTATTTTACACCTCATGGGAATGTTCATATGTACAAAGTTTACACGGAACAATAAAAACTCCCTCCTACAACTTTGGCAGCTGGATATACCACAGCCACGTCGATGCTGCGGGAGGCAAGTAATTCCTAGAAAGTGCAGATAAACAGATGCCTGCAGCAGTGGTTCTAGGAATCGTGAAGATGCAGGAAGAAGCTAGGAGCGCTGACGCAACAACAATGAATGATACATTACCACCGTGGAACGCTTTTACTGACGTCACCACACGAAATCGTTTCGCTTTCCCACGTAAACGTAGTCAGTTCCCGCTCTATCTGTCGATGCACTCGGTAATTAATACTGTAAACAGCTGCCATCGCCAGGAACGAGCCAACAATTTCTCCAAACAGAACTAAGCCAAGTCACATTCGAATAAATTTACAGCCGGGCACGAGTTCAACATATTGGCCACCTAGTAGCTTGCATACGGATCAAGAGGCGTGACACATTAGTATTTTAGTTGCTTTATCCCAAAATAACAGTGCGTAAACAACACATGCCTAACCAGAACTCTCTTTGTACTGCATATTAATGCGGCAGGACTCAGATCCACTTCCTCGAAAATCGAAAATAATTTAATTTTTGTGCTCAACTTAAAATAATTTCCACTTAGTCAAAATTACACCTATGAAAATGTAACTGGAAAAAAAATTACCACAGATTGAAGTTCGTGTGCTCTCACAGATTTACTCGCTAGAATGAGGAATTTTTAAGTAATATGTACTCTACTTTGACAATTTTAGTTTTTTATTGAACATTTATGTCATACAAATTCAAACTAAAAGGGGTCTCCATCTATCTGCACAGGCAATTTTAGAGGTGTCCATCACAATTACAATTTTTACAATATTTAATGATATATTAATGCTTTAATCTATATTCCAAATAAACTGAATATCAATTATTCACTTCTATTGCATTAGACTCCATCAGCACAACGTACTGGGATTCAGGGGACCCGGCTCTTACCCGACCCCAGGTACCAAAATGAGATCTAACTTCCTCTATCTATCCATTATTTTATCGACCATATACTATTATTTGAGTGAATTCTCTTCTTTCCTCTTTACTATCCAGTTCCACTTCTGTTTAACTTTAAATAAATACTGACCCACGCTCCTGCACTCTTTTATGAACGTTCTCTTTGTTATTCTATTATCCTAAGTCTTCTTACTGTCCATATAATGGGCATTCCCCGTGTGTTCTCTTTCCCTTTTAACTTCCACACACCTGCTCTCGCCCATGCTATACCATCGCAATTTTAGTAAAGATTTCAGTATTCACACCTGAAATTGCTTTGTTGTCGGATAACCATGTATCGCATCATAATAACCGAATATTTTATTTAGGTTTCTCTGGTAATTTTTTTTAATTATATTTAACACCCGTTTTTACTGCTGAGGCACCATAGGCGATGAATATTGATGATATATGAGATGAAATGATATATTCGGATTTTTGAAAGGAAGGAAGCGTTTAGGGTACCTCCCCGGCTTTTGCCATTTATGAGGACTGAAGAAAACCTGGAAAAAACCTCAGCCTGGGAGGACGATCCAGATCGATTCGAACCCCAGATCTCCCGCTCACGAGCCCGTGCCTTAACGATCTCGGCCACTCCTGGCGGTGTAAATGTGATATGTATACACAGGCTAATAGTTTTTATGTAATGTTCATAATTAAAATTTATATCGGCAACTAAGATGACTGGTAAAACTTTTTCGAAGTTCTTGTTGATTTTTTCCCCTCTAAAAAGCATTTAAATCCTTGCTATAACCCTGAAGTACGCTAAACCAGGAGATAAACTATAAAGTACCGGCTCAAAAAGAGGTAAAAAATTAACTACTTTAAATCAGATAAACTAAACGGTTTAATGCAAGAAATCTAGCATTAAAAAAAGTCCTAGAATTAATAATACTTGCAGTAAAGTTTTTACGTTTTCCATTCTGAAAAGGGGGGGGGGGTAAAATTGCTAGCAGAATTGAGGTTTGGTCTAAAAGTTACAAGAAATAACAGTTTTATCTGGTAGTCTTGTGCTTCTCGTCCTGTAAAAATGAAGGTTATCTTGAAAGTTTAATCTGGAAACTTTGTTATGTTCAATGACTATAAAACTGAAGTGTAATTCTTTAAAATAGTGCCCTATATACAGATTAGCCATGATGAGAACGAGGAAAGCAACCGTAGATGTTTTTTGTTTAATAAAGCTACTAATTGCATCTTTTTCTAAATAAAATGTGGCGAACATTTTGTTAAAATAATCAATAGGAAAACTAGAGGTAGCTATTGCACTTTTAGTTATGCGGTGTTGTAACTGTATCCAAAACATTTGTTGCTAACAACCGATATCCCAAAAGATTTATTTCTTAAAAACTACGATACTTTAAACGCGCTTTCTAAGTAGTTTAACATATTTTTAACTTTTTAAATTTCTCTTTTGATTTGTTTTATTCACGGGCGCTCTTTTAACATCTCAGGCCATCAACGTCCCATTCAAATCAGGGGTGAAACGGCCGACAAATTTTGCTCCGAGGCCTCTTCTTTCAGGCTTGAGGATGTTTTTCCGTGCCGTAAATGTACTACAGGGGATCCACAGCTAGACTTCCCTTCCGAAACATACTTAGGATTTTTACACCCGAAAAAATGCCGGGATAGAACCCGCGATCTTCCGTTTACCAGGCAGGTAACTAGAACACCAGGACCTACTTATTTCTCTTGAAGAACATGTGCTCAACAAGGCACTTGTGTAAAAATGTGTTAAATGCCTGAATTATATGGCAGTTTTTCAGGAATCGTTCTCTTAATTATCGCATTTTAGCCTGTTGGACAGTTACCAGTTGTCGCTCGCTACTCTTCAGGCATTTGAGAGCTAAACGTTTCGCTACAAACTCTAAAATGTTTACGCTTTCTTGGACTACTTGCAGGTCTGCCCATTAAAATAGCAACGCTAAATTCTACTAACCGGTTTTCTTTTCCTTGATGCAAAAGTGGAAATAATAAGGAAAGAGACCATTTATCGTTAAATGTGTCAGGGCTCCGCGTTTTCTGCAGTCACTTCAAGTCACCTCGCCCAACGATGAGCAACATCGTGAGCCACTTTCACCTCTCAAACAAGCGCTTCACGTTAAGTTTCAAGGTTCTGTCCTCGAAAATACCATTCGTATTTTATTACACTTTTTGTTGCCTTGAGATTACTCTTATCATTTTCCATTTAATTAGATTTTATTTCTTATTAATAAAAATGTAGTTCATTATACCATGCAACTTGCCAGTGGGTTCAATCTCGGCTAAGGTCGATGGAATGTTTTTGAGCCTAAGCGAAGTAAAGTTGTGGGACCCGTGATTTACGGCACGTAAAATAACCTCAAGCCTGATAGATGCCGGTGAGCACAATTTATCGGTCGTTTCATGCCGTGAATTGAATGGGATGCTGGTGACCTGAGATGTTAAATAGCATCGTAAATAAAGCAAATAAAAAAATCAGCCTCCTGGCATTTTAATAGCATTTTTTTCGTTATTTTTGTTTGTATATATTTATTGGGCACAACAGAATACACATTTGAAAACAAAAGTTTAAATGTCTTACAATATATTATTACACTTAACAGCATTATAGGATAAAAATACATAATCAAAAGAAGTATAACAATTGTATCCTTAGGTTTAACAGGCACTATAATGGAAGACCCATGAAGTAGTTACAAACCCAATAGGCAACGCCAGATGAACAAACAAGATAAATTGTTTTATGGACTGGAGATTTATCAATTTACCTATATGATATGCAATTTCCATTATACATGTATATTAATTATAATAAACTAATTATATATACTTAAATTTATTGTAGATTGATAATTAATTAAGAGTTGATAAGATTGATATATAGCATAACTTTATAAAATTGTATCTGTAGTTTTGAAATTTCTTGGTAGAGATTTTTCCTCCCCCCTCCGCCTCCTTGTTCCATAAAATTTTCCTTTTTCTGATGCACTTTTTTAAGTCTCCAGTATTCTAGCATTTTCTTCTTGGTCTAGTATTAGTTCTTTCCCTGAAGTGCATTTTGTCTTTTTGAAGAACCTCCTTTTACTTAAGCTTTGGGCTTGGAACATTTCTTCTGAAACATATACACATCCATATCCAGATACAGACCAAATGGCAATTAGGACTCTTTGTGCAAACTCTCAATAAAACACTCTTTATTACTAGAGATTTTTTTTTCCATAGCTACATTGTCATGGAATAGTCGTTATACGTTCTGTTAGTCCTGGTGGTGTAGTGGTAACGATACTTGCCTCATAACCCCACGATCGTGGGTTTCATCCCGGCCAGGACCGATGGATTTTTTCGGACATAAAATTCCTAAGAATGTTTCCCTTCGGAATGAAAGTAAAGCTGTGGGTCCCGTGTCGTACATTCACGGCAGGTAAAAGAACCTCAAGCCTGAAAATAGAGGCCTTTGAGCAAAATGTGTGGGCCGTTTCACGGGATGAATGGGATGCTGATGACCTGAAGTGTTAAAAAGCGTCCGCAAATAAAAAAGTTATACTTTCTTCATTCGGTGCTACAGATGTCAACCAAAATGTATCAAGTCTCTATTTACTTAAAATTAGTGTATTTTTAGCTGTCCTTTAACGCCTGCGTTTTCTTTTGAGGTATCTCTTCTTTATTACAACTGCTTCAAATGGTGGAGGTTTCTCTTTCAAGGCCAGCTCTTCGAGTGCATTTGTTCGACAATGTTGTTTTTCAGAGCTTTCCGGTTACTTCAGGAGACAGGAAGGAAATTGCAGATAAGCTGAATTTAGACAACTCCATATTTTAAGTATATAAAAATTAAACGATCTTACCTAATCTTAGCACATCAAGCATTTTTGGTACACAATTTTCATGACCTGAGTCTTTTTAAAAGGCACGCAGTGCTGATGTAAACGCGTTGTAAGGCGCATTAGGAGAATCAACAAACATATTTTCGTTGTAATCTTGTACATGAATGAAAAGTTAACGTGACCGGAACAGGGCCATGCAGTTTTTCGCTAAAATGTGTCATAAACGCTGGAAAGCCGTTAAACTGACAGCACACAATTATTGCGGAAGTTTCCGCTCTCACACGAGGGACTTGCACAAGTACACTAATTAAGCTGATATGTATTATTCAGCTACAGCCAGAAGTCCCTCGGGGGCAATAATTTGACCTCGAACCGGATTCGTGTCGCCCACCGCAAACCGGCCCTTGTTCCCTGTTCCACATTTAAAATTGAAAACCTTCGGAAACTGCTGCGTCTTTAAATTGGGACGCCTGCAGATGACAAATGCGACAGAGCGTTTGTTAAGGTCAGGTCGCGGAACGGACGGACGGACGGACGGACGGACGGAAGGCGGTGGTGGGATGTGATGAATAGGCCGACGTCGCCAATGGTATTGTTACCGTGCCCCTCACTCCTACGTACTTTTTTTGGGCTTGAGAAAGCAATGAACATCGGAACAATGAAAACCGTGAGGATTAATGGCGGAGGGGCGTGATAAACTGTTAGAGCATGACTCCAGCACTGTTGCCAACCGTGAAAACAACCGGCTGCCCTGCTTCGCCGTGTCTAATCGCTCCGTTTATTAAAACAAAACCTGATTGTGATGCAATCAAATGTACCGTTCGTTTTCTTCATCCCTCCGCTTATAATGGGGAGGGGGTTGAGTGCCGAATTACCTTTGTATATCTGGGAACTGCTTATTAACCTCTCCCCCCAAATTTCATACTAGTGCCAAAGAAATATCCATATAGTTTTCAAAAGTAACTTGAAAATAAAATGTAAAGAGTGTGGTTGTGTTAATAGCCTGTCTGAGCGGGAAGAGAATGCTTCCAGCGTTGAGTGGCTCATCATACTTTTCATATTATCCTAACCTTTTACAATAAGCGGGGTGCAAAATAAACGCACGACCATGGTACACAGGCAACGTTTATACAACTGCTAGATGATCTAAAAAGTCGACAAATACTTCAGCGAATTTATAACGTTAAATGAAATTTGCCAGACTGGTCAAGAACTGGCCAGACTCTACTTCTCGTCTAAAACAAAACTTGAATGGGAAAACACCCGATCCGCTTCATACATGCTTTCTTTATTGTTCACAAGAAGAAATTAATAGAAAGTTGCACTGCTGTAAAATAGTTCAGGAAAGCGGGAGGTGAATGGTGATAATGCCGAAAGCCTGCTGTTGGAGGAAAAAAAAGCAACATTTGCACCGTGTTAAACAAATTTTGGTAACGAATGCCTTGAAACAGATCTCATAAATAATCAAAACAGGGTCAGGTTAAGTGGTTATTGCAGTTTCCAGTCTGAGGGAGATGGAACCGTTTTGAAACTTTAATAAAACCACTGAAAGTTATTTATTTTCCCCTTGTCTTTCAAGACATGTTTTCTGATTTTTCAATAAATGCGTTTGGTTGACAAAAAAGCTCGCTCTACTCTTGGTGGCCTTTTCGACAAACGTATTTCCATGAAAAAATATTTTCTGGATTTGTGTTAAGTCAAAAACAAGTACGAAACAGGCTGCATGGAGGTCGACAGGCTAAAACTGAGGAAATCGTCTAATAAAAACTGGTTTAAGTGATGCAAGCTGCAATATTTCAATGCTTTGTCATTCTTAAACTACATGTAAAGTATAATTATAAATAACCTGTTTTTCAACCCACATTTTCATATTTAATTTTATTTCTACCTATTAATAACCTTCAGCCTGTGACAGATACATTTTTGTCATTTACCGAAGTTACTCCGGAAAACACCCGTACAGTAAAATTTCCTCAACTACCTACTGCTGATTTCTGATTAATTAAATTTATACCAGTAATTATATGTTGAACAATTGCAAATATAATTTCAAAATTTCACAAGTAGGTCAATTATTTTCCGAGATAAATGCACCTGAAATAGCATGAACATGACAAGAAGATGGAAAAGTATGTTCTCTTCAAGGTCGCAACACAAAAACCCCAGGGTGCTCTAGGAAAGGAAACTACACACACATTCATCTAGATGGTAGACTGCCCGTGCTAGGGCTTGATGATAAAGTCGAACCTTGGTAACCTTTTACGGATCTAGGGACGCTGACAGGTGACAGTTTTTGGACCTCCCACATCGTAAAAGCCGTAATAGTATCTGCTTCTTATATTACCATCGTGATTGCCCAAACGGTTGCCACATTTCTTTATCAACCTGCCTGTTAACATTTTCAAGCCCCTTTCACAAAAAAAAAAAAAAAAAAAAAAAAAAAAAAAAAAAAGTATTTAATTCAAAACTATAATTATATAATCGAATAGATGTTATTAAAAAGGAATATTATACTTCAAAATTATCAAATGACTACATTTAATTTATTGTAAATACAGTTTCGTTTTTATCAAAAACATTCTTACAGATGAATTTATATGGATCTTATTATTACCATGTGCATGATAAAAAAAACCTCAATTACCATTTTCGACTAAATCTAAATTTCTGTACTTTCTGAACGAAACAACGTGATAACAATTGAAACAACGCCAGGTTAAGTTTGGCTACTGATGCGTTCGCAAAGCTGCCTTGTGGATGTTAAGGCGCTAACTTTCCGCACGAACGTGTCTAAAACATGTAGTGAAATCGCAGTGCAGTTAGACAAAGGGCCCAGTCTGGCACGCACGGCAGGAGAACAATGGAGGGCAAGTGTCACCCGGTGGGCAAGATCATATCGGCCTCACAATGTAATTACCGTACTACATGGCCGACCGCACAACGCACCGCCTTCTATCGCAACCTTGGCCATTTGCAATGTTACTTTCTTTCTTCTTGTCTGCTCGTCAGGCTTATCACTGAAATTCATACTATAGGTACCTCGATTTTAGCAGATGGCAAGTCGATAAAACCCAGTTCGATTAATCGATTACAGCAATCAAACCTCGGCACTTTCACTCAGGATCGACTCCCCTTCCCTCGTTCTATTAACAATAGCAGGGAGGGGCTTATGTGTTATGTATGAATTCAACCTACTCTGAAACCGCAGTCACATGTTTGACTCGAGCGGCTGAAAGAAAAAGAGATAAATATCAGAACTTAAGGGTTTATCGATTTAAACTCGTGATTTCCGGCATGTTTGCCATTAAATTTTTGCAGTATATTAACTTTTCCTGACTTTGCATTGCGCGGATTAGGTAAACAGATTTCACTTATATCATTTCAATTTGCTTTACTGTAACATACTGCCTGCGTCATTCTCTGTAAAGATCAATTCACAAAAACGAGCATTTCAGCTCGTTAAATACCTGTTTTATATATATATATATATATATATATATATATATATATATATATATATAAGACTGTTCAGCATTAAAAAATAAACAAAAACACTAGTAGAATAATCCTGGCTGATTGCTCTTTTTCAACCACGCTCAAGCAGACATTTAGCACATATAATTTGCCACAAATTTGTTTATCATTTAGACAATATATTGCATTTGACGGATGCACCTTATCGTAAATAATAAAACCGCATAATTTACACATAAACAATGCACACGTCTCTTTATTGTTCCCTAGTTACTTACAAGTTATAGTGACGTAGGTCAGTTTGGCCCTGCTAGAATAGTGCTCAAAATTTGCAATCCACAATCCTCAATGCTAAAGAATTCACCCCTTCACTCTTTGAGTTGCAGTTTTTGCTGAATATCAGCCATTTACTTAAGTTGAATGAGATATCTGCAATTACCGGAAGGTTTACACTGGCGGTTATTTTTTCTGCATTACGATGTTGGTGATTAGCGCATGTTATTTACTTACTATTTATTTAATAGTTTCTTTGCGCAGGAACCCTGAAACCTGTTCAAAAAAGAGGTACATGTGTCATTCATGAATGACTTGAATAATAAACAAATAATTGAAATTCAACTGTTCTATAACGTCCAGTATTTAGGAAAGTTTAGCATGTTTCTGGAACATAAACACATGCATTATTCAACATATGAATCACGCTAGAATTTTGAAAATTTCATCAATGTAAAACCAGGGAAAGGCATAAAAGATGTTATATATTATAGTCATTGCGATGTTAATATTAAATTAAATTGTATTAAATTACAATTATTTAATTTAATTACAGTGTTCACTAAATCTGTAACATCTACGACACCAGCTCCGAATCCCAGAAGGAATATGTTCCTTCATGTCGACTTCTCTCTTCGTTTTCGCTTTCTCGGTTAATTGTAAACGAGTTTGAACAGTTCAGGAATTACTCGAAGACTGGATATTTCCAGAGTAGGCTTAACGTATGTTGACTTTCATAATAAATAAGAAGATTTTACACATGTATTTATGTACTACAATTTATTGCCCACGAAAGCAGATATGCTGCAGTTTCTGTTGAGCATTTGATGTTTCGCAATGGCTAGAAAAGCGATAATGGAGCTGAGAAGAAGGCTCGTGATAACAAAAGAGGATTGCTTGGAGCCCATTTATACATTCACTCCGCTATGCAATCAGAAATTCTCACCGTCTCACCGACAGAACCCATAGCAAGCAATGTTTGTTCCTTTCGTAAATAGTAAGGGTAATTAAATGTTGTACTCATCATCATAAAAGATACTCCAAGTGCCTGCCTTCCGCTATGAGATATACCTCAATACTTTTGAAAATATTTGGAGACATTTGCCACAATTCATACTCCAGAATATGAAAAATTATCTTCCGAATATTTTGTATCAGCGTCTCCGGGGTTTTATTTCAGGCACAGCAGTACTTTTTATGGAGGAAGATACACCAGCTCAGTAGCTTTATACGCACTGCCGATAAATGCACTAACTTGCTGTGCTAATCCTTTGAAAGACTTTCGAGGAAAAGTTTCTAATTGTAGCCCATTTCATCATGCTTCTCTTTTAAAATTAGGTTTTTGGTCTGCAACAACTTCTCCAATCTTAAAATTAGAGAAATTGTTCCCGGAAATCTGGCTCTCGGCACAAAAATGCATAGTAGAAACTGTAACACGCACTTCATACACAAATGCAACTGAAATAGTTGGTATCATAAACACAACTGAACAAGCACAATTGCCTGTGTCGGCGGAATTTAATCGTCTTACCGTTAATCGCGCGTTTACGGAAGGTCAACTGGTTTCCACTAGTGTGATTGCTTATAATCGGATACGGTAAAAGCCATGTAGTACAATCATTCGCAAACGATCTGCTATGTCCCGAATGATGGCCGGAATGTTAACCAGTGTGCAAAGGATTCTTGATTCTAAACGCAACACTGTAGTGTCACAGGCAGTCTGTTCGAGAGAGGTCGTACAGTGGATGCACAATTCATTCTGGCTCAAGATAGTCATTCTAACGAACATAAATAAGAAGAAATGTCGTTAGACACCATTTCTCACAAAATAGGAGTCAATGTTATTTTTTAATTCTCTTTATTTAAATCACTGTGCAAGCCATCCCATTGGTTTATATCCAATTTAGATTAAAAAGATCTACGCCAGTCTTTCTTCTG
This sequence comes from Metallyticus violacea, assembly GCA_030762175.1. Taxonomy (NCBI): domain Eukaryota; kingdom Metazoa; phylum Arthropoda; class Insecta; order Mantodea; family Metallyticidae; genus Metallyticus; species Metallyticus violacea. The sequence goes on from CM060845.1 coordinate 80,035,610, forward strand.
GAATGTATTTAATGTTAATTGCAACGATCCTGGCAATCGTTTGGAAACAAACTAAATTGCTTGGGTGAATTTGTTTAACCCAGCCTGAATAAGAAGACAGAGGAACAAGTAGTATACACATGTCAACCCAATTCGAACAAACACCTTGAAAGGAAGTACACACTAACAATGTTGCGATAACGTGCTAGTGACAAACCAAAATGACTCACCATGGCAGATAGTAAAATGTGGACAAAACAGATGGTTTGGGGCGAGAGGCATTGTCACGTTTACCTATTACCATGACAAAACTCTCTAGCTTGTAAACTAATTGACGTCCTATGGAGAATATTTTTATACGTGTTTTACAGCCTCTGACCTTCTGGAGAACTTTCACCGGAAAGTGATGAAGCATTTAAGATTTCACAACACTGCACAACAGCGCAAGTGCACTATCCGGTACGTTCTGGAACTTTTGGCTTCCTGAGTCACTAACAAAACATTTATCGTAAGAGATAGATGTGCTAACATGCGACGCTATATTATTATCACTGAAATAAACACTTAAAAGAATGACGTACGGCAGTATATTGCCGTACTTAAGTCTGTTTTTGTAACATGAGTACTTTCAAACAATCGGTGCTATAATAACAATCCACATGTACGGCGCTAGAAGAATAAAAGGCTAATAGCAATAACACGAAGAGAGCCCACATACCGTGGATATTCATGCAAATAGTGTTTCTTTGTGCCATTCACAGAGCTTGCATTGTTGGGAGACTGCCAGCCCACAAGCCTGTGCTCGCTATTGTGTGAAGCTAACGTCCGTTCCAGCCTTGGATTAAAACAACAAACACAAGTAGAGATTGGCTGACTCTAGAAAAATAAATTATGTAAGCAAACTCGTTCTGCCATTCCTTGGCCCACGCCATCTTTTTGTTCCTTTTCTGCAAACGAGGCGCCCATCCATCAAGTTCCTGCTTAGGTACTGTTTGCAATCTATATTACATGAGTGTGTTGTTTGCGAGCCACATGCCCAGTGGTTAATTTGCACAGAAAGCCTTGACATAATTCGAGCAGCTGCCCCGCCAATCCGCATCAGCAATATGCGATGTTAAACGACTTTCTGATTGTGTAGCAGAGCAACACGATGAGAAACGGTGTGTCTGGTAAGACATCTTTTAAGGCTGTTCATAAAGAGAGGGGTATAATGCGGTTGGAACATATACCTACCTGCAGAAGTCTTAATACTGCCGTTTTCCTTTCCCCTCAAAACTTCTTTCGTATTTCTCTTCTATGAGCACGCCGCTCGTTTCTGTGTAGTTTCCAACAATTATCAATCATGCTGACGTTCTTGAAGTATTTCCTCCTTCACAAAACATCAAGTTTTTTATAAAGCAGTTCAAATGAAAATGCAGGAAGTGCCCCCAATCTCCTAAACAAGGAAATGGCTGTATATGTACTTTGAAAATTTTCCAGGCTCACACCAATCAGTTCCAAATTAGACCGTAGAGATAATGCATATAATCCTTTTATATTTGGGAAGCCCAAAATAATGTGTTACGCAGCTGTTTCTTGGGCGTCCCGGATTCCCTTTATATAATAATGACTTCTTTGTTATATTATCATCTGGCTGCCACTTGAACGTTCTATCTATTTCTTACCGTATTCTTTGTCTTTTAATTTAGGCTAAATAAATATATAATTATTGTCTTGCATTTCTTTTCCTGTTTGATTTGCCAACATATATCCTGTCACAGACTTCATTAAGACCTCGCAGAGCCTGTATCTTTTGAAAACCGCTATTTAATTTTCTGTCTTCCACTGCCATTATCTTATAAATACTCAATTGCGTGTCTGTTAGGCATTACTTAATTGGCGTTCTAAATAATAATTGAAAATATTAACCTGTTCTATTTGCTACTATATACTGTGTATTTAATGTTTCTTACAGAAAGTGAACTATTTAATTTTTTCTTTTGTAATATTGATTAAATTATAAACCTTTTTTGGGAAACATCCTCCGATACAGAGATTAGAATCTCGTCAAAAGAAAGGTGAAACAAAACATAAAATACTGTGCATAAAAAAAAGTTGGACATAATTCTTATGGAATTATTATGATTAATGGCACAGAAAACTACGTTTACCAAATACTTCTTATAAAAACTAATGGGCGTGGTTAAGTTTTACTTTGATTGATGCAATTCTGTACAGATATTGAAAGAGAAAAACGGCGGTTTATGGAGTCATTATTGGACATAAACATTGAATACATGATACGTGACCACTATATAGATCTGTTGGATCATAGGAGCCTGCATGAAAAGTGTATCACTTGATTGAATCCTCATAACTAACAGATGTCAAAATTAGGTTCTATTTGTTTACTTCCAATTTCATAATGCCCCTGTCGTTCACACATTTCAAAAGCAAGTCCTTCAGAGTTCAAAATTGATGGTCTTAGTGTGACTATGTTCTGGCCGCTCAGTATACGACTCTTCCGTGATCGAGAGAAGCTCTGTTGCCAGTTCTATATCACTCTTATAAGAGCCGATTTTTTTCTGCTTTGATTCTTCTTTTTTTTTTTTTTTTGAGTAGTGTTTAACGCCCGTTTTTTTACTACTGAGGCACCACAGGCGGTGGACACTGATGATGCATGAAATGAAATTATATATTGGGAAAGAATTTTTTTTTTAAGGAAGGAAGCGTTCCAGGCCTAAGTTTAGGGTACCTCCCCGGCATTTGCCAGCTATGAAGACTGAGGAAAACCTGGAAAAAACCTCAGTAAGGGAGGACGGTCCTAGTGGGATTCGAACCCCAGACCTTCCGCTCACGAGTCCGTGCCTTAACGACCTCGGCCACCCGTGGCGGTGCTTTGATTTTGACGATCCATTAGTTGCTGTAACAATAACTATAACTATACACAACTAACAACTGGGCGCACGTGCTTCGGTTAAAACAGAGTTGGCAACATAGTGCAGAATTCAGCACGAGAGGAACGATGATTGGAGAATACCTACATTCACCACCGAAGCGCCAGTCATAACCCAGTAATGCAAACCGCGATTTAACTCTTCAACGTGTAGTAGAGCTCGAATTATTATAGCAGAAAATGTGCTTATTAAAAACTTTACAAGATATCCAACCACAGTGTCGGTTTTAGAATATTTATCGGTTAAAACGTATCAAAATAGATTTATATATTCTAGAAATTAGATGTGTTATTCACGCCTTAGGTTGGCAGTGCTGACATCTTCCCTCTCTTTCTTTATTCTCATGAAACAAGGCCGGAGACTGGGCGGTCAGACTATTAAAATCACCACCTTACTCCCACCAAAGAAGTATGGATTTCATTTGCATTTCTAAAGTTCTGCTCAATAAGTTCACATCAATTTATACAAAACCTCTTACACATTTTATTACTTAAAAAAAAAATAAGTAGGTAATACGCATTATTTTCTTCTCAGTAAATAACAATGGTATCTGTATATAAGGAAAATGCTGTAGGATGCCCGCGGATGCGTGATGCGCTGGAAAACGCGTGGGAAAGAAATGTTTGTTGCAGTGGCTGCCGGTGACAGCAAAACCGAACACAATGCACGGCTGCTAATGGAAAGTGCACAACATTTTCATAAGGTGCTTGCCGATATCGACTCGTAACTAAATAATTTTAACATGTGAATTTTGATTAAATGCTCTGCCCATACAACCACAACTCTCTTGTTTATGTACTTTGTTTTTGAAATAGCGCGGTTATCATGTTGCTCTGAGCTTTGCAAATCCCCATTCCCTCTCAAACGCCTAAATACGCATAGAAAACGAACACAACCAAGTGTGCTATTTCTTAAGCATTTACGATAATATATGAAAATAGCAAAGCTGATTTCGGAAAACTGTGTAATTTTCAGGTTTTACAAATAAATATCTAAAATAGCAAAGCTGATTTAAAAAAAAAACGTGTTATTGTAATGTTTTACAATTAAATAACTCTCGGTTGTCCTTGGTGAATCTCGAGACAAGGCTAGGCTACTGACGTTTGGATTAGTATCTATTTGTATGCAGGACTCAAACTTTCCACAACTTGTCATTTTGTTTGTACAACGCAGCTTCTATGTATGACATTAGGTCTAAGTGTCACGGTCCTATATTAAATAATGACACTGTCTAAACAGGTTGAGATTACTGGTGCGCTTGGAATGATTTCATTTGCTACATGTTACATGCCATCGAGGCCAATTTGCTGTGTTCTTCATAGTCATTTCTCGTAACTGGGCAGCCTGCAAGGAGGTATTAAATGGCCACCAGGTTTGGATTTAATTGCTAAATTGTAGAATTGTATTAAAAACACATACATTTTTTTTAAATATACGAGAGAGTCATCAGTCATGGCAACTATTTTTCCCCCTCACGAACACAATAGGAAAAATCTAATATATACGATTGAAAGTATGTGCATTCCTGCCGAGTGGTGCCACACAGGGAAGGCTGGGTGTAAGCGGCTCTAGTAGGAAAGAAGCAAAACACAGGCAACCGGAACAACATTGGTTCATTATGGAACGAGTAAAAGTTACACAGTATTGCAGACCCATCACAGGTCTCCCAGGTAATGCACGGTGTTTATCAGCCAGGATATGGGGAAGGCGCCGAATACCATCTGCTGCGTGTGAATTGCTAACGTGAGTCACAATGCCCGCTTTGCTAGAAAAACGTCTCACGAAATGGCTACTTCACTTTGGGGGCTGAGATCGGGCGAATATGGCTAGCATGGATCTCCATCGTTGTAAAAGAAACTTGACACTGTCGGTTGTGTGAGCTGTCGCGTTACCGTGCAGAATAATGGCGCTGTTCAAAAATTCTGGGCGCTTGGCACATACGGCACGGCGCTTAGCTCTGTATGGCATTATCGTGCATTCCTGCCGCGGAGAAATGCTATTTTCACATATGCACGTTTTTCACTCTTCGTGGTCTTGATTCCTGACCATTGTCGCTCACCAATAAACCTCGGGGTGTGTCGAGACACGCAACACTGGTGGCTTCATTCGAAAGTACATTCCATACACTTTCAATCGTATATCTTAAATTTTTCCTTTTGTACTCTTTTGGCGAGAAAAAAAATATTTGCCATGACTAATGGCTTATCTATCGTATGTTTTCACATTAGCCGTGTATTAGACTAAGATTTGTAATTGGAATAAAATTAGAAAATGGAGACGAAACGGCCGAGAAATGATTCTGATTTTAAATCTTACCTAACACGCGGCTTGGGTGAAAAAAATTACATTTAAATATAAATGAACCCTAATTGTAGGTTAACCACTATAAAGTCTGAGCCAAAAGTATTCCGAGGTTTCGAGGTCTCTTGAGGACACAATCTTTATTTACAACGAGATAACGTCGAAGTCTACAGGATATACCGAGTTAGATGAAGGAGATTCGCGAATGCGGCCAGAGATGGCACGGGTTTCAGTCTCTCCCATCCCTCTAATACCAAAGTATAATGAATGACCACATTTATTCACTCAGTTTGAATACATAACCTGATTGCTAGTATGCGCATCTCCCCTTGAAGGGGCCAGGCTTCGGCTTCGAAAGCACGACACTGTGCAATTTTGCGAGTGGTTAAAAAAATGAACACACCTGCCTTAACTATGACGTGGCAATAGCCTTTCTCTCTCTTTCACTCTCCGAACCTCATTCCTGTCCTTCACAGTGAATTCTCTTCAGCTAAATAAACGAAAGAGTGATAGAAACGTGATATCCATCCATTCAAGTCGACTTCTGGTAAAATCCGAATAAATACGATCAACCTGTGTATACACAAATACATATATTCCTATTTTTAATTTTTGCAATGTATAATACGTGTTTTTAGAGCATAAAATGTATCTTTTTTTTCCTGGCTTCAACATAGATCAATGCATTAATAATTATCTGCTTTGATCAGAAGAATGACGTGTTTGTGAAACAGGCCATACATAATAATAAAATTATCATTTTGTGGTAAGGATATGCTCAAAATTGTATTGTAAGAAGGTTGCAGACAAATGGGCGTCTAATAAGAAAGGAATTCACATGTTATATGTCATTATCTCAAAAGCATTGTCCTTCACGCTTAGACCATCTCCTACCGGGCTATAAGAAAAACTGGAGAGAACATTAAACTGGTTTCCGACGATAAATGCACATAGAAAGCGCTGGCTTGGTGGATAGAAGGTCCAAAACCTGCGGGCTAATGCCCAGAGAGAAAACTGATCCAGTGTCACAGATGACAAGTTGGCACTTCTTGAGGGGCCTTGTTTCCACCTAAAGCAAGTCCAACAAGTGATTCAACGTTACTTTCTCACCGCACAAGCAACTTGGCAACAGGAAGCCGGTGTGTCATAAGTACTGCAAATGCTGGCTATATAGTTAATTAATTGCTTGGTACAGATTCTGGTTTGGCGTATGCCTGCAGCGTTACAAACCGGAACGATTATTATGCTGTACTACAAGAAGCAAAAGGAACGGATGGGATGGAGAGCTTCGCTCAAGGCAACAACGTCGCTGGCCACTTGCCATCGTTGCATGACCTACACTATCCCTTCCTGCTTGTCAAACCGCTTCCCCTCGCAATAGAATCGCATTACGCAACGGCATAGCTGTGAGAGGAGATTTCTGCATACTTTTTACATATGCAGCCAGCTACGTTCATCCCAAACTGGCATTTCCGGAAAAATGCCTTCAACGCCCATTCCTGCCAGCTTCAACCGGTTTGGGAATTCGCTCGTTGAAATTATAAACATCAACTTTGCATGGTACATTTTTTTAATAGTGTTTAACGCCCATTTTAACTAATGAGGCACCACAAGCGGTGGACACTGGTGAAATATCAGATGGAATGATAAACTGGGAAAGATTTTGTTTTTAAAGAAGCGTTTCAGGCCTAAGTTTAAGGTACCTACCCGGCATTTGTCATTTATGAGGATTGAGGAAAATCCGAATAATACATTCTGAAACGCTGCATACACTTTTCATTAAATTACAGTTATCATTATCAATCAATTAATTTTGTACATTTGATGGGATTATTTTTTCTTGGCTTTATTATTTTTTCACGTTTTATTGACATTTAAAGTATTTACTGTAACTTCATTGTTTGTTTTTCTAAAAATAAAATCTTTCTGTAAATATTCCTTTGAGATAAAAAAAAAGCCAAGTGTAGAACTCCGATACTTTTATTAATCACATTTATGTATTCGAGTACTTTTGGTGCTGGAATTACATCACCTGGATTTTGTTGATTTGGTTTATTTACGGACGCTCTGTAACATTTCAAGTCATCAGCGTCCCATTTAATTCAGGGGTGAAACCGCTGGTAAACTGTGATCATAGGTCTCTTCTTTCAGGCATGAGGTTTTTTTTTTTTTTTTTTTTTTTTTTTCGTGCCGTAAATGTACGACACGGAAACCACGGTTTCACTTTCCCTTGCGAAGGAAGACATACTTAAAATTTTACGACCCTGGCAGGGACTGAACCTTACGAGGCAAGTACATCACCTGGAGCTCTATGCGTGTTGAAAAATGCAATGCCCAGCTGCATTGATTTTAAATCACATTACAGGCTAAGGAAGTCATTATCAACTTTTGTTGCACTGCATGATGAATATAAATCTTGATAAACACATAAAAATGGTAAATAAGCAATTAAAATGTTTTACTACAATTGACTTAAATCAACATTAACAATACTGTAAAAACCTCCTTTGAAACAAATTTTGCACAACAAAAATTATTCATATAGTAATTGTGCTCAAAATAATTCAAATCAAATGCGGATATTAGAGGATTCGTTGTGCTCATATTTTTTCATGCCCATGGTCGTAAATTTTCAGCTGCATCTGATTTAGCTTTAAGCATTACTGCGTCATGCCCCCTAATGTGTAACCGATAATACAATTATCGCTTATTAACCCCAGTCCCCAAATAGTTACTAAATCTAGAGCAGATAACCTCTGCATAGCTTCAGCGAAATGATATATGGCAGGAAATTTCTTTTAATTCCCTACTCCACCATCGCCGCCGACCTCCCGTGCTGAACTTTGCCATTTGTATAGCGAGCAACGAGCATTATGCAGTGTACGGATTGCAATGTTGCCAACCCCCTCCCCCCTTCCCTTTTCTCAACTTTCAAACGTTTATCTCTTTTATTTTACACTAACAACCTAAAACTTCGACAAAGTTTATAGAGACATGTCGAACTTGTCCGTAAGCGGTGACAGTGCTGACATCAGGACAATTGAAGATCGCATCACTATGAGTATATGACTCACGACGTTTCAACTCGTTAAGAATTCACGCCTCTGTCTGACGCATCTCCAAAGATGACTGTTTAAAATGAGCAGGATAAACAAAGCACCAATTTTAGCTGACGACATACTTAACGTTGGGACAGGATCTTCGAAATAATCACGCAAATATTTTGCCTGAAAGCTAAGCTAATCAAGTTTCAATATAAATTATAGTAACGCATGTTCAATTTTCATGAACATTGTCATATTATTCTCGTGGTTCCAATTATTACTGTGATTTCCAGTCAGTCATCTGCCGGCAAACTTATGCTTCTGAATTCTTATCTTTCAATTTATCAATAACGTCAAAAGTTCTTTATATACTTAGTTTTTAGAGTTTGCCACAGATAAATAATAAGTTCTAGGGAACATGAAGGAAATAACCTTCTAGAAAGGACTACTATCGTATAAGACATCGTGTAATAGCTGCTCTAAGTGAAACTATATTTCTACTTCACCATCTGTACAGCCAATAAGAATCCTCAAAGAAACTTCTATAAGCTCTCCTTTTTATAATTCACATTTTTATACCTATTTGTTTTCCTGTTGCACTCGTCGTCATATTTTATTTAATTTTTTCGTTTCTAAATTTATTCGTATGTACTACTTGTTCTGTTCATTGTGGTAGCCTGCAATTGCAGGAAATTGTTAATAATAAATATATACCTAAACATCCCAAACCCAGGAAACTTCTCTACAAATAGCCTATACCTGCTTAACAAAATTTGTTTTTACAGAAATTTAAATAGGATACTAATATATTCTAGATTTACGAAAATAACAAACGAATCTTATTAAACACAACTGTTAACGCTTTTGTAGACTTGTTTTATTCACGGGCGCTCTTTAACAGCTCAGGTCATCAGCATCCCATTCAATTCAGGGCGTGAAATGGCCGGTAAATTTTGCTCAGAGGCCTATTCTTTCACGGTTGAGGTTCTTTTTCGTGCCGTAAATGTACGACACGAGACTCACGGCTTCACTTTCCTTCAGAATTAAGTCATTTTTAGAATTTTTATGCCCGGCAAAATCATCGACTTTTACTGGGATGAACCCGCGATCTTGGGTTTACGAGGCAAGTCTGGTTACCACTAGACCACCAGGACCGACTTGTTAACGCCTAAAATGGCAATTTGACAGAAATAATTTGGCGTCAAAAATATGACCTTGAGCTGGGATATTACGCGTCAATAAACCAGAGATTCGGTTGGTCGGCTCGCATGCGTAGTCAGCAGATGGTTAATTGGGACGCATGGTATTTTATTCTATGCAATATTTTAATTGGTTATTCCAAACTTAAAACTAGTTGTATTATTCTACTGCGAACTATGTACTACAGAATTTTTATTTTTTATTACATTGGTTATTATTTTAACTTTTTATTACTACTGCCATAAACCTTAGTTGCGAATTAAAACAGTATATCGGTTAGCTGGTTGTCTTTAGGCTTAATCTCATAGGAGGAATAAGACGTGATGTAGTTTTCTACCACAACTCCAAGTTTCGATAAATATAAATAGCTGATATAAGTTACTCAGAATTTAGCTTCTTCTTATATAAATAAGATACGGGTATCAATAAATCTATTTTCTGAAACGCTGAATTAATGTTACTAAAACGAAAAACTAATAATCATGTGAAAAATAAAAAGTGTCACAGAAGCTAAATTATGGGCATTGTGTAGTTTATTCAAAGTAAAAGTGTTGTTACATTTAAATAGCTCTAATTCTCAACCCAAAATTAAATTTAAAAAAATCTTATATTTATATTATTTCTGAAATTAATATATTACATTTGATAAAGTTTGCTTTTATGAACTCCATACGAGTATTTGTGCAACTTTTCAGAATTGAAAGATTTTATGGTTTAGTATAAGCTTGCGTTAAAAGATGCGTGGTACTAAGGTGTAATACAAAAAATTGCCACCCCAAACAGCTGTTACTATTTCAGTCTAATGGAAAGTTAACTATACGACTTGTAAGTGATATACCAAACTATATACTCTCTTCCTGCGAAATGTTCGTGTTTTGCGCATGTCACAAAGGTTAACGACTGCGGACCATGTCAACCGTTATACCTGCACAAACAGACGCCTTGTTGCACATCTGGTTTCTAAACAGCTGGTAGGACCTGCAAAGTTCATATAAACTTTGGTAAAATAAGTAACTTGTTTTCTCTTTGACAGTTTTGCATAAAACTATTTCCCAATACTGGGAAAGGCATCATCAGTTTAATGGAACTGACCGATGAAGTGCCTCTCGTTTCAAACTACTTAAGAACATGGTATTAACCAGCTTTAGGGGCGATATGATTTATCATCGTATGACCTTTGCCGTCAAGAGAAGCCATGTGTTGCGACTGGCTGTGCATAACAAGAGCGCGTTAATAAATTAAAATGTCTTGAGTTAACTACACTGTCTCATGCTTTGTTAGCAGCGATTACGCAGTCCGCACTTGTGGACTTCCATCTTTGGCCTCGGTTCATTGAATTTCAAAACGAGGAAATGTTTACTAAGCTGGGAGGTGGCTTGCGTAATGCGTGGAGATTTGATTTACAAAGACATCATCAATTTTACAGCCACATACGCAATGAGATGGGCGTTGCAACCGGTAGCTTCAGCAAACAACTTAGCTCCTACATGCGTTTGCACTTTTAGGAAATTCCAAAAGAATGTAGCTATAAGGTGCTTCAAATGCTTTCGGATAATCGGCCAATGTAACAACTTTATATGATACGAATTTCGGAAACCAAAGGTGAATTGTTACTCTACATTACCCAATAAAGACTCGCGACGTTATCCTTAGTGAAGTGGGTTCCTAAAATAAACGAAAAAAAAAAAACAACATAACAAGCATATTTTTCAAACAAGAATAACAGCTATTAATGATTTAATGATAAGAACGAAAATGCCCGCAAATTCAGCTATGAAAAGTTCGTGGGGCTATTGAACCTCTCTAAAAACAACGGGAATCTCTTCATCTAATTAAGTGAACATCTAGATCAGGGCGTCAATTAAAGGTTAAACACCACACAGGTATTTTGCAGTTGATCTATGCTAGTACAAAAGTTTAATTGTTTTCTGAAGGCCGAGTTTAGACTGGGATGCACCCAACTATTAACAGTCTCGAAATCCAAACGAAGGCTGATGAGGTGTGACGCAGACAGGCCCCTCTGAGGCCAAGATCCCAGGGTAGAAACTCGTAACGCGGGAGTTCTTTAGTAAGAGTTTAAATGCGATTTTTAATAGTGTTTAACGCCCGCTTTTACTACTGAAGCATCACAGGCGGTGACACTAATGATTCACGAGGAGTAATGATAAATTGAGTTTTTTTGTTGCTTTTTTAAAGGAAGTTTTCCAGGCCTAAGTTTAGGGTACCTCCCCGGTAATTGCCATTTATAAGAACTGAGAAAACCTGGAGTAAACCTCAGACTTCCGGCTCACGATTACGTGCCTCAACGACCTTGGCCATCCGTGGTAGTTTTAAATGTGATGGATTATATTACTTTATAATATTATTCTTTAATGTATGGCAAATATTTAAGAAAACAATCAACATTTCGTAATTTTTACGAAGCATTTGTTGTATAATATTAAAAAGAAGTCCCATACACATGTTTTTGTTTATCAAAATGTGAAAACATTAATAAAATAAAACTAATATTAGAATCGATGTTGTAATGAAAGTAAATGCCTTCTTTTATAATATATGACGTCATATAATATAATACATATGATGTCATTGCATCGCTGAAGATTATTTGCTACGTTTGTTTATTATCATTGATGTTAGCGAAGATGGATTTACCCCAAGAGGTGAATTATCACTAATATTGATAAAATCGAAACGAATCATTAACTGCGCGAACAGTAAATATTAAGGATATTTCATAATGTTTAAAGGTGTTAAATTTTACTTTTAAAATTTAATTAAGATTAAGTGTTTAATTGCTTATTTTTCAAGGTATATGGTTAATCATAGCATTTGATTTGCATTCAAAAATATTGACATCAATTATTATTATTATTTAAGTAAGAAGTATATATTTTAGAACAATTTATTATTGAGTTCCATTAATTAATTTGATAGCTAATATTGACTTAATTTTTAATTAATTTTATAATTATAATTCATTCTGTTTTCAGTAATTCATTGTTTTCTTAATATTATCTGAACAGGCTCTTTTGTGGACAATGAAAACAATTTCATACCGCAATTTTATGTAACAGATGTCATAATGTAGTATTTTGTTAACGATTTTGACAGACGATAAAAAATGTTTATAATTCTAGTCCTTTATAAAAGAGGATAATTAATACGCTTTTTCCACCCCCCTATAGTTCTAGTTTTCTTTGCATTAATGTAGTGATTCCTAGCATCGATATTCCAATATTAGTTAAGATATTGCATCACTTCGTTTCATTGTAAACTCCTGTATTTTCTTTCAATTAACATAATTAATTAGATTTTCATATCGTATTTTACAAAAATATCAAATACGTGTTTAATACACTCTCACTTTTTAACAACACACAAAAATAACTATTTAACACATTACTGTAAAGTATTTTTGTTATTCAATAAAATAACATTGCGTGGTTTATTTTTATATGTATTAATATGACGGGAACAATTTAAAAATTTAATACTAGAACACTCCTAAAAATATCAATAGTGAAAAATGTTTGTAACAAACACTTATCAATGACTGAAATCCAGACAAATGTGTTAAAGAGATGCACATTGTTTATGTTAGTTGGTTTTAATCGTTTATATCAATGGAAGATAAAACTTATTAAATATGTGTGTGAGGTCTTATAAAATTTGAGGTTTAAAGTCATTTAAAAGAAAGTGTGTGATTCTCATTCTTTCATCGGTGCATGATACTTAAGTCCTTGAAAAGCACACGAAGAATGAGCCTACAGCTTGCACTTCGAGACATTTACTACTGTTCAGTCACCTAGGCTTAAACGAGGCTTATCTCCCGTTGTCGCTTGTTATAAAGTACCAACAATACAACATCCGGTCTCTGTTAAATACGCCCGTCACATAAAAACCATCACTTATGTGCAGCACATACCTGTAAGTAGTTCTAGCACACCTTTATCTCACAAACCCCTATCGCCATGTTTTTTTATGCCTGTTACCCCTTACACATATTACAAGCAGAAAGAATAACGTATTTATGTGAAATTTACTTAATGTTCCGGCTTAATTATTGAATTTTCTTCCCTAGGTCACTAGAGGAATGCTCTCCGTCTAAACATTTTACGGCGGTTAATAAATATGCATTGTACGGAAGTTCGCCAATCGGCTCTGCCGTACAGAATTGCTGAGGTTTGTGCAAACAGCTTGCACAAGTCATACTTGCATTCTGCCTCCGCCCGCCCACGCGGCTCGGTAAATGTTAGCTCACTCCCGCTAATACTGCACCACAAATATCTTTTCTAAACAAGCCAACAACGCAACCTATTGTTACGACCCGAAGCAGAACGACCTTGCAACCGTTTGGGAATCTATCCAGAAGTCATAATCACAATGGCATTACAAAGAAAGTCATAAAACCCATTCAACAATATTGAAATTGTAAAATCCATACTTTAGAAACCACTTATAGATTATATACAGTGTTTATGCTTCTATAATGCGGAGAGCTGTGCTGTTTTAAAACTGCTTCGAATAAACTGACCATCCAGATTCAAGATATACGCGGATGATCAAATAAAAACGGTAATTTTAATCCGAGCACGTAATAATGTACAGAACAGGCGGATGTGTCTTCACGGTTAGGTGGGGATGCCGGAAGTAGGGCGAGCGGGACCGCTCACGATGTCTGAACAACAGGTTCACCCCTTGACTACGAAACGCATCATGATCCAATGTCTGATCAGTGAAGGCGCGAAACCGGTGGAAAATGTGTTGATAATACCAGCTTAGTTCAGTGATTAAATACCATCAAGGTCTCTTGTGTATGCTTTGCATAAGGAGTTCAAGGTGGTGGTGAGTAGTGTTTAACGCCCGTTTTTACTACTGAGGCACCACAGGCGGTGGACACTGATGATACATGAGATGAAATGATAAATTGGGAAAGGATTTTTTTTTTTAAGGAAGGAAGCGTTCCAGGCCTAAGTTTAGGTACCTCCCCGGCATTTGCCAGTTATGAAGACTGAGGAAAACCTGGAAAAAACCCCAGTCAGGGAGGACGGTCCTGGCGGGATTCGAACCGCAGACCTCCCGCTCACGAGTCCGTGCCTTAACGACCTCGGCCACCCGTGGCGGTAAGGAGTTCAAGGAAGGCTGTAAACGGGTTGAAAACGAGAACCACAGACGAACATTACGGAGCAGAGCATTCGCACTATTCATGATGTTCTTGAAGGCGACTGACGCTTGACGGTTTCCGAAATTGCTTCTCAGGTCGTAATAAACTACGGGAGCTGTCAAGCCATCGCCACAAAGAACCCCATGCTTTCATAAAGTGTACACCCGGTGCACCCCTCGTCTTTTAATTAATGAACGTAAAGATTTAATTTACGTGAGATTGGCACGTCTGCAGGTCTGTAAGAGGCTATCAGCAAGGTTTGCAGAATTGTGGGGTGCATTTTTAAATCACATCGTCACATGTGACCAAACCTGGATACACCAGTACAAGCGAATATGGAGTGCGATGGAAGGGCCTGTGAACGTCAGATTCGGCTCGAACGGTGCGTGCTACTGTGTTTTTGACCGACGAGGCGTTTTGCACCCTGATTTTTTTGCGAGAGAGTCGCACCACCAACGCGCATTATGCAAACTTTATAGTGAAGTAAGAATTTCTTATTGCCGCAAAAGACGTGACCAACCAATATGAGAAGTGATTCTCCTCCATGACAACGCTCGGAATCATACTGCAGCCCCCCTCTCATGAAAGATTGGAAGAAATGAGATGGACAGCAGTTGATTACCATCTTTTTGGGCCACCTGAAGAAGCAATAGGAGGCAAACAATTCGAGGATGACCCGGGCCTGAAAGTGTTAACAATGAAATAAATTTGTATTTTTTTAACTTTGTTTTATTAGCATGGCTAATTCCTATCCCTTTCCGCTGAAGAACTACACTTAAGGTACCCCTTACTTAGTAAAATCAAACGTGTCATTGACTCTATATTTCTATTTTTGCTGGCAATTTTATATCTGTGAACGCTATAGCAGAATTAGTGTTCACTTCTATCTCGCTAATATCACTGGAGATAGTTCATTTGTTTAGAAACATTTCAAGCAAAGAACGTTTATTTATTTATTTTTTTACACAAAATACGGCATTCTTATGGTAAATTTTATAACGCTTTACTGATAAAAAAAACTTACACCTCTGTCCAAACAGAAAGAATAAATAATTTCTGCTCATATTTTGTTAAACAGTGTAGCCAACAGACTCCACCAGTAGTTGCAGTTCAGATTGTTATTAATATTGTTACGTACAAAACAAAACAATGAACAAGCTCATTGACACTTCACTGACCAATGAGAATTTCACTGACAGTAAACATCATGCTGCTCAAAAACCACAAAGTTCAACAATCATTTCTTTTACTCCAATCACCTCAGCTATTGCCCCATTACTGAGCGAGAAAAACTTAACTCATGAAATTTCCTGTTTATTAATTGTGGTTACTATAAAACTGCGAATTAAAAATAGAAAGATTTGGCAAGAAAGGTAGTGCTTAATATAAAATATCAATTCTAATCGTTTCTCAGAGAATAGGCGAAATTCAGCCCATCGATTTAAAAATATGTACCAGCACCAGCTGCATAAACCATTGCTGAACTTAATGTAAAATCGGACACACTAGTAGATAGGAGGGAAAACGTCCCAGGTCAGGGAAGTATCAACAATGAAACACTTATATCACATCTCACACTCTCAGCCGGAACAACAACAATAACAACAACAACATAATTAATAATAAGTAGTTCACAATGCAATTCAATGCTTAATTTTGGGTAAGAAATTAAAGAGTTTACAAAATGTTGTTATAACATCAAATAATAAAACAGTTCGAACATCAGATGGTCAGCTGTTTTTATTCGAAAGCAGTTTTCGTTCATATCCCCTCCGATTCGATTACTTTCTTCGAACTTATTAATATAACCGCAAATGTTCGATTATTTTTCTCGATTTTATTATAACTTCACACGTTTAGTTGTTTATAATAAAATTAAAGGCCAACATCTTTTGGAATTATCTTGCCAAACGCCACAGGTAAAAGCTTGGATTATTTTTCTCGATCTTATTATAAAAAAAAACCAAATGTTTAATTGTTTATAATGAAATTAAAAGCCAAGACCTTCTTCTGAAATTATTTTGCCGAATACAACATTTAAAAGTAAGCTAAATTAAATTACTGTAAAACTATCGGCACTTGTATTACAAAATGTAGTAAACTGTTACTGAAACAGTTCTTGTGTTTGCCAGCTGATTTGGATTGTGAATGTTAATCATGGCGTTCGCGGTTCGTTCATTCACTTTGTTTTCTTTCTATGGATTAAATCTAATTAAAAAAAAGTTGGCTACCTATGCTATTGACTGGATGCAGGTTTATCATTAAAAGTTGACCCAGTATTCATGAAAATTAAGGCCACTTGCCAAAATAAGAACGTTTCCTTCCCACATACACCAACCAGTAAATTGATCTGCACATTTCAATGTCTAGACGAGACTATGTATAGAAACTATGTGTTATTATACGCTAGAGATAATAGAAACCTCATTAAATTCAGCTGTCCTTGAGCAGGGCATGATAGGCCTTTTGTCCTATCGGAAACATCTCTCCTGTTTTCTTTATGGTCAGTCAGGATTTCTAGTTCACCCTGACCTTTGGCCGCTTCAACGCAACGCGCTGTTGCCGCTTCTACAGTCATTCCAACACGCGTTACGTCACCAGTGCTGTACGTTTCTGAGCGCGGCGAGTCCGTTGCCGCAGGAGGGGCGTGGGTTCCGGTCGTGCCTACGTCACCATTTCGCTCTTACATTTTTTTCCCTCCTTACTTTTGGTACCAAGCACCTTATGGCTTGTTTTTAAGGTAGTAGCTATCGGAGGTGAGCAAAGTATTTTTATCGACAGTTCGACTATCTTAACTCCATAAAGGCAATTTCTAACACTGACTTTCGTGCTGACGAGAAAATCCTGTGCTACCAGTGTGGAACAACAGGCAGATTTTGTGAAATTTTAACTAGAAGAGTCAGTTAAGGCGACTGAAATACCCTAATCCTACCCTACCAGTTTTTAAAATCTAGTTCTTTACTCTTATTTCCTCTTTCCTCAATATCTTTGATCACAACCTACTGAAAATTTAAATTCATATTCATAAAACCTTAATACTAACATCGAGATATATGTAGATGTTATCGTAAAATAATTTTGTCTTAGTTTTTAAATGCAAATATACCCACAAGTTGAATAAATACTTAAAATATTATTTATCAAAATATTAACGAATTATGATTCTATCATCATTGTTTAAAAAACTGGTAATTTGCAAATTTGTAAATTTAACTTTCAGAGAAAGAAGTTCAGTAGCTAACTAAATTTGCAATACATCTCAGCTTAATAATGATAATTCTTTTACTTGTTCACAGCAATTCATTAATTCTTCCGTCTTCCTCTTATGACCATATTTTTTTATGTTCGAATATCACATTACCCTCAGAGACGAACTTTTTTAACAGTTGGAATCATTTAAATTAGCCACCAAACACGGCTCATATATATGAGACTTTTGTTTGCTCCCACTTTCTTAACTTTATAAATAAATATAAATTTTTTCCTTTAAATTACAGCCGAAAATAATTCAATTTGTATGTATTTATTATTCGTAGCATAAACTGTTTTTGCAATCACAGCTTTTAGTATAAGCATAAAAAAGGCAATTATTCCTGAACACAAAAAATCAAAATGTTATTTAACAAAGTTATTCAAATTTGAGTTATAGAATTGCTTTTCCCCTCGATTTCATGGTTTATCTTAAAATAAGGCAGAAAAAAGTAATAACTTTACGTGTAATAATATCACTTTAAGCTAAAATTTGCATATTAGTAATCTACAAATAGTTTAAACTGACTTGAAATAAATAGTCACCGAATGTATTAAAAATTATGCTTTTGCTCGGTATTGTGTCAAGAATTGATCATGCAAAGTGGCATAGTTCCAGCTCTTAATCGTGACAACCTTCTCCAAATCAAATATTACTAACATTCCCAATTTTCTCTTTGCTCGCATAATGACGTGACATTTGCAGGGGGGGGGGAAAGAACATTCATAACCACTGTTTGCGATAAGCATTTCCGCTGCCATGTTGATAGTAAGTGCTGGCAGTACTACTTAGTAGAAAGTTGTTTCTGTACAGCTTGCAGGTTACACAGCTGGGGTAATATTGACCCAGCCTACCGCTTAAATTTGTTCACCTCAAATATGCAAGCCGCATACAAACCGCTCTTATTAGCAGATCTGTTACCTCGCGACAAAATTGCAAACAGAAAATGAGAAACGGGAAAGGTTTCTCAGAATATCATTACTATATCTTTGTCATCTCATGCCTACAAATAATGTGCACAGAAAATATTTATAATTATACCTCCAATGCTGACCCTTTTCTTTTCTAATTTTTTTATTTTTTACTGCCTCGGTCTCACACATTATATTCATAGGGAAACTTGCTTTTTATTCTGCTTACCCGTATATTAGCACAAACATGTCCTTCGTAATAATCAGTTAAATTTTCTAAGTGAATTAAACTTCTCCCTAATCTCTTATAAAACACCGGGTTCTATACACAATAAAAAATATTCAATTGCAATTTGGAGCAAACATCCTGAGCAAAGTCGAACGACTGTGTAATACACTTGAGAGCTGCACCGGCATCAACCAACCCCGCAGCATTTACTTACACGGTAGGATTGATTATTGAATATTTAACATGTGATTTGATTTATTTACGGACGTTCTTCAACATCTTAGATCATCAACGTTCCATTCAATTCCAGGCGTGAAACGGCCGGTAAATTTTGCTCAGAGGCCTCTTCTTTCAGGCTTGAAGTTCTTTTTCGTGCCGTAAATGTACGACACGGGACCTATGGCTTTACTTCTCTTCCGAAGGAAGCCATATTTTAAATTTATAAATTCATCTACCCTGGCCGGGATTAAGTCAGCCTCTTGGGTATACGAGGTTTATGGTTACTAGACCACCAGAACCGACGAATATTTAACAAGCAAGGTCACGTCACTTGATTGATTTATTTATGGACGCTCCTTAACATCTCAGGTCATCAGCGTCCCATTCAACTCAGGGCGTGAAACGGCCGACAAATTTTGCTCAGAGGCCTCTCTTTCAGGCTTGAGGTTCTTTTTCGTGCCGTAAATGTACGACACGGGACCTTTCGAAGGAAGCCATACTTAGGATTTTTACGCCCGAAAAAATCCATCGGTCCTGGCCGGGTTCGAACCCGCGTTCTTAGGTGTAGGAGGCAAGTATGGTAACCACTACACCACCAGGACCGACTCACGTCACTTGCAAGTTATTAAATAATCCACATTCTAATTAATAAAAGAAATTCTAATAATGGTAACTTCTGGATTGCAAACTGTATTCGAGCAGTTGAAACTTTGCACTTGACAGTTAGCCTAAGTTCATGTAATGTTGGCGATACTGCAGTTGTAAGTTGCAACATTTACCACTGCTGAAAAAGGTGGCGTTTTCAGTTTCTCCTAGTGATGATATATTAAGCGCCCATTTAATACCTCAATGGAAAGGATTAGATATAATTTCGTGAATCATTCTGCAAATAACCTCTTTGGAACATTTTAACCACTACAAATGAACCCGTTTGATTAACCACAGTAATACAATTGCGAACATTGACAGAAAGCTGCACGCACAATAAGGAAAACTGGCAACATAGCAGCTTCTACGTCACGATTGACTGACCAATAATGTTACTTGTTATTGGTTCAGAAGGTGTAATGGGTAGTATTACTCATTTGTTAATGTATAGTATTGCCAACTGAAAGGGAGCTGTCAAATGCAAAGTTACAGCATCAAGAATTCTTGAGGATATAGTTCATTGTTGATTGCATTATCGACCGTATGCTTCAATTGATCTTACCAGTTCTCCAGACTAGCCTACCCACTAATGACAGACTGGTCAATATCGCAAATTAATAAGCATCACATGAGATTTTACACGTTATGCTGAAAACTACATGAATTAATTCCTATACCTTTTAACTCAATATTATGTAAAAAAATATCCACTGTCAGTATTTTAATAACACCAAAGTACAAAATAAGAGGAACCAACGGCTTTGAATTTGACTTGATTTACTTTTGCTTTAGCAGTGTTGTTGACAGCTGATACAAATACTGCATTAATATGACAATTCGCTCTTACTTTGAATGCCAAAAGCAAAACTTAACTGCCATTAACATTAAGAAGAAACGTCAGGTGCCTGCGGAAGAACTTTTTCCCCCCTCCTTTCTCAAGAGTATAAGTGAAGAAAGTGGGTCTGAAGTCCCGTTTGAGATGTGTAAACATACGCAGGCAGGCAGACACGCGCCCTGAATGGCAATAGAACCAGTACGCTCTGGATCCCACTGCCATGACATCATCCGTTTTCTCCTCTTCCATGCGCAAAACTTGACGCGTATTTCAAAACGGTATTAATTTAAAATATCACACTTTAAAGCTGCTGAAGGTTATCATGCTTGGAATTGCAATCTACCCGGTATATTGAATTAACTATTAATATAAACACACTATTTTTTTATGCTAATAAAATTGCAAAAGCGCCATGTTTAACATAATTAACAACTAACGTTGATATACATTCACAAACAATGAACGTTACATGTATGACCAACTATTCAACAAATACAAAACATACAATTTATGAGGGCGTTTATATATGTATATACATATATATAAACTAATAATGTTTTTACTTCCTGAAGTGGTTGGGCACCAATTTTGAAGCGATTTGTTGTCGACTCCGAGTAGCCTCACGTTGTGTGTCAATTATGAAGCGGTTTGGTAAATTGTTGAATGATTCGGTTGATGCCTACACAATCACAACAATTCCTCAGGGTGAATTCTCCTATTTTATTGATTCGTACACAACAGGACCGGGAGAGGAGTTCAATGGTATAAATAAGCACCCAATGCGACATAATATATATTGGTACTTTATTATGTCCAAATTCTTTCGCGTCCTCTGGTGTTTTGCGTACTTAGCTACGTCGAATACAAACTTAGCTGCCGCGAATGAAACTTACAAGTGAAACTGCGTGCGTCTATCACATATGCATGCGCAATTTTCGTCTATCTATAAAAGTTCAAACAAACATTTATCACTGGCTGGTTTAAGTTCACCTGCTTTTAAGTTCATTCGCTAGTGTTTTTTAAAGTTTAAAACAATTTTTTGACAATGGCTAGTTTAAAGGCTAACAGTACTACGGCCTGTCGGATTCAAAGCCCAAACGGAAAGTCCTTCAGTTTATTAACCCGAAACGGCAGTCCTTTTAAACATAGCATAACACTAGACCCTCGGGTTTCTTTTACTTTAAATAGAGTTTTATAGCCATCTTGGCTTTCCAAACTTTTTCTTTCGTCGACGTACAACTCGCATGTTACAATTACGCCGTATTATGCATACATTAATTACTAATTACTATACAAGAAATATTATAATTAGATTTGCAACATATTATATTTATATTTCAGTAAGGGTGGGCTGTAATAACTGTGTCATTCCTTCACTAGTTTCTCATACAGAAATCGAACGTTTTCAAAAACTGAAGGTGTCATTAACCCATGATACAGCATCCTCTTACATTAACTTCATAAATAAGATATTTAGTACCTCAAAAACTTGAGTATGCTATGCTCTAATTTTTCCTTTTTCTTATTTTCTTTCATTTTGTTAAGAAATGCGTTTAGCAAATTAGGTAGTGAGATAATTAATAATGCCTCTTGTTAGAAATAAAAAACTTGAACCAATACAAAGCTTTCGGTCTTGTTTCACAAGTATATAAAATCACTTTTAACTCGTGTATCATGTATTATTTTTAGAGAGCACTTAATATTTATATTACATTACATATTTATATACATTACATTACATTCATTCCATTCTTTCCAAAACGTTACCTAAATCTATGGATAATATTGTCAATGTAACTACGGCAATAATTACTGGATTTTAAACGTATTTAGCGGGGTAAATTTTCGATTAAACGATTAAATTATTATTATAATTATTTTTATTATTATTACATTATATACCTGTTTAAAAACTTAATACTCTCGCGCTGAAAGAAGTTATGCACAAAAATGGGATCATTTCATTGTTCTTTCAGCCTGACATGGTTCCAGCATTGCCAATTATTGTTACTTATGGTAATGAATATAAGAAACTATTAATAGTTATGTATTATTATCAATGATCTGACTTCAAAACCGATGTGAGGAATGCAAAAATCTATCATAAAATTCCGCATTAAACCAAAGTCAGTAACACTGTGTTATAACAATTTTGTAGCACAAAGTGTTACAAAATGCACTTTCTAGTTTGAGTGCCTTGTGTTAATGAGCTGTCTAAAAATAAGTTTATGAATACAGTTCCATTATTGCTGTTTTTAAATGAGTATGTCACACGATATTGCGTTACTAAATTATTCAGATTCCTTTAACAGATACAAACAATGAACCATAGTGTGTGTAATAGTATTAGAAAAGAGTAATTAGATTATAGCAATGTGTTAAACTACTTATAACAATTTGTGAATATTATATCACTAATTACTTTTGCTTTTGTATGAGAACTTTAAAAAGTAAAAGTGTAAATTTTATGTCAATGTCCTGTAACACGATGAATGCAATTTATATCAAGATGGTTTGAAAGTTTCATACTAAGAGTTGATTTTTTGTATGTATTAATATTTATTTTAGCAGGCAATGTTAGAAGCATGGTATTGTGTGTTTATGTCGTACATATTGGCACTGCTTTAGATCCTTATTTATTTTTAGCATTTTAATGACAGTAGCACATTTTTAAATTCTGGTCGGAAAGAAAGAAATATTTAGCTAGATGTCAATTTAGACAAAATGGGCCAACCTCAAATATTTCTTGCCAGAAAACAAGTGAGCTCAGCAACCCTACCCCGAAGATGCAAGGTAAAACAAAAGAGAGTGAAACATCTCAATAAGAGAGGTGGGCCATGCCTGGCTTATGGCCAGGTGTACTATTATCGCGTCTAATAGGCGCGGCGCTCCCATTGTTGTCTTCATTACGTGGGCTCTGCGCCAAGACCCTACATATCTTGGCAACCGCTGCTCTTAAGGTCAAGGAGGCCAAATTAATAGCATTCGTCTCGCGTATCACGGCCCACTTGTCGCAAAATATGTGCACCGCGATATTATGCTCGTGAAAATGTTCACCTTTCCTGGGCTCAGGCCAAGCTTCAAGTCCGAAGGGAATGCGAATATGTCAGAAGCGCGAACCACAAAGTGTACAATTGACCAAACATTACAGATGTGGAACTAAAAATCTGTACATTAAACAAGCTTGAATCAGTAATCAATTAGGTCTCTTAGGACTGCAGTCTTCGGCTTAAGATCTGGCCTATGAACTAATTTACCACAGCACTTTGCTTTTGCTGCTGAGGGAGAGACAGGGAGGAGAGAGAAGATCGAAGGCGTCAGAATACTACCACACCCTCACTCCACCTTTTTGCTGACTTGGCTCCCTGCGGCTTTTTCAATTTCCCGAAAGTGAAGGAAAGTCAGTGAGGGCGCCGATTTTCTTGCGATGGTGAGGAACTACAGCATATTTGGAGCTTTGGAGAATGTGGCAAAAACATTTTCCAAGGAACGAAATTTGAAGTACTTTGAAAGACCACGAAAAAGCTTTATTTGAAACGGCTAAAACCTTTCAGCAGTGCTTATTTCTGCAATGTTTCACAAGACTTAAAGTTCGATTAACGTGTAATGCTTTGATTGCATTTAAATTTTTATTAAACATAAATATCTAGGGAAAAATCCACTATCAGCAAATATACATATTATTGTTGTTACTTGGTCTTTCTTTGACTGTAATTAAAAATTACAAGCCAATGTTCCATTCAGTTCTCTGTCGGAGAGCTAACTATCTCTGAACACATAATACACATACACATTAACGGACTCATGAATGAATAGCCAGTTCAGTGTGTCACTATAGTCTCCAAGACATGAACACAGAAAGACGCAGACCATATAGAGATGGAATGAAATGAATGGTGAAATGGACGATCAATCCGTGGCACAGAAATACTAAACTGGCATTTGCCCTTTCTGAAAATAAACTGTAGCAAACCATGGAAATAATAATCAGATAAGCCAAGAGCAGGAAAACATGAAAACTCCGGAAATGCAAGACCCAAGCGTTCCGTATGAACCAACACACTTGGTGTTAGAAAGTAATTTCTCCCTGCAATGATTTCCTGTTTGCAGAAATTTTGTAATTGTCTTTTATTTAGCGCTTCATTTCTTTTTGTGTATACTTTTCTCAAAATCAATTATAATTTAAACTAAAAATCGCGCGAAAGAGAATATCTTTAAATATACAAGCGAGTCAATGAGTATCTGCAATACTCACTGAGATTGTAGAGGTGTCTGAGAAAAGCAATTTGAGGTTGACAATTGGTTCATGGAAAAATAACGGAATTATCTGGTAATAAATTTCAAATGCTATTCTGATAAGGCAGCTTTAAGGAAAAATGAGTTAAAAATTTACCCTAAAATGTTTTCAAAATGGCTCCGAGAGCGAGCTAGGGAGAAATTTCCGATTTTCAATAGTTCATCAGGTTTTTCAATATTTAGTGCTTTAAAAATCTCTGATCGTATAATACGATTCCATTCTTCTTTACCAACAATGCAGTCAGCTGTTATGGCAAAATGTGTTGAGTGGCGGGGTAATGAAACGAGCTCTCAACCTTATTTACATTTATTCAAGCCTTAAATTCACCCTATTTTTATTCCTATGAGCAGCTAATATATTGCATTTAAATATCTCCTATTAATATCTAACTGTGTGTAAAGTTTGAGATAAGATTCCGAGATGAGCGCCGTGACAGTTCCCTTGTTAGTCTAGGAGTGATGCATGAGACTATGGTTTGGTTTCATAGATTGTAGAACAGACTTTTTCTTTATATCTACCATGCGTTTCTTTACAGCCGGGCACATAGATCGTGCACATGCATAGTTCGCTTGCATTGCAGTGACTTGGATATTATTCCAGTAGCGCACTAGCGGCGAATGAGTTGCTACGTTAATCAACGGTGTTATTAGTTGCTGTCTTCTGTTCGAGCTGTAAAGACTAGAGTTTGACATTGTGCATTTCAAAAGTGAAAGTTTATTCAAGACACCTGTGTTGTGTGTGAATTGCATTAGATTAGTCTTATTAACCAACTGAAATATCTACCGCTTGAAAAATTAATTTTTATGCACGATATATACGTAAAAACCGAATCGTGTAGACAATTTAAGGAGAAATTTCCTGATATTCCACTTCCAGGTAGACAAACTGTTAGATGTCTGGTTAATAAGTTAAGGACAACGGAATCGCTAAACCCAAGCAGCGAAAAAGAAATATTCTAACATGGGGAAAACTGACGAAATTGGGGCATCATTCGAAAGCTCTTCAAAGAAGTTTTTAAGCAAGTGGGTGTTTCAAAAATCTCTGTTCGTAGAGCTGTTAAACTTTTGAAATTGAAAGCCCACAGAGTGAACTACATCTCATGAATTACAACCTCGTAACGACGAAAAACAAGTAAATTTCTGTAGCTGGATTTTACAAAATACCTTTGACGGTATTCGGTTGATCCATATTTAATAATTTTCTCAAATAGGCATGATTTCATTTAAATAGGATCAATTCCCACACCATAGACGAACTTAAAGCCAATATAAGGACAGAAAATATGAACATTATGCAAGAAGAACTTATGCATGTGAATGGAAATTCCATCCGAATATGTCAGGAATGTTTTAATGCAGATGAACGCTACTTATAACACGGTTAGTAGTCATTATAGTGCATATAACTATTACTCATGAGTAAGTAAAAATACCGCTATGGGTGGCCGAAGGCACGGATTCGTGAGCGGGAGGTCTGAAGTTCGAATCCCGCCAGGACCGTCCCCCCTGGAACGCTTCCTTCCTTTAAAAAAAAAAAAAAAAAAGGTAAGTAAAATAGCTTTAGAACGGAAAACAGTGTAATAGTGCGCGGAGCACGCGATTCGCTCCGGGAATATAAGGAACGCTCTGTATAAAAATACATAAATAACTTACTCTTCCAATAAAAAAAATGCTGTTGAATATTCAATGCCAACTGATTTCTCACAGTGATACAGAAGGTCCACATGCTTGCAGATTACACTGAGCTAACTGATATATGCCGAAGATAATGTAAGACATCTTTTTCCGCTTCTACTTGGATATGAACCGCCATAAATTATTGTGCGGCATTGTTTGTACTAGTCAGTGGCGTTAGTGGTCCTTTAGAAAGTTAATACCATAGCTTCGAAATTGAACAAAAAAACCATGTTTGTCTATATCTGAAATTGCTGGTCTAAGACTCTTCTGCAATATGAAACTACTGGGTGAGCAATGTTTGACGCAACCGCGGCAGTTCTATGTCGGCGGTGACGTTGAGTATATTTCCCCTCCGCTGCGTGAAGTTTCAGTGTGAGTTGAAATCTTGCGCAAGTAGCACGTATTTGTTAGGCGACGCAATGCAGTGTATTGAGTGAAAGTTATCAAGTGAAACGGGGCAATATAAGTATTCTATTCCTCAAGAAGTATTCTTGTATGATTCATACGTGCGTTCAGAATCAGTAAGTTCTGTAGGGAGATTATTTCAAAATTTCCTGATATGCAGGTTCCTAATTGGAATTCTATTCGTCAATTAGTAAATAAATTTCGTGAAACGGGAAGTGTTCTTGACAGGAGACACAAGGCAACCACGTACAGTACTCATAGCAGAAACTTTGGAAATGTTTCCTAGAATATCAATACCACGTCAGAAATGCTTGAACGAAGGAGAGGGCAGTTCCAGCAACTCCTTGCTTAATATATGTGAGTAATTTACTTTTCTTTTTGTGTTTATGTATGTTAGAAGTAAGTTACGCGACAAACCCTACTATATTTACTGGGGACTTCCTTTCACACGCACTACCGATACAGCAGTCAGCCTCGCCGACCGGCCGCACGCCACAAAAGCGGTTGCGTGAAGGATCGTTCACCCTGTATTACGGCAAACATGTCTACAGAATATCTCACTACTTTAAATTAAGTTAGCACTTCTCTGAATGTATTTACCTTCTAACAAGGCAGAGCGCAACTATAGTGGAACTAGAATTGTATTACTTCAAAATATGATGTTTTAGAACTCATTATGCAACTTTTCATAAGTCCTACAGAAATATAACAAACATTCTGATGATCAAATTAACCTCTCCAACTTTAAAAGTCTGTGACATACCTTGCACAACAATGACGGTAAAGAATGTTTTATTAAAAATCTTAAAATGTAATACTATGTCCTAGGGTTTTCTACAAACACCTGTGATTTGTTTGTAACTGAAATTTCTCATTGTTTTTGCAAAACACTGTGTAAAATTCAATGGGTATTTATGTAGGCGGAAAACAACTATATTTAGAACAGGATGAATGCTGGCAGGCGAGGAACATTGAGCACTATTAACAAGGACCATTGTCTTAAGGTTCCCAAGGAAACAATGCAAATGCAACCTTGTAGCGGACATTAACCACTGCGTGCCGCGAAATCACATCCATCAGTGCACACATCTCATCAAACAGGAAACGCATTACACTGCAGTGCCCTCTATCAGCAAGCAAGACAGTGAAAAGTTGTTTGGTAATACCTCGGGACGCATGACCTTGGTTGAAACGCGTTTAGAGCTGTAAATAAAAAAAGATACACTAGATTCCTTGAAATTTGCGCGATAAACAGCATTTCATTGTGTTCAACCTAGAGGTTTGATCTCCCGTAACTAAAAGCTTAAACGCGTCTGTGAGTTGGTTAATTGGCAGAAACAGATTAAATCCTTTGTTATGCCTGACAATTGATACACAGAGAAAGGAGAATTCGCACGGGTGACTTTGGTGACGTAGTTATGAGTAGTCCATATTGCCGCACAGAAGTGCTGATACAAAACTTTCGTCCTTCATTGTATTAATACATTAATTTTCTTTTTGCTATTAATATAATTATGCAAATAAACTAAATTTATTGTTAAAGATCTTAACACTATAAAAACTAATTTTTGATAGCTATTGCATAAGTGTATAACAATAACTACAATTGACTCTCCCGTATCCCCCAAAAATAATTATTAAAACGCTCAAACTACTATTTTGATGGCACAGGGGAATAAACTAAACGTTACTTCAGGTTGCACATCATCAATATCCAAACCTCGTCCAATGTGCAGATAAATGCAAATGAAGAAGAGATCATCTCTCTTTTCTAATGCCAAACAATTCAACTAAAATCCGCTTTTTTTACTTTTTGTAGGTTGAATTTGATTTCATTTTATGTTTTCAAGAGCAATAACCCCGATAACCGTCAGCAAATAACACATTTAAAAACAAACAAAAGCGACAGGGTGTAACCAACCGCATAACACGTACATAACTGTATTGTAAATTTATATTTTTCACAAAATAGTTAAACAGAGCGAGGACCGAAAACCTCACATTAAACGTATTGAATAATTATTACATATAACTTAATACATAATGTAAAACATAACCATCGTTTCTCAACCATTTTTAGCATTCTTTGTCAGAATGATAAAACTAAATCAAATGTTTTATTCTGCCGCAAGTTATAATTCTCAAAAAAAAAAACCAGTTAAATAATATTACTACTTCATCACTATTATTATTTTAAAATTATTTACTCAACATTAAATTTCTAACGTTTCAGGCTTTTAATTCATAAAATATTTTTGACCATATGTTTGAAAGAAAAGATACTTTGTGTTATATAGTTGTGAATAACAGAAAATATTTGAAGTTATGTAAGTTTGTATGAAAATTAAAATATAGTGATGTTATTTGAGTTACGCGCCGGCAGAAAACGACTGTGTACTGGGACAAGCCATTTGTCAAGGGTGTATAACGCAAATGCAGCCAGTACCTTAGTTTGACGCAAGTTTACTCAGCAAGTGACTGTGCGCGGGTTACTCGGGGCTTTCGTTATGTGCAAATTGTGTGCTAATTTTTTTAGTTAGTTCGCAAATCATAAATATAGTATGAACGGGTTTTTTTTTTATGAACGATACAGTGCGTTAGCGTATTATTGTCTAGTTCATTTAGTTTATTTACAGCGACCCAATGAATTCAGGCTTGTAGTGGTCGACAAGTTTTGCTCAGAAGCCTATTCTTTCAGGCTTGAGGTTCTTTTACGTGCTGTAAATCTACGACACAGAATCCACGGCCTTATTTCATTTCCGAAGAAGTCATACTTAGGATTTTTACGCCCGAAAATATCCATCGACTCTGGCCAGGATTGAACCGACGATCTTGGGCGTAAGAGGCAAGTATGGTTACTACTACACCACCAGGAACAGGACCGACTTCTTGCTGAAAGGTGATACAGCGATTCACAAGCAAACATCCTGTCAATCGTGTTCCAAATAGAGAAACTGTTCCTCACCTTGTTAAATAATTACGAGACGGTCTCTCAATGACGAACGTGTTTCGAACCGCCAAAGTTAGATGAAATACGACCATTTATGCTTATGTCTACAATGTATTGCTGCTAAGAGACACCAAAATCTCATAGTGCTTTTAGCATAAATATATACTAACTTTATGCAAGAGATTCCATCTCCTTTCCGGTTGCGGCGGCTGCAGTTAACAGCTGAACTCGGGAGGTCCGTAACTTAAATAAAACCACAATTAAAAAGTATGGCAATTTTTGTGAAGATAATTAAAAGGAAACGTATGCTTTTCATAGTTTATATGCTAATGCTTACGTAAATGCTGTACACTGAACTCTTACTTCCGTACCACAGGTTGATACTACTTGCGCCCTAACAACAAATTCCCACTGCGCATACTGTACGATAGGATAGAACAAAGAAAAATTTTCGCCACTTCGGTCACACTGAGTGCTTTTGTGTAACTGCGGCCCTTAAGGAGGTTACACCAGACAGTCAGGAGCCAGGGACAACTCACACACGTGTGCAGGGTCCTAAAGTATTTCGTATTTTAAGTCCCACACGACCTCAGTTCTACGAAATCTCCGATGGGGGGGAGGGGTCAACAGCAAAATCCCACCTGCGCCAGTATGGGAACTTGCTCGAAGGCGTATATCTACCGCCACGCCGCACAGTTCCAGTCCGATGGCATGAAATGGTATTAAGTGCGAGGATATATCCGTCCCAGCATTCTTCTAAGTGACCAGGGAAAATCACGAATAACTAAATGTCAGGATAGACCACCCAAAGGGATTTGAATCCAGCACGTGTCGAATGCAGATCTCATATGTCACCTAGCGCCTGTACGCATTTAAATCTTTGACGAAGCTTTTCAAAAGTAAACGTCAGGCAGGACCAGGTTGGATGTAAACAGCAAGAGCATTCATATCTGCCGATCAACAAATTTACTAACAGCGTTTTGTATCCTCTTATTAAAATATAATATAATGAAATCCTACCGAATTGTGCAATATTCGTATCAAATATAAATAAGCAATCACATTTTCTTGGTCAGTGTTCAAGGCAATACAATATACAAATATTAATGCATTATTGTCTAAAGGTCTATTCTATTCTATAGGTTTCAATTCGGCCTTCGGAACGGAAGTCCTCCGTCAAAGATCACGATTCGCCGTAACGAATGACTGTAGGCCAGTTCGCGTGACTTCTAGCAGCTCTGGAAGTGTATCGACGTCACTAACAATATCCCAGTCTCACGGCAAACGTCGCTGCCTCGGGGTCAGATCGTGCGCATAATCCATTATTTACTGCGGTTAGCGCTTTATCTATGCCTTCTTTCTGCGACTAGCGCGAGGAACACAGGAACAAGTTTATATTTCTGCGCATGAGATTACATGACTGATACTAGCGTCTTCTCTGCAAACACACTGGAGTGGGCAACTTTTTGTTTTTTGTTTACTAGAATAACAAACAATGTTTACTCTTGGTCAAAATCGTAATTAAAATGCTACATTATAACACTAGTTGCATAAAATTATCACAAGTAATATCACAAAATGTCCGAGATTGCCGATAAATTCACGAAAGCAGTGATTTATCTTGAAAACCCATACCCTCGATTGATATTTATTAGGAATATTTCAGATTAAATAAGAATTTAAATATAATTTCCATAATCTTTGCTTAAAATATTGTAATAATTGTATATTTCTATTATGAATATTTAACTTTTCAAGCCATCTTTCAACAGACGAATGTCGATTGTCAGTAATGCCAATAGAGAAAACTGAAATACGGGTTTAGGATTATTTCATGTATAGAA